>CM077652.1:30696972-30781972 GCA_039707465.1 Rhabdophis nuchalis
CGTCATCTCCTACAATCAGTTTGGAGTCCTTATGTTCTCACAGATGCCTAAGTCCCCCCTCCCACCCAGTGAATTCTGTTGACCCTCATCTAGTACCAATTTGGCTCGATTCTTGTGAATACAATAGAATAGAATAGAATATGGAAATGGAATAGAGAATAGAGAATAAAATAGAATATGGAAATGGAGAATAGGAATAGAGTAGAGCAGAGCAGAGCAGAACAGAACAGAATAGAATATGGAAATAGAGAATGAAAATAGAATAGAGAATATAATAGAATGTGAAAATATTAGAATAAAATAGAATAGAGAAATAGAGAATAGGAATAGAATAGAGTACAGTAGAGTATAACAGAAGAGAAGAGTAGAATAGAATAAGAAAATAGAGAGTTATTTGAAATGTCAGCTCTCTCCATTCCCCCTGAATATTTTTCCTTGTTCTAGAGTAGCACTGATTAGGGGCCAAGTGTGGTTTGGTATAAATTTAGCCTTCTACATGGTTTTCATTAGTAGGCACTATTCTGCTCTGGTTTGTAAACCGATCCTTTTTCCAGAGCTATAAAAATCAAGATCCACCGAATTCTCCCTAATTATGTACATGCTTTAATGTAGATAGTTCCCCAACATAATTTTTCCCCCTTGTATAACTTTTCCCAGGGTCCTTGGTTCATGTACATTTCCTCAGCAGAGATTTTTTTTTTAAACAAACTTTCCTGAGAGGTAAAAGTGGTTTTTAAAATAAATTAATTAATAAAACCCGAGCGGCCTCTAATAGGCACTCCTACATAGTCAGTGAGTAAGTAAGTAAGTGGGTGAGTTAGTGAGTGGGTGTCCATTTATACCTCTTCCAGAATAGTCATTCTTGTAAAACTGCAACTGTTATTTTTTTTAAGATGTGAAGTTGGGTTGGAGAAAAAGGGGTCACGGCAAATGCTGACATCTTCGCTGCGGTGAAGAATTGGCCACAAATTACTTTTACCTTCCTAATTATCAATCTTTGTATTCTCGGGAGAGCCATCCCAAAGCCGAGGTGTAGCGTGCTGCGCAAATTGACTCTCTCAAGGCTTAGTCAAGTCCTGTGGTGTCCTCTACAGTACCAAAGGTTGCCTTGATGTAGACATGTGGATTAAAGACCGGCCTTCCTTCCTTTCTAATTAGGGCTGGATTCGGAAAGTTGTTTAAATCCTGACTCAAATTTAGGAAGTTTTGGAAGAGCCGAATCAAAGCCGAACCTGCTTTTTTTTCCTGACTCTCTGTGGATCCTTTGCACGGCAAACTTAATTGGGTTATTAAATCAAACCGTTTTCTGAATCTGCGCTCAGTGGTGAACTAACTGAGCTAGGAAATTGAATTTAATGCTGGCCATATGTAGCATTGTATACAAGTAAAGGTTCCCCTCGCACATATGTGCTAGTCATTCCTGACTCTAGGGGGCAGTGCAAATCTCTGTTTCAAAGCCGAAGAGCCAGCGGTGTCCGAAGACGTCTCCGTGCTCATGTGGACGGCATGACTAAACGCCAAAGGTGCATGGAACGCTGTTCCCTTCCCACCAAAGGTGGTTCCTATTTTTCTACTTGCATTTTTTACGTACTTTCAAACTGCTAGGTTGGCAGAAGCTGGGACAACTAATGGGAGCTCACTCCGTTATATGGCTAGGATGCAACTTTAAACCTTGAGGAAGTTGGCGTATCACTATTGTGCATGATGGGGGCTGGAGACAGTAACAGAGATGCTAAATAGATGGCTAGGAGGCTCAGTGGCTAAGACACTGAGCTTGTCGATCAGAAAGGTCAGCTCCTGCTACGTGTTTCCAGCTTCTGCCAACCCAGCAGTTCGAAAGCACAATAGCGCGAGCGTGTGTGCTTTAGGCACCCAGGGTGAAAAAGGTTCGCCATCACTGGACTAGAAGATCTCCAAGCAGTGTCCCGGTGCCTGCCAGGAGCACCGGGTACCGTTCTGGTATGGTGCTCCCGAGGGCTCACCTGCTCACCCTCCTTACTCATATTTGAGCTCTTCGACGCTTCCACGCACGGTGCGTCTGGCGCCTACGCGACACTCCACCAAGCAGCTAGAGCGTTGTGGAGGCGTCGCGGAGCGTCGCAGGAGGTAAGGATGCATGCATGCACTGCACGTGTGCACACATTCATGTGGTGGACACTGGGCCCCGTCGCACCATACCTGTTGCACCTGGATCCGGAACCCACCACTGCCTCCCTTCCAGTTCTATTCTGATTGATGGATCGATCCAGTGGTGGGTTTCTGCAGGCTCGCACCTACTCGCGAGAGCCGGTTGGTGAAATTTAGAGAACCGGTGAGAGGGGGTTCCACCGGCGTACCTGGAAGTAAATCTGGCCTGCAGCTGCCAGTGACCCAACGGGAAGGAAAGGAAAGGAAGGAAGGAAGGGAAGAAAGAAAGAAAGAAAGAAAGAAAGAAAGAAAGAAAGAAAGAAAGAAAGAATTTATCATCACAACTGAGTCCAAAATTGTGGTTGCTAAGCAAGAGCGTTGTTAAATGAGTTTCACCACATTTTAAAAGGTGGCCACTCCCACCCTGTCACATGACTGCCAAGCCACTCCCACAAAATAGGCCACACCTACAGAGTAGGTTCTAAAAAAATTTGAAGCCCACCACTGGATCGATCGATTGGAAGAAATGTCACAGCAAGGATGGGCTCTTCCCAGTTCTGCATATCCACTGGAAGGTTCCAACCAACTGACATCAGGCCCGTTGAACTGAAATATTCTCGCTTTTGCTGCAAGAAGAGCAGCAGAAAAAAAGAAAAGAAAAGCCAGAGCTGTTTTTTCATAGTTTGCCTTCAGAGAAGAAGTTCCTTTGCAATACAGATCAGTTGATTTCAATGCACAGCAGCTGTTGCTGACACAAGCTTTGAAGTTTGTTCCTAGCATGAAATCTAATGATGAATGCAACCAAAGAGCTGGAACCGTCAGTACTTTATTCGGAAGTGGTCGACGCAGATGGCAATATACGAAAATGCAGCAGACATATGGCCAGGAGAAGAGACCACGGCAAAAGGAAGGAAGGGGAGTAAGAAACAGTTGGATTTGTAGTCGCTCCTTCGGGAGGAATTGTGGACAGATCTCAACTTGTGAGAATGGAATGGAATGGAATGGAAGAGAAGAGAAGAGTTGGAAGGGACCTTGGAGGTCTTCTACACCAACCCCCTGCTTAAGCAGGAAATCATATACTGTAAACTCTATTTCAGACAAAGGGTTATCCAACCTCTTCTATAAAACTTCCAGTGTTGGGGCATTCACAACCTCTGGAGGCAGGTTGTTCCGCTGATTAATTGTTCTCACTGTTAGTAAATGTCTCCTTAGTTCTAAGTTGCTTCTCTCCCTGATTAATTTCCACCCATTGCTTCTTGTCCTGCCCTCAGGTGCCTTGGGGAATAGCTTGACTCCCTCTTTTTTGGAGCAACCACTGAGATATTGGAACACTGCTATCATGTCTCCCCTAGTCCTTCTTTTTATTAGACTAGACTTACACAGTTCCTGTAACCGTTGTTCATATGACATTCACAAAAACTCCACAAAGTAGACACAGCTGAAAAAAACCAGGTTCACACAACTTAACTGACCCAAGCAAACTTGCCCAGGAAAAGATTCATATGTCCCACCCAAAAGCATACAAGCGAAGTTGGCTAGTTCAGACATTTTTCGGTTCATCGTGTCTCCATGACTATTGCTTGTTTTCTCTAGAACAGACGAGACGAAACAAGACGAGATGAGACTAGAGTAGACTAGACTAGACTAGAATGAATAAATACTTCATTGGCCAAATGTGATTGGACACACAAGGAATTTGTCTGCAAATTCGTTAGCCTGCAAATCTAAGTTTTGCCTCCTAGTGTAGAAAAGCCTAGAAAAATCATAATTTTTTTTCCTCGCCCATCTAAGAAACTTTATTCCATCTCAAGTCTTAGGATGCTTTCAAATTTTACTTTGAATTTCTCTGGGTGGTGTTCATTGACCTAACTTCCTTGCTGGGTTATTGCTGTTGTTACTTTTTGGAACAGATTTTTCTATTACTCTAAATTCACAGGAGCCCGGAAAGCTGAGGGGATGCGAATTTTTGAAAGGATGATGGCACAAGGAAAGGGAGAAATTCACATCTGGCCCTCTGAACTTGTATTTCCGCAAAAGCAATGCCATCATTTTCTATCTGGGATGATTCCCCTTTTCAGCAAACTGGGAAGGAAGGAAAGAAGGGAGGGAGGGATAAAAAGAGGGAGACAGCTGGAGAATGGGGAAGGGAAGGAAGGGAAGGAAGGGAAGAAAAAGGGAAGAAAAAGGAAGGGAGGAAGGGATGGAAAGAGAAAAAGAGAAAGAAAGAGAAAGAGAGGGAGAAAGCTGGAGGAAGGGAAAGGAAAGGAAGGAAAAAAAGGAGAGGAAGTAGGGAAGAGAAAGGAAGGGAGGAAGGGTGGGAAAGAGAATGAGGGAAAGAAAGAGAAAGAGAGAGAGAAAGAGAAAGAAAGGGAGAGAGCTGGAAGGCAAAGGAAGGAAGGAAAGGAAGGAAGGACGAAAAGGAAAGGAGGGGAGGAAGGGATGGAAAGAGAAAGAGAGAAAGAAAGAAAGAAAGAGAGGGAGAAAGCTGGAGGAAGGAGGAGGAAGGAAGGAAAGAAAGGAAAGGAATGAAAGGAAGTAGGGAAGAGAAAGGAAGGGAGGAAGGGTGGGAAAGAAAGAGAGACAGAGAAAGAGGGAGGGAGCTGGAAGAAGGGGAAGGAAGAAAGGAAAGAAAGTGAAGGAAGGGAAGGGAGGAAGGGAGGAAAAGAGAAAGAGGGAATGAGAAAGAGAAAAAGGAGAGAGAGAAAGAAAGAGAGAGAAAGAGAAAGAAAGAAAGAAAGAAAGAAAGAAAGAAAGAAAGAAAGAAAGAAAGAGGGAGGGAGAGGGTTGGAGGAAGGGGGCAGAAAGAAGGAAAGAGAAGGAGAAAGAGAAGATGGGATGAACTTTTATGCAACCACAGCAAGATTTAACCAGCACTCGGATTCCTGGATTGGTACACCAAGGAAAAGATACCTTCTTTTGGTTTTAAGGGTGTCTTTAACATTTGAAGGCTGCCAGGGAACCTAATTTGGTTGAACTTTTGTGAGAAGTTGAATTTCTGGAAGTTTTGAAGAAGAGGAGGGGCAGGTCCTTTTCCCATGGATGATCGAAATGTTCACCCAAAAGGGTGGAACCAGAGAGCTGTGCTCTGTTTCATCTCGGCAATTCCAGGAGTTCAAGATTCGACGCCGGGGGAATTATAGAGCTAAGGACATCTTTCATTTCCACTCCTCCTCCTGTGGGCGCTGAGCATGACCGCAGCTTCAAGCCCTCGTCCCAAGCGGTTGGCTCTGTGCTCGGCAGCATCTCCAGATGGAAATGGAGAGGAACTCACAGCCTGTGGAGAGAGGAAGCTGTTTTATTCCTTTTCTGAAGATCTCGCTTCTCCCGGTGGGAAGTCATTATTTCTCCGAGCAGCAATGAGCTCAGTGAGAAAGGAACATACTCGCCTAAGGAGAAGCAACCGGCAAAATCATCATCTTTTTGGCCCGGATGAGTCGATAATTGTTGTTGTGTGTGTGTGTGTGTGTGTGTGTTGTGGGACAGACAGGGGATTTTCAAGGATGAAAGAAGGAGAGAGAACTGATTCAGATTTGGAGGGTACAATGGCACGTCTCTGTTGTGGCTCGCCAGCGGCTAGTGGCAGACTCAGACAGTGAGGAGGTTGGGGAGGAACACGGGCCAGTCCTGGAGTCTGGGGAATGCTCTGAGGAGGGCTGTGTGTCAGAGGCAGGGAGGGGGCCAGAGCTGTCTGTTAGGAATGCAATCCTAGTGTTGGGTTGGCAATGTATATTAAGCCATGATTGGAATATGGTATCTGTAACTTTAAATGCTACAGTAAAATGTAATTGGCTGCTGCTTCCTCTATCAGCCATAAGAGGAAGCCAGAATCACTGTTAGTTTGCTGAGCTCTTGGATGAAGGCTCTGTATGTCGGTTAGATCAGCAAAAGCAAAGAGAATCATGAGTTGAGCAACTGTAAGCCAACTGTTTGAGTAACAGACTGTGTATTTTGATTCAAGATTAACTATCACTTGTTTGTGAAGAAGTGTATCTTACTTTATTATTCCACCGCACGTAAAAGTCTACTTGTTTTACCATCAGTGTCTGTGACTGTTAGTGTGGATACCTAGCAACATATCTCTTGCTACATTCTGCTGCATATTTCTCGGTCTCCTTTCTCGGTCTCCTTAACACCGTCCGACAGTTATCAGCTGCCTTCGGAGTCAGACATCAGTGAGGCAGACGAACAGCTGGAGCCTGTTCCCAGTGTGCGCATGTGCAGAGTTGCCAGACGGAGGGAACAGCTGAAGAACAGGGGTCAACTCGGGAGTAAAGGCATAGGTGGACGATGAATGGCCCCTCCCGTAGGGAATATAAGAGGAGCGACAGGGGAGTGGAGTTTGCAGGAGACAAATAGTTCAGGTCATTAGGGTGAAGATCTGTTCCTGACTCCTTGCCAAGGAATTGCTGCTACAGCATGGCATTTAGAAGATATTGGCCTGGCAGCTCTCCAAGCCTGATAAGGTCTGTGGTTCTAAATACACCCTTGAAAGACTGTCTGCCAGGACTTTGCGGGATATGAATGAGAGGAATTCACATTAGCAAAATAAAAAGGGGTTGGTTTTTTTTCAGAACAAGGAATCTGCTTTGTGGTTGGATGAAGCCTAGGTCAGAACAGCCTCGTATAAATCAGGGATGGGCGATTCTGGGAGTAGAAGTCCACAAGTAGTAAAGTTGCCATAATTGCTCCCCACCTAGTATAAATACTTTCACTCTCTGATAACTACTCTATGAGGACTAAAAAGATTGCTAATCTCTGCCTTAGTTTTCCCAAGAGAGGAAGGAATGAGTAACTGCAGCTAGCCATATTGTGATACCATATTGTATTATTAAGAGCTAAGGTGGCCCAGTGGTTAGAGTGCAGTACTGCAGGCTACATCAGCTGACGGCTAGCTGCTGTTTGGCAGTTCGAATCTCCCCAGGCTCCAGGTTGACTCAGCCTTCCGTCCTTCCGAGGTGGGTCAAATGAGGACCCAGATTGTTGGGGCACAAGAGGCTGACTCTGTAAATAGTTTAGAGAGGGCTGGAAAAAGCATTATGAAGCAGTATATAAGTCTAAGTGCTATAGCTCTTCCTTTTCTCCTTCCTTCCTTCCTTCCTTCCTTCCTTCCTTCCTTCCTTCCTTCCTTCCTTCCTTCCTTCCTTCCTTCCATAGTGCACAGTGGTTAGAATGCTAATTCTGCCAGCAATTTGAGTCTCACCAGGCTCAAGGTTGACTCAGCCTTCCATCCTTCCGAGGTGGGTCAAATGAGGACCCAGATTGTTGGGGTACAAGAGGCTGACTGTAAATAGTTTAGAGAGGGCTAGAAAAAGCATTATGAAGCGGTATATAAGTCTAAGTGCTATAGCTCTACCTTTTCTCCCTCCTTCCTTCCTTCCTTCCTTCCTTCCTTCCTTCCTTCCTTCCTTCCTTCCTTCCTTCCTTCCTTCCATGGTGCACAGTGGTTAGAATGCTAATTCTGCCAGCAGTTTGAGTCTCACCAGGCTCAAGGTTGACTCAGCGTTCCATCTTTCCGAGGTGGGTCAAATGAGGACCCAGATTGTTGAGGGCAACAGGCTGACTCTGTAAACCACTTAGGGAGGGGCTGTAAAGCACTATGAAGTGGTATATAAGTCTACGTGCTATTGCTATTAATACAGGTAGATGAGATCAAAGTACTGAGGTGTTGTAAGCTCCTGTTACCTGAGTCTAATCCAGGTTGGGCTGATATCTCCACTTGTCAACTGTAAAGCAATCTAATAACAGCTAATGAAATATTTATTGGCTTTTAGAAAGTAATCAGGACAATGCAATAGAGAGCTTGGAGGCAGAAAGTCACAGAAGCAAAAGAAAAAAGGCAAAAATACATGTTTTCATCCATGCAGATGTGCGTGGATGATCTGAAATAAACACTTTCTTTGAGACAACCCACCAAAGTCCCCCTGCTAGATTGATTAACTCTCTCTGCCGTTTTGATGGGTGTGTGGGGAGGGCTGCCAAGTTTTCATTTGATCTCGGTAGTTGCGCCCTTTGCAAAAGGCGAAGGTAAAAAAAAAAAAAGTACAAGAGAGTGGCTTTTATTGATCAGGAGAAAAAAAAAATCTCTCGGGCCGATTGCTTTAGCTGGACTTGCTTTCGAAGGCATTGGAGCCCTGCAGAATGATTACAGATAGTCTTTGACATACTTTATTTATTTATTTATTTATTTATTTATTTATTTATTTATTTATTTATTTATTTATTTATTTATTTATTTATTTATTTATTTATTTATTTATTTATTTATTTATTTATTTATTTTATTAGATTTCTATCCCGCCCTATCTCCCAAAAAGGGACTCAGGGCGGCGCACAGGAATTTAAAAATCTAAAATACAGACGATACAAAAGTCTACAAAAATGGATGATCTGAAATACCATTATGATGGTAATGGAGCTGGCCCATTGCAGTCGGAGGTAGGGAGAGTTGTACAGCAGGGTCTGATCTAGCCAACTTGGCTTGTATGCTTTTGGGGAGAGATGTATGATCCATTTCCTGGCCAGGTTTGCTTGGGCTGGTTAAGTTGTGTGAACATGGTTGTTTACAACTGTGTCTACTTCATGGTGTTTTTCTGAAGGTCATATAAAGAATGGTTGCTGAAACTGGGTATGTCTAGTTTCATGAAAAGAAGGACTAGGGGAGACATGATAGCAGGGTTCTGATATCTTGGGGGCTGCCCCAAAGAAGAGGGAGTCAAGCTATTCTCCAAAGCACCTGAGGGCAGAACAAGAAGCAATGGGTGGAAACTAATCAAGGAGAGAAGCAACTTAGAACTGAGGAGAAATCTCCTGACACAACAATAAACCATTGGAACAACCTGCCTCCAGAAGTTGTGAATGCTCCAACACTGGAAGTTTTAAAGAAGATGTTGGATAACCATTTGTCTGAAGTGGTGTAGGGTTTCCTGCCTAAGCAGGGGGTTGGTGTAGAAGACCTCCAAAGGTCCCTTCCAACTATTCTATTCTATTCTATCTCAGAGAGAGAGGGGGGAGAGAGAGAGAGAGAGAGAGAGAGAGAGAGAGAGAGAGAGAGAGAGAGAGAGAGAGAGAGAGAGAGAGAGAGAGAGAGAGAATCAATTCATCCCTTTGAAATGATGCAGTAGACTTTGTCAATACAATAAGCACCACTCTGTTACTTCTAAAAAGAAATGGTTAAAGGTTTAATAGTCAACATGAGGCAGTTCTATTTCTCTCATTTTGTAGCAGAACTTCAGATGGGAGATCTCTCGTAGTTGACACACAGGTGTGCATGGCTTGAATCTTAATTTTCTGAGGAGAAAAATGCAAAGTTCTATAACTAAAATGCTACCCACTCCCATCCTCCTCCTTGACCCTTGTTTTTCAACCTTTGGGACTTTAAGATGGGTGGACTTCAACTCCCAGAGTTCCCAAGCATCATCTTCCCAAAGTTGAGGAACGTTGTTCTGGACCAATCCGGTAAACCATGGGAGCCTAGCAAACCAATCCCCTGCCACCAGGGAAGAAAGTCCTCCGGGAAACTTCTATATTGCCTGTTGTCTAGGTTGGCCAACGAAGCAGCCCTTAAATGAGGTTGGCTGGATGAGTCCAGATAGTTCCAAGGTATAAATAAATCAATGCTATTTCTTCTTGGAGAGAGAAGGAGGATATTGTCCTACGAAATCAATGCCTCTCCACCTGGTTTTATAATGCTAGAGGTCAGGGTTTTCTCCACTTCAGCGACTTTAAGATGGGTGGACTTCAACTCCCAGAATTCTACTCAGCATCCCCTTCTCTCCATGCTGAGGTTGAGAAAGAAGCACTGCCTAATTAGAAAGATGGACTTCAGCTGTGGAAATGCCTACCTGATCTCCTGTAATGGCCTGCTCCAGCCCAGCTTCTGCAGCTCAACTTTGGACAGATTATTTATTCATGGCTGCTTTTAAGAGCCTGACCTTTTATCTATTTGACAAGGAGCATTTTCTTTAGGTTCAGCTGAGTGGTTTTTTTTTTTTTTAATTTTCTTAGGCCAGGTTCTCACAACCTGCTAGCTTATTAGGAATTCAGCCATTGGTTTTGTAAGCCACCATTCGTGGCTCGATGTGTCGTGCAGAATTGCAGAGCATGGACTTCAGAGGGATTCAGTCAGAGACAGAAACAGGTAACTTCTATACTTTCCCTCCTGGTCTGAGTGTGCCTGGCAGATTAACAGAGTTGGAAGGGACCTTGTAGGTCATCTAGTCCAACCCCCTGCCCAAGCAGGAGACCACACACCATTTCTGACAGCTGGCAGCCCAGTCTCTTCAGAGAAAGCCTCCAGGGAGGAAGCTCCCATGACTTCTGAAGACAACTTCTGTTCCACTGATTGATTGTTCTCACTGTCAGGAAATTTCCAGGTTGGATCTCTCCTGGATCAGTTTCTATCCATTATTCCTTGTCTGGCCTTTGGGTGCCTTGGCAAATAACTTGACCCCCCCTCCTCTCTGTGGCAGCCCCTCAAATATTGTAAGACTGCTATCATGTCTCCCCTGGTCCTTCTCTTTAGCCTTGCGATGCCCAGATTCTGCATGTATGTTTTATTCTCCAGTACCCTCATCATCTTGCAACGAACGATACGCTAAATCTCGTAGGCCTTGGGTGAACAAAAATGGAAAGGGCTGACTTTTGGCACACCTAAGAGAGTCTGAAATCAATAGTCCTTAACTGCCAGATCATATTGAAGAGTTTAATTCCATAATTTTTAAAAAAATACACACTGCAAAACAACCCAGTCCCTGTTGTATAAGGAGCCTCGAATCGCCGGAGCTGAGGATTTAGCCCAGGTAATAATTGTGAGGCATGATCAATACACAAAAGGTTATTGTTAGGGAGATATTAAAGTTTGCACGGAGCCTCGTTCTAAACGGCGATTGATGGAATAGCTCCAGCTAGCAGCAGAGGGAGCTAAAGAAATGGAAGTAGCAGCAGAGGCTTTGCAAAGGCACTGAAACATCAGCTAAATCTTTTAAAAAGAAGACCGGAGCAGATCAGGGGGAGAAGAGAAAAAGAGGAATTGCTCTCAGACGCCCCCAAATCTTTCCCTAATAAGGCAGCTTTTCTCCAGGCCAAAGAGGAAAGAAGGAAGGAAGGAAGGAAGGGGGAAAAAAAAGAAAGAAAAACAAGCAAAGTGGACAAACATTTGTTTGTTTGGAAATGTCCCTTCCTTCTGGCAACCTGGAGGATGCAGCAAAGCAAAGACCCAAAGACAGCAAAATGAGGAGAGAAGAACTGGACAATCCACAACCGGAGGGAAAGAGGCTGAAGCTGGGCAACGAAGAGGGACATCTGAAGAAGAAGGAAGGAGCAGAAGAGCGGGAGAAGTCGCCCCACCTGGGAAGAGAAGAATCCGGCACTCAGACCGATGGGGAAGGCCAAACTGTAAGTAGAGATGTTTGCACTCGGGGCACGGAGAGGGGGATATCCTCCCCTGCGTCTTGTTTTTTTCATGGACTTGTTTGGGGGAAAGTTGAGAAAGTCTTGCAGAGACAGGGACCCTGTTTTGAGATCAGTGGACTGTAGCTGCGAAACAATGAAGAGATGCTTTGCTCGTTTGTCTAGAAGAGTTTGCAGGTGATAGCTTGGACTTCTTAAGGTGTTTGCAAAACAAACAAACCCCAAAACAAAACAGCTTTCTCCGTATTTTCTTCCTCTGGCTCCTTTCGAACGAGGCAGAAAAATCTCGGTTGGGTACATTAAGTGTTCCTCATCTAGGTTCCTCATCTAACATCTTAAGTGTTCCTCATCTAGGCCCTCGGACTCGTTTCTAGCATTTGGAATCCAGCAGCGTGATAGAAAGGAGAGTGGTGTGTCTCAACAGGGGAACTTCTCCCCCCCCCCCCCCAAAATGACTTTGAAAAAAGTCAGCATGGTGTGGTTGGCTTGTGGGAAATCGATCTTTCTATGACCGAATTTGCTAGGCTCTTGAGTGTTTTGGTGCTTGAAATGGCTTTGGTACATGTCAGGACATGCTGGGGAAGAAAGAGAGCGTGAGTCAGAATTTTAAATCCCTTTATCTTCTCCTATTTTTTGTAGTGCAGCTGGGTTGTTTTCTTTTTTTGCTTCAGGTTTCTGCCTCTGTTGTTTTCTGTCCACCCAAAAGTGTGAACGCAAGGATGCTCCCATGCAGGGCATCTGAGCTGCTTTAGTTAAACTCGGCTGCAGATAACAAAGTTTGCGATCCTGTCTCTCTTTGGAGTGGGTGTTCTCTCCCACTCCTTATCCCTATCGATGTGTCTCTGTAACGAGAGCCGCCTTGCCAGTGATGGAGTCGATGGCTGATGCATGTTTTGGAGAAGGTTGCAAACCTGTTAATTTGTTAAGCCGGAGAGAAGGCTTGGGTTGAAATTCGTTCTGCCAGGGGATTATTTCTCCGAATGCTATCGAGTGTGTCTGCTCGACAGAATGCAATTAGTATTTAACACATCGTCACCTTTACGTGTACAACACCAAGCAGCAGTTGTAAACCCCCCCCTCCCCTTATCCTTCTTCCAACTTAGGGGTTTGCGTGCGGTCCCAAACTCTCCGAATAAACTCTCCGTATTGAATACTGCACTGGGGGAATCTGGTGGGGAGCATTGTTGACGATTTGAAAGTAAGATGTTTAACCTGTCAAGTTGGACATGTCATATAATCCGTGTGGCCAGAGAAAACCTTCCATCATTTGCTTAGAGAATGGCTAGAGAGAAGGTTTCTTTGGGTTGGCCTAGGCTGCTTCATGTTCCCTTTTTCCCAGAGAAAAATTGGGAGGTTGGGTTTTGAGGTAACGTTCATATCTCTCGTTTCCTTGAGGAACTCAACGTGACTTGGATGGAGTTTCTTCTACTCTTGTCCTCAGCTGCAAGAGACAGTCAGAGGAATGAATTCAAAAACATCTAGAGCACTGCATGGGCGAAGACCACTTGAATTCAAAATTTCCTGATCCTGGTCTGAGACCTTAATCGTTGCCTTCTTCTTTCTCAACTTGGTTATGGTTAGGATGTGTGGACTTCATCTCCAAAGATACTAGATCTAGGCTGCCTATTCATGAGAATTGATGAATAGCGTTTGTCTCTATAGATCTAGACATCACCTGGTTGTAAAAAAAAAGTACTACTCTGACTCAAAGTATATTCGGATGGGCAACCTTTATATTAGGAGGGTAGAAACAATATTTTATCTGAAGACATGAATTTTCTTGGGCAGAGCCAATGCCAACACTGGAATTTATTTATTTTATTTATTTGTTTGTTTTGTCAAGCATGTATAAGATGATAGATATAAGTACATACAAGATTGGGAATACATGAAATGGATATGAATAAATCAGGTTTTTAGGATAGGGATGATAGGGTAGGTACTTTGGTGCGCTTAGGCATGGCCCTTACAGACCTCTTAGGAATGGGGTGAGGTCCACTATAGACAGTCTAAGGTTAAAGTTTTGGGGGGGGGGGGGGTTGGGGAAGAAACCACTGAATCAGGTAGAGAATTCCAGGCATTGACCACTCTGTTGCTGAAGTCGTATTTTCTGCAATCGAGTTTGAATTCCCAGAACCTTAAATAGGTGGCTTATTGTGTCTTTAAATTTTATCACTTATTTCTCCTTTCCTTGTGCAGCAAAAGGTGGAAGGAAAAGGGCTGATTGCTCTGAAACTGCCTACGGTGGCATCTTGGTACTCACCTGTTTTGAAATCCATCGAATTTGGTGCTCAATGCAATTCTCCTGTCCATGCATTGTGACGTGAACATTTTGTCCCGGCATCGATTGCTTTGTGACTCATGACATGATTCCTTATGGGAAATGTATTTGGCTACTCGTTGTTTTTGGTACTCATTGCACCTCCTGGAACCAATTAATGATGAGTACCAGGGTTGTTTTTAACCATTTGGTCATGTCCAACTTTATAGGTAAACATTCCCTAGGTTATCCTGTCAAGCACGCCTTCTTTTAATTGTTGTATGTTGCACTTTGCATCAGATTAATGTTATGAAGCCAGGGTGTTCTTTTGCCGCCTCCTCCTCCTCCTCTTCCTCCTCCTCCTTTCTCTTCTCCTCCTCTCTCCTCCTCCTTTCTCCTCGTCCTCCTCCTCGTCCTCCTCCTCCTCCTTTCTCCTCGTCCTCCTCCTCCTCCTTTCTCCTCGTCCTCCTCCTCGTCCTCCTCCTTTCTCCTCCTCCTCCTTTCTCCTCCTCCTTTCTCCTCGTCCTCCTCCTTTCTCCTCGTCCTCCTCGTCCTCCTTTCTCCTCGTCCTCCTCCTCCTCCTTTCTCCTCGTCCTCCTCCTCCTCGTCCTCCTCCTTTCTCCTCCTCCTCCTTTCTCCTCCTCCTTTCTCCTCCTCCTCCTCCTTTCTCCTCGTCCTCCTCGTCCTCCTCCTCCTCCTTTCTCCTCCTCCTCCTCCTCCTCCTTTCTCCTCCTCTTTTCTCCTCCTCCTCCTTTCTCCTCCTCCTTTCTCCTCCTCCTCCTTTCTCCTCCTCCTTTCTCCTCCTCCTCCTTTCTCCTCCTCCTCCTCCTCCTCCTCCTCCTCCTCCTCCTCCTTTCTCCTCCTCCTCCTCCTCCTCCTCCTCCTCCTCCCTCCTCCTCCTTTCTCCTCCTCATCCCCCTGCCCATTTTACTTTTGGAAAGAGTTTGAAGAGTTTTGGAAATAGATTAAAGCCACCCAGAATGAAGCTGTTGATTACAGATAGATGTGTTTATCTATTTATTCATTTATGGGTCCAATCTTGCACGATTGGATTTCCACCAAAGGAGGAGCATTCTAATGGTTTTCTAATATTTGTTTATATGCAATTTGGCTTTTTTTTATCTCATCAAACTTCTATGCCAGTGGTGGTGAACCTATGGCACGCATGCCAGAGATGACATGCAGAGCCTTCTCTGTGGACATGCGTCCCATCGCCCCAGCTCTGTTTCAGGGCTCTGTCACATATGCACCTGTGCCTCCTACCAGCCAGCTGGTCTTCAGGTCTTTGCCATGCATGCCTTGCAGTTTGAGCAGGGCGTGCGCTCATGCACAAGGCATGTGCACGCATGCGCCCATGACTTCCAGTTTGGGGGCATGCACACTTTGAGCATTTGGTCCCTAAAAGATTCACGATCTATGCTAAAACACGGGATACATTGGAATGGCTATTTTTGAAAAATCCAGCTGTAACTTCAGCTTCTCCCTTGCCCTCTCCACTCCCCCCCAAAAGATTGGCACCCAAGAATGATGGTGGTCACCTGCCTCCTTTCAAGAAGACGGTGCTCCAATTGGAAGAATCGCCAGAACCAATACAATACAATACAATACAATACAATACAATACAATACAATACAATACAATAGCAGAGTTGGAAGGGACCTTGTAGGTCTTCTAGTCCAACCCCCTGCATGGGCAGGAACCTTATACCATTTCAGACAAATGGCTGTCTAACATCTTTTTAAAGACTTCCAGGGTTGGGGCATTCACAACTGCTGGAGGCAAGCTGTTCCAGAGGTTAATTGTTCTCACTGTCAGGAAATTTCTCCTTAGTTCTAAGTTGCTTCTCTCCTTGATTAGTTTCCACCCATCGCTTCTTGTCCTGCCCCCAGGTGCCTTGGAGAATAGTTTGACTCCCTCTTCTTTGTGGCACCCTCTGAGATATCGGAACACTGCTATCATGTCTCCCCTGGTCCTTCTCTTCATCAAGCTAGACATACCCAGCTCCTGCAACCGTTCTTCATATGTCTTAGTCTCCAGTTCCCTAATCATCTTGGTTGCTCTTCTCTGCACTCTTTCTAGAGTCTCCACGTCTTTTCTACATCGTGGCGACCAAAACTGTATGCAGTATTCCAAGTGTGGCCTTACCAAGGCACCATACAGTGGCATTAACACTTCACGCGATCTAGATTCTATCCCTCTGTTGATGCAGCCTAGAACTGCAGCCTAGAACTGATGCAGCCTAGAACTGATGCAGCCTAGAACTGATGCAGCCTAGAACCAATCCAACTGAAAGGAGGGAGGCCTCAGATCTTACGGTTGGCCACCCATTTTTGGCTGCTGATGGCAGAATGCACAGATCCGGTGCCTTCTCCTCGTGACGTTACAACCATTCTTCCTAAATGAATTAATTATACCCTTTCAACGATATACAAAGATTAAGATGTCAAAATGTAATACATTCTGCTTTTTGGGGGGAGAGAAGATACGTTTTGCCTTTTAGGGACAATGCTTGATCATCTGATTATGTACCATCAAGTTGTTTTTGATTCCTATCAACCGCATAGATAGAAGTTCTCCAAAATGAACCACCCTTAATGTGTCTTTTCATGCCTCCCATTGGGCACCCATCGACACTGCAACTAAAGACATTCAACCTTGCTATTGCTCATTCTCGTCTCTTTCCTTCTACCTTCCTCGGCATCAGGGCTTTCTGCCAAGAGTTGGATCTTCCCATAATTTGTTCCGAAGGTCACATCATAAGTTGCAAGTAGGGCAATTTGACATTGGTCATTGGTGTCTTTGTTTGAAAAAGTTTTATTGGTTTTAACAATTGATATTAGGAAAGGGGTAAGTAAGGTACTAGATAATATTTGGTGCTTCCACATCGGGTTTGATGACCGCCTCCGAGTCTTCATACATATTCGATTAAAAAGAAATTATTAAAAGGAAGGGGTACATACATTTTAAAATCATAAATTTTCATATTATTTTATACATTCAATTACTTTGTACTATTGACATCCGTACAGGAATTACCATCATAAAGAAATATAACAAATTATTTTTGCGATCTGAGCCTCTTTGCTATAGTCTCTTCTTCCTCCCCCCCACCAGCAGGCGGACCCGTGGCCCCTCCCGTTCCCATCTCATCGTCATCCAGGATTGAGGAATGTTTTTTAAGAGAATTATGCGCCTCTTCAACTGTTTTGATTCTAACTCTTCCTCCCTCCCAGAATACCAGCATCCCTTCAGGCATCAACCACTTGAACCACACCCCCTTTTTGAATAATTTTTTAGTTAAGAAGGAATAATTCCTTCTTATATCTCTTATTTTCTTTGGGATCTGCTTCAATATGGCCACCTCGTTTTGCTGATACATCAAAGGGCCCCCTCTTTACGCTCTCAGTATCTCCTCTCTCGTTGACCTTCTTATAAATTTAATATGTATCTCTCTGGATACATCATTTATTCTGGCAAATGCTGAATTAATTCTATAAATCAAATCAATGTCCCCCCAAATAAATTCCTTATCTGGTCATTTGTGTCTTGATTAAGAACTCTGGGTTAATTTCTTTTTGGTGATCCATCCTTTTATTTTCTGTTGTGGCCCGCCAGCGGCCAGCAGAGCTGGCATCAGAGTTGGACAGTGAGAAGGTTGGGGAGGAACATGGGCCAGCCCTGGAATCTGGGGAAGGCTCAGATGAGGGATCTGTGTTGGAGGCAGAGAGGGGGCTGAGACTGTCTGGCAGTGATCAGCTACCTTCGGAGTTAGACAGCAATGAGGCAGAAGAACAGCTTGAGCATGTTCTCAGTGTGTGCATATGCAGAGCTGCCAGAAGAAAAGAGCAACTCAGAAATCAGGGTCAACTTGGGAGTAAAGTCACAGGTGGAAGGTGATTGGCCCCTCCCATAGGAAATAAAAGAGGAGCAAAAGGGGAATGGGCTTTTTCAGGAAACAATTTGTTCATTCGTTAGATTCATTTCAGGAGTGTGAAGATCTGTCCTGAATCCCAGAGACTCTGTGCCCAGCCTTTCCTTGCACAGCCCCTCATTTGGAAAAGATTTACAGGGCAGCTTTGCAAGATTGATAAGGTCTGTGGTCATAAATATTCCTTTGAAAGCCAGGCCTTGGCTGAAGGTGAATGAGAAGAATTCACATTTCTTTACTAAAAGGGCTTTTGTTGGGATGAGGACTCTGCCTCGTGCTTTTGGGTCAGCATAGTGTTCTTGGTTTCCACAATATTCTCAAGACTTTTGTCCAACATCAAAGTTCAAAAACTCATCCTCTCCTACTTCTTCAAAGCGCAATGTTTTCTTCCATAGTGTGAGAGGGAATACTTGCTTGATTCAACTCTTTGTAGATCTTTGAATATCTTTTTCAAAGCCTTCATGACTGGCCTACCAAGTGCTATTCTGGGGTACATCCCTTCGTCCGATCCGCTCCCACAGAGAGGGTCTTCTTCGGGTGCCGTCGGCGGGGCAATGCCGGTTGGCGACACCCAGGGGAAGGGCCTTCTCTGTGGCGGGCCCGGCCCTCTGGAACGACCTACCCCCCGACCTTCGTACTATCTCGGACCTCCGCCTCTTCCGCCAACGTCTTAAGATGTATTTATTTCAACAAGCCGGCCTAGGATAGCCCCCCGTTTCTGACTTTTTAAAGAAAAATTTATAGTTTGGTAAGGGTTTTAATATTGGGTTTTAGCACGGGTTTATTAATTTAATACATTTTAATTGATATTTATTGTATTTTGTGTTTTTAAATAATGCCTGTGCGCCGCCCTGGGTCCTTACAAGGAGACAGGCGGGGTATACATTTAATAAAATAAAAATAAATAAAATAAATATTTATCTTCATCGCTTAGACCTTTATTATTGATGGTTGATCCAAAGAGGCAGAAGTTCTCCATCACTTCAATATGTTCATGGTCAATTCTAAGTCTGCTTATTTTATCTCTTTTTACTGTTGGGAATATTAGAGCTGCTGTTATTACAATCTCTATCCAACATATCTATATTAGCGGAGCAGTTTCGGAATTGCTCAATAAAATAACCACATTGGAAAAGGTTGAGTCACACAATAGACAACTTTGCTTAAGTATTATTTATTGAATAATCCATAATGGGTTAAATTTGTGCAACATACTAAAAGTCTGTAGAGATTCTCAGTCATCCAGGTCATCGTTGTCCCAAAGGTGCTTTTTCAGGAGGCAACAGGACTTTCTTGTTTTTTCTTTTGAAGATGCTTTGCTTCTCATCCAAGAAACTTCTTCAGCTCGGATAGGATAGTGGGGAATGGAAGGATTTATATTTGTATTTGTAATTGTAATGACTGGACAGCTGGTCATTTGCATCCTTTTAGAGGGTTGTTGAAGCACTTGGAGTTTTATCTGTGTCCTCAGGGTCACCTGAGTTGGTGCTCCTGGTTCCTGTAGTCTGCAATTTTTTTCCTCTGGAAATCCATTCCTCCTTCCACCCCATTCCAAGGGTCTTCATCCCAAATTGCATAGCTAAAAGTCTGTAGAGATTCTCAGTCATCCAGGTCATGGTTGTCCCCAAGGTGCTTTTTTCAGGAGGCAACTGGAAATGTCTTTAAAGAAAAAAACAAGAAAGTCCAGTTGCCTCCTGAAAAAGCACCTTGGGGACAACATACTGAACCACAAACTACTGTTTGCAAACCATAAATCCAGGGAAAACCCTAATGCAATTTTGGTTCACTTTTACTTTGGGTCTTGTGTGACCTTGGGTTTAGTAGCAAACCATGATCAATCAAGCTATCTTTTGTACAGTAAACAAAGCCAGTTTTCAAACCCTGGTTCCCACACACCGTGTTAAGCCATCAATCCTGGTCACGCAATACCTTAAGCCAAAACTGAATGAATGAATAAATATATATTCATATATAGATATACAGTATATAAATGGTTCTCTCTCTCTCTCTCTCTCTCTCTCTCTCTCTCTCTCTCTCTCTCTCTCTCTCTCTCTCTCTCTCTCTCTCTCTCTCTCTCTCTCTCTCTCTCTCTCTCTCTCTCTCTCTCTCTCTCTCTCTCTCTCTTTCTCTCTCTGTGTGTGTGTGTGTGTGTGTGTGTGTGTTCCGGCATAACTCTGGAACGCCTCGAACAATTTCAACCAAACTTCGTACACAGATGACTTACTTTCTAGAAAAAAAATACTGTGGTGGTAAGATTCCCTTAACACCCCTTCGGTGTGTGTGTTCTATTAAGATGCAGCCTGTTGTGCCTTTATATGGCTTCTACTGTACTGCTGTAAAATGGCTCCTACTGTACAGCGCAGTGGAGTTGCCATGGTAACAGCTTCACAGTACTCCACAAGGGGGCTCCCTCTGGTAAGAGTGAAAATCCAACATTAGAAATTACCTTTTTGGTCCGGACATTTCCCCCTATAAATAAATAAATACCCGGGCAGTGCTGGGCTATCAGCCAGCCATATTTATAATATGAGCCAGTTTAAAGAGTTGGGCACCTTACATTGGGTCATATTACTGCAAAACTATTCACTCTGTCTTCCCTCGTGCTGTCCCTATCCTTCCTTTGTCATTATCAGCTGTCGGTAATAACAGCTCTTTTTTCCCTGCCTCTGTACCACACTGCTGGCTAAAATAAGCTATTTTGGCGATCATGAAGAGAAGATCCTCAGTGGGAAAGATTGGAAAGGCTGTGGGTGCAAAACACACATTCCTTTCGGTCTTTGGCCAGGGCATTTTTTGAACAGCAGCAGAGCAATTGCTGCTTCCCGTTCCTACTTGTGGGGCTGCAACCCTCTTCGTCCCTCGCCCCATTAATGACGGGGATTATGTTGTCTGGCACATAGAGAAGAAGGCCGCAATTGCCCTGTGGAAAAAGCTGAAGTGGTGTGGAAAGTTATCACCCAGCCCTCTCCCAGAAAAATGAAATATCCTAGGAAATATTGAAAAGGCAGAATATTATATTTCCCTGGATGTGAAAAGGGAGGAAAACATGTTTTCATTCCTGCAGCTTCCTGCCCCCACCCCCTCTGTCAATGAGCCATTAAGGCCTGGGCCAGTCCACTCTACCTAATAAAGGCAATATCAGCTTTCCACAGAAACAGAAACTCACCACATGGCATCTGAGCACTCAACCAAACCTGGATTCAAAACACAGCCTAGAGAGTTGCCCCGGCATGGCCCCATGGGAGCCTGACAACCAATCAGAATACATTTCTTACACAGGAACAGGAAACAGAGAGGTGGGGCTGAACAGATTATAAAAAGCCCAGCAAGCCCCTTCTTTAGCCCTTATTCTTTTTCTCCACCAACATTGAAGCATCTGATCCCCCTTTTCTGTTCAGGAGCTCAAGCCATGGGATCCTGTCCACCATGAAACCATCTTTCCAAGCAGCCTCCATGTCTCCAGTGTCTTTTTCCCCATTTGGAGCCAAAACCCAGAAGGACATTTTTTTCATCAGTGGAAGCTTAGGGAGAAAAAAAAAGGCATGGGTTGAATTGCTAGATGTGTGGTTTTTTTTATTAAAAAAAGCAGTAATAACACGGCTATTGAATATTACATTCAGTGATGGGTTGAGGCTAAGCTTTTTTTCCAGGGCTGCATTTTAATATTTTGCCGTTGGATTGCAGTTTATGAAAAGGTAAGCCACCTTGATTCAGTGGAGAGCAACACGATAGAAATACTTGAAAAAAAGAACCCCGTCTCTAGCACGCCAATATCGGATTGAGTGTCACTCTGTAGAGAAGAGATCTTCCTTTTTGTGTGTGTGTGTGGTTCATTTCCTTCTCTTGATTTCAAGACTCTTTTCAAAACCAAATGATCTGTACACAAAACAAAGGAACTCCGGGGCGAACAGACCTGGGCTTGCTCACACACACAAAAAAACCCTGTTGGATTTTCACTCTCGCCAATGCAGAAGCCTCTTTTGAATGTCCTTGGAGGTTGGGATGCAAGGAGATAAATACTAGCATCTCCTCTGGCTAAAGCCCAAACGTATCTAGACCAATTGGATGGTGGGGTGATTCTGCAGTGGAAAAGTGAAGCTGCAAAAGTGGACAGAGGTGTGAATCAGAGATGGAATTCAGCAGGTTCTGACCAGTTCTGGAGAACCGGTAGCGGAAATTTTGAGTAGCTCAGAGAACCGGTAAATACTAGCTCTGGCTGGCCATGCCCCCATCTATTTTCTGCCTCTCAAGTCCCAGCTGATTGGGAGGGAATGGGGATTTTGCAACATCCTTCCCCTGGAGTGGGGGAGGGAATTGGGATTTTACAGTATCCCTGAGTGGGGAGGGAATGGGGATTTTACAGTATCCTTCCACTGCCATGCGCACCAAGCCATGCACACCCACCAAGCCATGCCCACAGAATCAGTAGTAAATTTTTTTGAATCCAACCACTGATGTGAATCCTTTTTTGAGGACTTATTATGCACCTGATGTTTTTGTTGGACTTCTGAAATTGATCTCCTGTTCAGGTAAAGGTAACGGTGTCCCCTTTATTGAGTCTGACTCTAGGGGGCAGTACTCATCTCTGTTTCTTGGCCAAGGGAGTCAGCATTATCCAAAAATGTTTCCATGTTTAATGTGGCCAGAAGGACTATACTGCAAGGTGCACAGAAAGCTGTTGCCTTCTCACCCAAGTGGTATCTATTTATCTACTCGCATTTGCCTGTTTTCGAACTGCTAGGTTGGTAAGAGCTGGGCTGAGACACGGGAGCTCACACTATCACACGGCCCTTGGGTCTTGAACTTGGGATGTCAGCTTTCTAGTTGACAAACGCAGCATCTTTAACCCACTGAGCCATCATACCCCATTTTCGGGTAGCACTGATAAAATCCCAAGAGAGTCATGAGGATGCAAAGAAGACTGTATCTGTCTAGACCAGGGGTGGGCAAACTTTGCCCACCCCTGGTCTAGAAGCTTATCCCCCAGTCAACAACCTGTCCAGCTGAACATTATATATGTTATAAGAGCTGTGGTGGGGCAGTGGTTAGAATGCAGCAATGCAGCCTAACTCTGCGGACTGCCAGCAGCTCAATTCTGACTGGCTCAAGGTTAAGTCAGCCTTCCATCCTTCCCAGGTCAGTAAAATGAGGAACAGGATTGTTGAGGGCAAGAGGCTGACTCTGTAAACCACTTAGAGCAGTGGCCATCAGCTGGTGGTCCGTAGACCACTGGTGGTCCGTGAGAAATGTGGGTGGTGGTCTACAGAAAAAATATTTGCATTTTTTATATTGCACTAAATCAGGGCTCCTCAAACTACGCCCCCTGGGATGGATACGTGCAATTAATGCTTGTGTTGCTGCAGAGAGTCTCCCCCTGTGGGGTCTTTTTGTGTGTGTTGGAGGGGGTCAGATTTTCCAACTTGGGATCTGCTTCAGCCTCCTGGTGGGGAGCTTTGGGAGAAGGCTGGAGGGAAGCACTGCTGGTGGTGAAGAGCCGGATGGCCTCGTTCCAGTGGGACTGCATCAGGGCCTGGAACTGGCTGACCATCTCAGCCCGCTGAGCTTCCAGGCACCAGTCCCTGGCCTTGCACTCCCACGGGTCTTCCCTCTGCTTGCAAAACCTATGCTCGTAGTCCTCAGTGAGGGGCTTCTGCTGAGCCTCCTTCTCGGTCAGATCCAATTTGAACTGAGCTGTTTTGCCAGTTCTTTCTTGTGGTGGCTGCTTAGTTTCAACAATAGCTTCCTGTTGGGGCCCTAAGGAGCCCAGGCAGGCAGACGAGAAGTGGATGGGAGGGGAGGAGCGAGTAGAGGCTGGCAAGGAGCGCCTTGACATGAGTGACATCAAGTTGGCCATGTTGCCTCAGTCACATGACCACCTAGCCATGCCCAACCAGCCAGTCATTTGGCAGATCGTATTAGTGGTCAATGGGATTTAAAATTATGAATTTACTGGTCCCTGAGATCTGAAAGGTTGGTGGCCCCTGCCTTAGAGAGGGCTGTAAATCAGTATGAAGCAGTATATACACTATATTGCCAAAAATATTTGCTCACCCATCCAAATAATCAATCAGGTGTTCCAATCACTTCCATGGCCACAGGTGTATAAAATCAAGGACCTAGGCATGCAGACTGTTGTGACAAACATTTGTGAAAGAATGGGTCGCTCTCAGGAGCTTGGTGTGGAACTGGGATGGGAGGCCACCAGGGCAACAAACCCAGTCGTGAAATGTCCTCGCTCCTAAATATCCCACCGTCAACTGTCAGCTGTATTATAAGAATGTGGGAGTGTTTGGGAACGACAGCAACTCAGCCACAAAGTGGTGGGCCACGTAGACAGACGGAGAGGGGTCAGCGGATGCTGAGGTACCTAGTGTGAAGAGGTCGCCAACGTTCTGCAGAGTCCATCGCTATGGACCTCCAAACGTCATGTGGCCTTCAGATTAGCTCAAGAACAGTGCGCGGTGGAGTGAAGTCCTATTGAACCCTACGGATTAGGAATGGGATGTCACTTACTGCGAGCTCATATGCGAGTAAAGGCAGGCGAGCAAATACCTTTGGCAATATAGTCTATGTCCAAGTGCTAAGTACTATTGCTATAAACCAGGGGTGTCCAAACTTGGGAACTTTAAGACTTGTGGACTTCAACTCCCAGAATTCCCCAGCCAGCATAACCCTTCCCCTTAGCAACACGCTAAGGATGAAGAAGAGAGTTAGGAGAGAAGTTAGAACTTTAGGAAATTATCTTCAACAAGGTTAACCTATTTGTGAGTCACATCCAAGCTTTATCTCTCAGGCAAGTGACAGTTTCTTGGAGGAGCAAGCTGATATCGTCCGCTCATTTGTTACTTTTTGTCAGGCTTTGAATCCTGAACTTGCATAAAGAGTTGAGACTCTGTTTCGGGTAGATTCAGCTCCATCCTTTGCACCTTTTCCATAATCAGAAATTTTAGACATGCGAGTTGTGATAGTGGTTGATTGTGATCCATAGGTTTTGCGTTGATTAAGGATGCTTTATCAGCAGGAGTGCTGGACCGAGCACAATTGGTTTGTGTATTTATTTGGCATGGCATATTTTAAGGCAAGGCTTCTCTTATTCTTTTTATATCAAAGAGCGAGTTTCCTATTGATTCATTTGTACCTTTAAGCCAACTGTCTCTCTTTAAGCAGAAAGGATTGTACTGTTGTGGCCTGTCAGCTGTAGGCCCCTCAAGCAGCTGAATCAGAGGAGGAGGAGGTGGGAGAATCAGGGACAGCATCAAGGCAAGCTGAGAGCTCCAAGGGGGAAGAGGGAATGGAGCTGTCAGAGAGAGAGAGAGAGAGAGAGAGAGAGAGAGAGAGAGAGAGAGAGAGAGAGAGAGAGAGAGAGAGAGAGAGAGAGAGAGCCTGGGCCATCCATCAGCCCTCAGATGGAACGTCAAGAGCCCCCAGGCTTGCAGGTAGCTGATGAGGAAGAGGAGGAACAGCTGAGTCCAGTGCCTGATGTGTGGATGTGCAGGAGGCAGAGGAGAGGAGAGCAGTGGAAATCTATGGGCCTGTCCTTGGAAAGGAAGAGCCACCACTACTAGCAAAGTCCCACCCCAGCTCTGGGGATAAAAGAGAAGGGGCAGAGATGAATAGATGTGGCAGAGGAGAGGAGAGCAGTGGAAATCTATGGGCCGGTCCTTGGGATGGAAGAGCCACCGCTGCTAGCAAAACCCCACCTTAGCTCTGGGGAGCAAAGGCAGGGGGCAGAGATGAATAGATGTGGCAGAAGAGAGGAGAGCAGTGGAAATCTATGGGCCGGTCCTTGGGAAGAAAAAGCCACCACTACTAGCAAAGTCCCACCCCAGCTCTGGGGATAAAAGGGAAGGGGCAGAGATGAATAGATGTGGCAGAGGAGAGGAGAGCAATGGAAATCTATGGGCCGGTCCTTGGGATGGAAGAGCCACCGCTGCTAGCAAAACCCCACCTTAGCTCTGGGGAGCAAAGGCAGGGGGCAGAGATGAATAGATGTGGCAGAGGAGAGGAGAGCAGTGGAAATCTATGGGCCAGTCCTGGGAAAGGAAGAGCCACCACTACTAGCAAAGCCCCACCCTACCTCTGGGGATAAAAGGCAGGGGGCGGAGATGAATAGATGTGGCAGAAGAGAGGAGAGCAGTGGAAATCTATGGGCCGGTCCTTGGGAAGAAAAAGCCACCACTACTAGCAAAGTCCCACCCCAGCTCTGGGGATAAAAGGGAAGGGGCAGAGATGAATAGATGTGGCAGAGGAGAGGAGAGCAGTGGAAATCTATGGGCCGGTCCTTGGGATGGAAGAGCCACCGCTGCTAGCAAAACCCCACCTTAGCTCTGGGGAGCAAAGGCAGGGGGCAGAGATGAATAGATGTGGCAGAAGAGAGGAGAGCAGTGGAAATCTATGGGCCGGTCCTTGGGAAGAAAAAGCCACCACTACTAGCAAAGTCCCACCCCAGCTCTGGGGATAAAAGGGAAGGGGCAGAGATGAATAGATGTGGCAGAGGAGAGGAGAGCAGTGGAAATCTATGGGCCTGTCCTGGGAAAGGAAGAGCCACCACTACTAGCAAAGCCCCACCTTAGCTCTGGGGATAAAAGGCAGGGGGCGGAGATGAATAGATGTGGCAGACAACTGCTGGACAAACTTGTTAGCCTGTGGTGAGAGAGAAACTTTTTGCTGGGACTTCTGGCGCTCCTAATAAAATAATCATTGATTTAACTACAGCGGGCTTGTTGTTTTTCAGGGAACTGGGTCAGAAGCCCTACAATGTTACCTGCTTTGCTTTTGAAAAACGGATGTACTTTGGCCCGTTTTAAGCCATCTTTTTATTTCATGTTAAATTCAGACAGTTTTCAGCAATACTTTCGGGATGGTGAAAATAAACTTCAAGTGCAATCACCATGTCAGCAAAGCCCCTAAATTTAAAACCCCTAAATTCCCAGCGTGGAAGCCATCGGAAACAACTAACCGCAGCCTTAACAGATGCATCTCAATTAAAAAGCAGTTCCAAACACATACATCTTCACAGCTCACCTGAAGACCAAAAGAGATAGGTCACCCATATCTAACTTGGAAGATGATTCTGTTTATGAACCACAATTGAGAAGGTTTTGCCTGACTGTCTGCCAATGTCATGCATTCTCCTGGTAAAGGTCAAGGGTCCCCTCGCACATACGTGCTAGTCGTTTCCGACTCTAGGGGGCAGTGCTCATCTCCTTTTCAAAGCCGAAGAGCCAGCGCTGTCTGAAGATGTCTCCATGGTCATGTAGCCAGCATGACTCAATGCCAAAGGCGCATGGAACATTGTTCCCTTCCCACCAAAGGTGGTCCCTATTTTTGTACTTGCATTTTTTGTGTGCTGTCGAAGACGTCTCCGTGGTCATGTAGCTGGCATGACTAAACCACAAAGGTGCACGGAACATTGTTACCTTCACATTGAGTCATGCCGGCCACATGACCAGGGAGACGTCTTCGGACAGCGCTGGCTCTTCGGTTTTGAAACAGAGATGAGCACTGCCCCCCTAGAGTCAGGAACAACAATGCCTCGAGTCCCTTCGGGGAGAGAGAGCGGGTTATAAATAAAATTATTATTATTATTATATTATTATATGCTAGTAGGGGAACCTTTATTTTTACCTTACTATTGTGCTTGTTATTTCACTTCCTATGGTCATCACTTTCTTCTAGTGCTTTTATTCTGTGTTAGAAATTTTATTATATGTATGACTGGGCCCATGATTTTAGTAAATATTCCTGAGGTTTTGGAGGAATAGGATGCGAAGATTGTCTGTTGAAATTCATTTCCAGTTTAAGAAGTTGCGCAACACTTGTGCAGTTTTTGACGCTTATGCTTGAGAAAGTTATGCCGGAAAAGACCCCGTTCGAAGGGCCAATTGATTTCCTGCCAATTCGGGGCTTGTTTGTAACAAGTACATTTTCTCCTCTTTTGCTCTAGTGTTAAAAATACCAAGAAATGGGGCTTTCTCTACTTCCCCTGGGAACCTGCTCCACTGCTTAATCATTCTTGCTGTCCTATTTTACATTTCTTGCAACTGCCAAACAAGGGGGCTAAAAAGAAAAAGAGAGCCTATTTAACTTTCTTTAAAAAAAAAAAAGATAACTTAGCTCCTTCAACCTTCTTGCCCTTCAAAGTTCGTTTGTTCAACAGTGAAGTCCAAAAGCCGATTCAGCACCCTGGACAGAGTAATAGTCCCTATTAACATTCAGGCACGTTGTTAGTTTTTCCTGGATGGTAGATACTTTTGCTAAATACACAACAGCACTAAAAATAAGAAGGATGTGTTGATTCTACCCATAAGAGCCCATAATGGGACCTCTATATAGATAACCCTCGACTTGCAACCATTCATATAGTGGCCATTCAAAACTATACAATACAATACAATAGCAGAGTTGGAAGGGACCTTGTAGGTCTTCTAGTCCAACCCCCTGCGTGGGCAGGAACCTTATACCATTTCAGACAAATGGCTATCTAACATCTTTTTAAAGACTTCCAGGGTTGGGGCATTCACAACTTCTGGAGGCAAGCTGTTCCAGAGGTTAATTGTTCTAACTGTCAGGAAATTTCTCCTTAGTTCTAAGTTGCTTCTCTCCTTGATTAGTTTCCACCCATTGCTTCTTGTCCTGCCCCCAGGTGCCTTGGAGTAGTAATGGCATCACAAATGTTGTTAGGAATATAATCCTAATGTTGGGTAGGCAATATATATAACCCATGATAACAAATGATCTTCGTTACTTTAAATGTTTGAATGTAATTAGCAGCTGTAATTAACTCAACAATAAGAGGAAGTCAGGAGAGCTCTCTCTCTCTCTCTCTGCTTGCTCGCTGTGACTGACTGACTGATTGACTGACTGAACAAGGAAGAATCGTGGATTGCAACTGTAAGCAATTGTTTGTGAGTTAAGGACTGTCTTTGATTCAATATCTACTATCACTGCTTGTGAAGCAGTAGTTTAGTTTTCCATCACAAGTGAAGCTACTTGGTTTTACTATCAGTGTCTGAGACTCTATTGATGTGTCTACTAGCAACGTTTCTCTAGCTGCACATTCCGCTGCACAACTTTTTGTTTCCTAAAGGAGAGATCCCCAACAAATGTGACTTACAGTATTTCTGGTTCTCGTGCTATCATTGTAGCATGGTTACATGAACAAAATACAAATACTTGCAACTGGCATATACTTATGGTCCATGGCCATGATGCAATAGGATTGGGTGTTTGTGAGTAGGATTCACTGGGCTAGGGATTTTTTAATCTTTCACTATGAGTTGTATTGTGCTGGTGTGTGTGTGTATGTTTAATACAATACAATACAATACAATAGCAGAGTTGGAAGGGACCTTGTAGGTCTTCTAGTCCAACCCCCTGTGTGGGCAGGAACCTTATACCATTTCAGACAAATGGCTATCTAACATCTTTTTAAAGACTTCCAGGGTTGGGGCATTCACAACTTCGGGAGGCAAGCTGTTCCAGAGGTTAATTGTTAATTGTTAGGGTTAATTGTGCATGAAGGGAGGCTCAACCAATCTCATTGTACATATCTTGTACTCTGACAATAAAGGTTTGAATTGACACTGTCCTGATGGGTCACGTGGCCACTATTTGTAACCTTCTCAGCCATCTTACGACAAACCAAGTCAATGGGGAAAGGCAGATTTGCTTAATGACCACATGATTTGCTTAACAACGGTGGCAAAAGAAGTTGTAAAATGAGGCAAAACTCACTTAACAACTGCCTTGCTTAACAGTGTACATTCTGGGCTCAATTGTAGTTGTAAGTCAAGGAATACTTGTATACAATGTCCTTAATACAATGAATTGATGCCATGTTACGTTCTACAACCGATACTGCTTGGAGCTACAATTTCAGAGTCACATATGATGGATTCAAAAGAGATTCCGTTCTCTCACACCTTGCCTTTCTCTGCTTTTCTTCGTCTCCCAAACGTATCCCTTCTTCCCTTCTTCCCTTCTTCCCTTCTTAGTGTGAGGCAGCAGGAGTGAGACTTTTCTTTTTTTTTAATTTAAAAATTTTTTATTTTCTAATAACTGTGAAAAATTCAGGCTTCACACTGTAGAGTCATGATGAAGCATACTACTTAGAATCTTGGTTTCCCAAAGCATCCATAAAAAGGACCAGGGGAGACATGAGAGCAGTCTTCCAATATTTGAGGGGTTGCCACAGAGTAGAGGGGGTCAGGCCCCTGAAGGCCAGACAAGGAATAATGGATGGAAACTGACCAAGGAGAGATCCAACCTGGAAATAAGGAGGAATTTTCTGACAGTGAGAGCAATCAACCCATGGAACAGAAGTTGCCTTCAGAAGTTGTGGGAGCTTCATCACTGGAGGCTTTTAAGAAGAGGGAGTCAAACTATTCTCCAAGGCACCTGGGAGCAGGACAAGATGCAATGGGTGGAAACTAATCAAGGAGAGAAGCAACTTAGAACTGAGGAGAAATTTCCTGACAGTTATAACAATTAACCTCTGGAACAGCTTGCCTCCAGAAGTTGTGAATGCCCCAACCCTGGAAGTCTTTAAGAAGATGTTGGATAGCCATTTGTCTGAAATGGTATAAGGTTCCTGCCCACGCAGGGGGTTGGACTAGAAGACCTACAAGGTCCCTTCCAACTCTGCTATTGTATTGTATTGTATTGTATTGTATTGTATTGTATTGTATTGTATTGTATTGTATTGTATTGTATTGTATTGTATTGTATTGTATTATTGTATTGTATTGTATTGTATTGTATTGTATTGTATTGTATTGTATTGTATTGTATAGATCAAACTGCCATTCGCCAGAAATGGTGTAGGGTCTCCTGCTTGGGTGGGGGAGTTGGAGTAGATGACCTCTAAGGTCCCTTCCAACTCTTTTCATTTGTATCTACCTCCAAGGTCTCTTCCAGCCCTAGGAATCTATGACTCATTGGTGTCTCTTTTGCTGTTGAAGGCCCCTCTCCCGTCCCGCCCTGAATGTTTAGTTTCTTAACATGTTTTCGAATCTGTTTGGGTCAGCCTGGTCTCTTACAGAGAGAACAAAATATCTTCCAGTTGCATTTAAGCTAGAATGAATTGTATCTACAAAGTCTCTTCAGGGATGTGGCTTAGATGTAGCCTACATCTGCTATACCAGTAACTCTGCTGGGTCAGAGTGTTCTCTTTATGTGTGTATGTAGGTACAGGTATTTTTAAACTACTCTCTGATTGCAATTCCAAGACAGTTGATGGAAAAGAACAGAACAATCCAGATCTAAGTGCAAATAGAAGATCACAAGAGAAGCACTGCATTGTCCTCTGGTGGCCAAAAGCTACACCTGAAGGAGACTTGGGAGGCTGTGAACACAGGGACGGTGGTGGGAAGTGAGGGTGGGTTTTTTTTTTTGGTCAGGCATTAGATGGACTGGATCGTATTTTTGGGGACGGGTGTTTCTGCTAAACAGCATGTTAAGCTTGCTGTAGAAATTATGCCACACTTCTCTACAGTTCCTTCTTTGAAATGGGAAGAAATTGTGCTGCTGGTGTTAGGTACCGTCTTTTTTTGGAGTATAAGATGCCCCAGAGTATAAGATTAAGGTGACCAGATTTTTAAATTGGTTAAGCGGAACACCATTGGGCGGAGGGGGGAGGCTATCTGCAGTTCCGCTTGCTCTGGAAATGCAGCATGCCGGGGATATTGTACTGAGTCCGTGCCACAGCCGCTGCTTCCCCCATCCACCACCCCCGCCGGCAGCTACCGGGCCTCGCTGGAGTCAATTCCAAAACTGCGTTCAGCACTTGGAGGACCTAAGGCATCTTGGGAAATGCAGTTCCCTATCGGAAAGAATGGAGTCGCTGTGAATGTCTAATAACAACAACAACAAATCAGGACCTTTTTAAAACGCCACGGGACGTGGGATAAATTGCTACAAATCGGGACTGTCCCACCAAAAGCGGGACGTCTGGTCACCTTATATAAGATGCACCAAGATTTTGAAGAGGTAAATTTAAAAAAACGTTTTTGCACTCTGCAGGACTCCCAAAACCTCTGCAGCCCTCATTTTTTGTGAAAATGGGGCATGCAGAGAGTTTGAGAGGACTGCAGAGTGCTCCTGGGGGCTGAGGAGGGGCAAAAATGAGCAAAAATTGTCTGTTTTGTTGCTTGTTGTTGCCCTTCCCAGCCCACATGAGCACTTTGCAGGCCTCCCAAACCGTCTGCACATCCATTTTTGTGAAGGAGATGGGGTTTCAAGAGGCCAAAAAATGCTGCATTCAATGTAAAAGACCGACCCAGATTTTCACCCTCTTTTTTGGGGAAAAAGGGGTGTCTTATACTCCCAAAAATACGGTAATTATGATACTAAGTTTAATGCCATTCTCAGGCATTTCTCTATAGCAGGGGTGTCGAACTCAATTTCACTGAAGACCGCATCAGGGTTGTGTTTGATCTCTGGCTGGACTGGGCATGGCTAGAGTGGTTTTCATGGCTAAGCCAATACGTAAACTCACCATTTCCCACTTCCTAGCCTCGTGCCTTCACCACTGGATAAAGCGGGCTACTCCCAGTATGTCGACAGTATGTTCAGTCTAACTGTTCGTTTCAGTTGTTTTAATTTAATTAATTACTTTTAGGATAAGGTGGCTTAATGAGAGTCAGAAAAGGCTGTTGACTTGGGGTAGAATAGAATAAATAATAACTAGATTGGGGTCCAACGGCAATTTGGAAGACTACATTGATCATCAGCTGCCTTATTCCAGGTGGGTTTTTTTTGGCTGGATTCTTTTGTTAGATCTTTGTATTTCATCAATTCCCATCCTGATCGAGTGGGATGACCTGTTGTGGCCAGTGGAGCTGGCAGCAGATTCGGACAGTGAGGAGGTTGGGGAGGAACCTGGGCCAGTCCTGGAGTCTGGGGAAGGCTCTGAGGAGGGCTCTGGGTTGGAGGCAGAGAGGGGGCCAGAACCATATGCCAGTTATCAGCTGCCTTCAGAGTCAGGCATCAGTGAGGCAGAGGAACAGCTGGAGCCTGTTCCCAGTGTGCGCATGCACAGAGTTGCCAGACGAAGGGAGCTGCTAAAGAACAGGGAGTGACTTGTGAGTAAGGCAGTGGTGGGTTTCTGCAGGCTCGCACCTACTCGCGAGAGCCGGTTGGTGAAATTTAGAGAACCGGTGAGAGGGGGTTCCACCGGTGTACCTGGAAGTAAATCTGGCCCGCCGCTGCCAGTGACCCAATGGGAAGGAAAGGAAAGGAAAGGAAAAGAAGGAAGAAAGGAAAGAAAGAAAGAAAGAAAGAAAGAAAGAAAGAAAGAAAGAAAGAAAGAAATAATTTATCATCACAATTGAGTCCAAAATTTTGGTGGCTAAGCAAGAGCGTTGTTAAATGAGTTTCACCACATTTTACAAGTTGGCCACTCCCACCCTGTCACATGACTGCCAAGCCACGCCCACAAAATAGGCCACACCTACAGAGTAGGTTCTAAAAATTTTGAAACCCACCACTGGAGCAAGGCCACAGGTGGACGATGAATGGCCCCTCCCAGAGGAAATAAAAGAGGAGCGAAAGGGGAGTGGAGTTTGCAGGAGACCATTAGTTCGCTTAATTGGTTCGTGACTCTCCGAGACTCCTTGCCAAGTTTTGCAGATGTCGGCCTGTCAGCTCTCCAAGCCAGAGAAGGTCTGTGACTATAAATCCTCCCTCGAAAGACTTTGCTGGACGTGAATGAGAAGAATTCACAATAAAATAATTAAAGGGTTTTTTTTGTCGGGACAAGGAGTTTGCTTCATGCTCTTGGGAAGCCTCGGTCAGCACATGACCAAGTAAGCACCCAGTGAATGATGAAATGATTTAGCCACACGCCTGGAAAGGCTGAATGGAAACGCTTCCATGTTCCACTTTCTCTAGATAGAGATTGATCAGTGCGCTGTCACATGTTCTGCTTTGCCATTTAGCAGCCAACGGTTTAGAGAAGCTGGCTCCAGATACTTTATGGCTATCTTCCTTTATATCAATTTTCCAAACATTTATGAAAATCACACACTTAAATAACCGTTTCCTAAAAAAAAGGCAAGCCATCAGACAAAAACCAAGAATAAAAAGCCCATCCCAACCAGTGAGTATTATGCAGATGGCTGCAAATTATTTTCTGGCTCACCGCAGAGCCTTTCGTTTCACAAATGGACCGAAGGAGACGGGAGGGAGGGAAATCTTTTGTGAGGCATGAATGTATGCAGAGACAATTCTGGTGGGTGTCCTTTTCGTATTGGTTGATGACTCACCCGCTCTCGCCAAAAGGTTCCAATTTCTGTATTGTGAAGAGATCCTGAACAAGACATTGACCGGTCACTTTGATTGGATTCTATCATTGTTCATAAAAATATACGAATTCTTTGCAGCAGTTAAAAAAAAAAAAAAACCAGAGCAAGCAATTCAAATCTTTATTGAATGCTGAATGCTCTTTCCTGAAAGTGGAAAATGGAAACAGGTTGGATTAGACTCCTTGAGATCAGTTTGACGTCCAGGTTCTAATTTTCTTTATGGACTGATGCTTCATTCAGCGGGGTCACAAAAACCGACTTTTGCTTCAGGTATTCAAGAGTTCAATTTTATGACAGTCCTAAGGTTTTATATTTGTGTGTGGCTTAGCGTGTAGTAAAATCTCACTGCGCATAATGAAATCTCCCATTTGAACAGCTTGCCTCCAGAAGTTGTGAATGCCCCAACCCTGGAAGTCTTTAAAAAGATGTTAGATAGCCATTTGTCTGAAATGGTATAAGGTTCCTGCCCACGCAGGGGGTTGGACTAGAAGACCTACAAGGTCCCTTCCAACTCTGCTATTGTATTGTATTGTATTATGTGCAGAATAGTAGCATTGGAAGGGACCCTGGAGGTCTTCTAGTCCAGGGGTCACCAACGTTTAGGACCTCAGGGATCACCACATTCATAATTTTAAATCCTGCGGACCACTAATAGGCTCTGCCTAATGACCAGCTGGGTGGTCATGGCTAAATGGTCATGTGTTTGGGTGGGCATCAGTAGTGGGTTTCAAATTTTTTTAGAACCTACTCTCTAGCTGTGGCCTATTTTGTGGGTGTGGTTTGGCAGTCATGTGACAGGGTGGGAGTGGCCAACTTGTAAAATGTGGTGAAACTCATTTAACAATGTTCTTGCTTAGCAACCAAAATTTTGGGCTCAATTGTGATGATAAATTCTTTCTCTTTCTTTCTTTCTTTCTTTCTTTCTTTCTTTCTTTCTTTCTTTCTTTCTTTCTTTCTTTCTTTCTTTCTTTCTTTCTTTCTTTCTTTCTTTCTTTCTTTCTTTCTTTCTTTCTTTCTTTCTTTCTTTCTTTCACTCTCACCGGTTCTCTAAATTTCACCATCCGGCACTTGCGAGTAGGTGTGAGCCTGCAGAAACCCACCACTGGTGGGCATGGCCAATTCAATGTCACTCATGTCAAAGGGGTGCCATGCCAGCCTGTACTCAGCCCTCCCAGTCACTCCTTGCCTGCCCATCTTTAGGAATCAGCTTGTGGAGCTAAGCAGCCCCCATGAGAAAGAGTTGGCAAAACAGCTCAGTTCAAATTGGATCTGACCGAGAAGGAGGCTCGGCAGAAGCAACTCACTGAGGACTAGAAGCATAGGCTTTCCAAGCAGAGGGAAGTCATGTGGGAGTGCAAGGTCAGGGACCGGCGCCTGGAGGCTCAGTGGGCTGAGATGGTCAGCCAGTTCCAGGCTATGATGCAGCCCCACTGGAACGAGGCCCTCCGGCTCTTCGCCACCCAAGGCGCTTCCCTCCAGCCATCGCCCAAAGCCCCCCACCAGGAGGCCAAAGCAGACCCCAAGTTGGAATTTCTCTCCCCCCTCCGACCCGCACAAAAAGACCCCAAAGGGGGAGACTCTCTGCAGCAACATTCATTGCATGTATCCATCCCAGGGTTTGAGGACCCCTGATTTAGTGCAATATAAATAATGCAAATAATGTTTCTGTGGACCACCCAAATTTTCTCATGGACCACCAGAGGAGGAGGATGAAAGGAGAGGTGAGGAAGATTAGAAAGCCCGAAAGGCAACCCTCAGGTGATCCAACGTTGGCAGACTGCGATGTTTAAGCCTTTCGGTTTTCTTTTGAGATGAGGCAAATCACAGGAGCGTCTCGAATTTGTCTCGAGCAGTTTTGGGCAGAACGAATGCTGCATTTAAGTAAATAAGATTATTGTCTGATTATTTAATGAGTTGGATCAGGATGCCGCTGGTACACATGAGAGGTTTTAATTTGCGATAAATTAAAAATAAGCTAGTGAGAATTTGCAAATGTTTCTGCTGGAAGCACGGCTCCATCAGATAGAAGCGCTCTGATTTCTTGATATTCAGAGTGGGGTTAAAAAAAAAAACCAAGACAAAAGCCAAGTTTGCGGTGTGCCATAGATCTAGTGCTGATGTCCCTTAGCATTAAACTCTGGCTCCCATTCTCAATTAAACAGGAAAGGATCTCCATGCATAATTTACTCATGTTCCTGAATATGGATTTCTATTGCTTTAGGTAAAGGGCTCGATAATTGTATGCCTTCTCCATCAAATTCGGCCCTTTCTTTTCCAGCTCTGATAGTTTCCCTTTGAAAGGGGCACTTGGTGGAATGCAGCAGGAAGCAAAAACAGCTTTCCAGGAAAAATAAGAATGGTGCCGCCTTGCATTTCACGACGTGTTGTGATTCTGCTACTATTTCCAAAGATCTTGGGTGTTGACTGTTCAAGCTTCCCAGATGTAAACCAAATGCTGACACTTCCTGGCCGTTGGCCTTTTGGGAAGCCTATTCATTCCGTAGTAGCAGTTCTCTGGATCAATTTTCTTTTATATTAATGGAAGCATCAGGCTAATTGCTATTGGTTATGACTGAGGCTTGCACTGTCGGGAACAGCACCCCCCCCCCCGAGATAAGGAGGGGTACCCTCCCTCATGGGATCGTGGAAAGCTTTGAAAAGGCTGCTTTAGTTCCTGGCTAACATGAAGTTCAGGTTTGTGAGTTACATTGAGCGTTTTGTTTTGTGAATTTCGTTTATCATCCATCTGTCTCTGTCTCTCTCTCCCTCCCTCCCTCCCTCCCCTCCCCTCTCTCTATCATTGACCTATCGTCTCTCCCTCTTCTCTCTCTTTTTCTCTCTGTCATTGACCTATCACACACACACCCTCTCTCTCGTCTATCTATCTATCTATCTATCTATCTATCTATCTATCTATCTATCTATCTATCTATCTATCTATCTATCTATCTATCTATCTATCTATCTATCTACCATGGCTTTGCAGTCATGTGACTGGGTAGGCGTGCCCAACTTGTAAAATGTGGTGAAAGTCACTTAAACAATGCTCTTGCTTAGCAACCAAAATGTTGGCTCAAGAACTCTGGCATTTAAAGCATGCAAGTCTTAAAGCTGTCAAATTCCAAGACCCTTGCACCCCTAACCCTTTAGAAAAACAACAACCCCAGGGGTGTTCAAACTTGTCAGCTTTAAGACTTGTGGACTTCGACTCCCAGAATTCCTCCTCTCGCTCTTCCTCTTGATGATGGGCGGGCAGGCGGAGGGAGGGAGCTGGAACTGATTCTAAACGGCCCTGGAGATTTGTGGAACCTCTTCTATAGAAGAGCTTAGGACTGGCAGGAACCCAAACCCTGGACCCCTGCCTACTTTCCTTTGCAGTGAGAAGAACTGAAAAACTGGGTGCTGTGTAACACATCATCTGAGATAGCATGATGAGAAAAATAACGTTTAACGTTGATATGATATTATTACTAGAAGACATTAAGAAGAAAAATGAAGCGTCCCATAACGTTTCAATGCTCAATATATTATAATACTAAACTTAAGGAAATAATGTTAATATCAATTTGAAAGATGTGGTAAAAAGAGGAACGATGTTGCACGGAGATGTTTTTACTCAGACGACACATTGCTGAAGGAAAAATGGAATATTTATTTTTGTAACTAAAAAAATAATAAAACTCTTTTTTTAAAAAAAACAGATCATCTGAGATTGTGTGTGACTGGCACACACATCTGTTGACCACACGGATAGAATTAATGTAATTTGAATGGTATTGCAGGAGATTATTCACTAATTCTCACCTCCTGCATTAAAATGAGCAATGAGTTTTCCATTAGTATTAATGGCTTCTCTCAAACGAATTTCCTTTTTTGGGGGGTGGTAGTGGGGGTAATATTTTTATTAAAAGTTTTACCAAGAACATAAAACCTAACAAACTAATGCAAGGTAAGCAGAAGGAAGACAGAATGGAAGAAAACCTACAGAAATAAAAAAGAAAATAGAAAGAAATAGAAAGAAGCTTCCAATTTCCTTTGAAGCCAATATAAACACAATTACAAAGTTATCATTTACTCTGCAATTACAAAAAATGCACTTTCCTCCCCTATTATCCAATGTTTTTGTAATCATCAAAGCCACAAGTCACAAGTGCTCCCCCCCCACACATTCCATGCAAAATATCTCTAAGGGGTTTCCTGTCAGAAATAAATGTGGCTCTATTATAAACCTATTTTCCAAAACACCAGAATGCAGCACAAAAAAGTGTGGGATGGAAATTAACCAAGAAGAGAAGCAACCTAGAACTGAGGAGACATTTACTAACAGTGAGAACAATTAATCAGTGGAACAACTTGCCTTCAGAAGTTGTGGGTGCTCCAACACTGGAGGTTTTTAAGAAGAGGTTGGATAACCAATTGTCTGAAACGGTATAGGGTTGCCTGCCTAAGCAGGGGTTGGACTAGAAGACCTCCAAGATCCCTTTCAGCTCGGTTGTTCTGTTATTTCTGCTAGATATTGTATTTTCTTTAATTAAAGAAGTCTACTTCTTAAATTATTACATTGAAATGGATACCGAAAGCAATTGCGCTTTCAAACTGCTAGGTTGGCAGAAACTGGGACAAGTAATGGGAGCTCACTCCGTTATGCAGCACTAGGGATTCGAACCGCCAAACTGCCGACCTTTCTGATCGACAAGCTCAGCGTCTTAGCCGCTGAGCCACCGAGTCCCTGCCTGCACTCTAGTTCTCCCCCAAAACCAAAAACCAACCAAGGCAATAAAATGTCCCCTTAAAATCCATTTCTCTGTATTTTGTTTTAGTTCTAGAACAATAGGATTCCTACACACTGTACAGTCAGTAAAATACGTATTCCTGCTGCCCTAAGTTGACATTTCTTTTGTAACTAAATTTTCCTGCAGCAACAGAAAATCTGTTCGGATTTTCAATTGGCAGAAGACAATCCTCAGGGATTGAGCACCGAGGCCTTTAAAGAACTTAGCCGAATTGATTATTGATTGCAGTATGGCCCTTGACTGCCTAATTCCAACTAGTCACTCTGGGACTTCATTAAGAAAAGGTGACCTGAAGCTTCTGATGTCAGTTTCAGGATGGCCAAAGGCAGGGATCAGACCTTTCCCCAAGGGCGCTTCTCAAAGGAAGAAGAAAAGAAAGAGAAAGAAAAGAAGAAAAGAAAAAGAAGGCAGGGGAGGGGGAGCTCTTGCCTCACAAGCAGGAGGTTGTGAGTTCGATCCTAGGTAGAGGCAGATGTAGGGTCTCCTGCTTGGGCAGGGGGATGGACTAGATGACCTGCAAGGTCCCTTCCAACTCTTGTTCATCTGTTAAAGGTTGTGAGTTCGATCCTAGGTAGAGGCAGATGTAGGGTCTCCTGCTTGGGCAGGGGGTTGGACTAGATGACCTGCAAGGTCCCTTCCAACTCTTGTTTATCTGTTAAAGTTTGTGAGTTTCATCCTAGGTAGAGGCAGATGTAGGGTCTCCTGCTTGGGCAGGGGGATGGACTAGATGACCTGCAAGGTCCCTTCCAACTCTTGTTCATCTGTTAAAGGTTGTGAGTTCGATCCTAGGTAGAGACAGATGTAGGGTCTCCTGCTTGGGCAGGGGGTTGGACTAGATGACCTGCAAGGTCCCTTCCAACTCTTGTTCATCTGTTAAAGGTTGTGAGTTCGATCCTAGGTAGAGGCAGATATAGGGTCTCCTGCTTGGGCAGGGGGATGGACTAGATGACCTGCAAGGTTCCCTTCCAACTCTGTTCATCTGTTAAAGGGGAAGTTGAAGCGAGAAAGGCAGAGAAGCAGAGCTCCATTTTATGGTATGGAATGAGTGGTACAAATGGCTAGAGGACGGGTATAAAGCTTAAGGGAAGACTAAATGAAGAAGACACAGGCGTTAGAAATCAGCAAAGTATAGGTAGAGAGGAACACACATGTATACATGGAATGAAGGATTGTAAATGAAAGATTTTATAGAATAGCACCATATGTATAGACACAGAGAAACCAAAAGGAAGGTGGAGAAATACATTTACAATGGATGTATACCGAGGTTGTACAGAAGGAAATAGCAAAAAAAAGTTGTTGTTTTTTACAAAAACTAATAAAAATATTTAAAAAAAAAGAAAAAAGAAAAGGAAGGAAGGAAGGAAAAGGAGAAGTTGAAGTGAAGCTCCATGAAGGAGCTTCTCTTCTTGAAGCTCCTTCATGGGATCAGGTTTGTTAAAGCCGTGGGGCAATGGGGAATGTGGGGGCTCCTGTAGGTGTAGGCCCCAAGGTGACCCCCATCTACTTATAAGATTCTATCATCCATCCGTCGTTTCTTTCTTTTTCTTTTTCTCTTTCTCTTCTTCTTTTTCCTCCTCCTAACCTCCTCCTCCTTCTCCCCCACCTTCTCCTCCCCCCTCCTCCTCCCTCCTTCTCCTCTTCTTCTTTCTCATCCCCTCTCCCTCCTCCTCCTCCTCCTCTTCTTATTCTTCTTCTTTCTCCTTCCCGCCTTCCTCCTCCTCTTCTTCTCCTCCTCCTCCTCCTCCTCCTCCTCCTCCTCCTCCTCTTCTTCTTCTCCCTTCCCCTCCTCCTCCTCTTTTTCTTCTCCGCCCTCCTCCTCCCTCCTCCTCCCTCCTCCCTCCTCCTCCTCCTCCTCCTCCTCCTCCTCCTCCTCCTCCTCCTCCTCCTCCTCCTCCTCCTCTTCTTCTTCTTCTTCTTCTTCTTCTTCTTCTTCTTCTTCTTCTTCTTCTTCTTCTTCTTCTTCTTCTTCTTCTTCTTCTCCCTCCCCCTCCTCCTCCCCTCCTCCTCCTCCTTGCTCTCACACTCCCCCTCTCCCCTTCCCTCCCTTTCCATGTATAATCTTTAATCTGTCCATCCCTCCATCCATTGTGCCACTTCCAATCCGGTGAAAATACCAGCAGGGTAACCCGAGTGGCAGAAAGTGACAGGCGCCCGCAGTTTTGGCATCACCCAGGACCCTCCGCCTACCCGCCCCTCCCGAGACCGTCCAAATCCGAACCATCAACAAACCCCTTAAATTGTGTTTCTGGCTCCGATTCAATTCGGAAGGGAGACCTTTTCCCCTTTCGCTATTCGGGAGCTGTTCCTCTGCTTTGCTCGAGTTGTGCAATTTGATCATGCACATCCTTGGCTTGAACCGCTTATAATGGATACAAATTGCTTTCCACCATCTCTGCCTGGGTTTGTTTTTTTTTTATTATCTTGTTCCGCTAGTTGGAATGTACTGTACATTCGATGCTAATTGGGTTACGCTCTCCCCACCGACGATCCTTTTGGTCTTTGCGAAATTGAACATCTTAATCACAGGGAGCGTAATTTGATTTTGATATGTATGATTCATAACTATCACCCCAGAGCGGTTCAATTCAGTATTGGGTGAGTCGGACAGTAATGAAAAGGGCCATATGTGCTTTCATTGATTTAGGACAGTTGGGGAAGCAACGTCGGCTTTGCGGATGGTGATTTAAAGCCACGCATCTCGGGCGGCTTTTTCTTTTCTTTTTCTCTTTCGCCATCCATCAGGAAGCGCCAACCTTGTCCCTTGGGCTGCAAGGAATCGGCAACTCTACTTGCGCAAGATGAGAAGTTGTCAACTTTGGACTTCTTTATGTCAGCACATTATGCACACAACATGTACTCCCAACACGCTGAGCCATTTAGAGGTGCCAAAGTGTAAAATGTAGATTATTTTTTTTTAGCCGCTTTATGTTGGTGGGCAGCACATGGTAAAACCTCAGCCTGTTTGCTACGTGAAGCAGGGGTGGGATTCAAAATCTTTTAATATAGGTTCTGCGGGCATGGCTTGGTGGGCAGGGCAGGGAGAGGATACTGCAAAATCTCCATTCCCTCCCCACTCCAGGGGAAGGATACTGCAAAATCCACATTCCCTCTCCACTGCAGGGGAAGGATACTACAAAATCTCCATTCCCTCCCCACTCCAGAGAAAGGATACTGCAAAATCTCCACTCCCTCCCCACTACAGGGGAAGGATACTACAAAATCTCCATTCTCTCCCCACTGCAGGGGGAAGGATACTGCAAAATCCCCATTCCCTCTCCACTCCAGGGAAAGGATACTGCAAAATCTCCATTCCCTCCCCACTGCAGGGGGAAGGATACTGCAAAATCCCCATTCCCTCTCCACTCCAGGGAAAGGATACTGCAAAATCTCCATTCCCTCCCCACTGCAGGGGGAAGGATACTGCAAAATCCACATTTCCTCCACACTCCAGGGGAGGGATACTACAAAATCTCCATTCTCTCCCCACTGCAGGGGGAATGATACTGCAAAATCCCCATTCCCTCTCCACTCCAGGGAAAGGATACTACAAAATCTCCATTCTCTCCCCACTGGAGGGGGAAGGATACTGCAAAATCCCCATTTCCTCCACACTCCAGGGGAGGGATACTACAAAATCTCCATTCTCTCCCCACTGCAGGGGGAAGGATACTGCAAAATCCCCATTCCCTCTCCACTCCAGGGAAAGGATACTGCAAAATCTCCATTCCCTCCCCACTGCAGGGGGAAGGATACTGCAAAATCCACATTTCCTCCACACTCCAGGGGAGGGATACTACAAAATCTCCATTCTCTCCCCACTGCAGGGGGAATGATACTGCAAAATCCCCATTCCCTCTCCACTCCAGGGAAAGGATACTACAAAATCTCCATTCTCTCCCCACTGGAGGGGGAAGGATACTGCAAAATCCCCATTCCCTCTCCACTCCAGGGAAAGGATACTACAAAATCTCCATGCTCTCCCCACTGCAGGGGGAAGGATACTGCAAAATCCCCATTCCCTCTCCACTCCAGGGAAAGGATACTGCAAAATCCCCATTCTCACCCCACTCCAGGGGAAGGATACTGCAAAATCTCCATTCCCTCCCCACTCCAGGGGAGGGATACTGCAAAATCCCCATTCTCTCCCCACTCCAGGGAGAGGATACTGCAAAATCTCTGTTCACACTCCACTCCAGGGAGAGGATACTGCAAAATCCCCATTCTCTCCCCACTCCAGGGAGAGGATACTGCAAAATCTCCATTCCCTCCCCACTCCAGGGAGAGGATACTGCAAAATCCCCATTCTCTCCCCACTCCAGGGAGAGGATACTGCAAAATCTCCGTTCTCACTCCACTCCAGGGAGAGGATACTGCAAAATCCCCATTCTCTCCCCACTCCAGGGAGAGGATACTGCAAAATCCCCATTCGCTCCCCATTCCAGGAGAAGGATGAATTTTATTTCAGGTCAAAATAGATTGGATATAGGTAGGGCATCTCTCCCCCCCCACCCCCCACCCCCACCCCATCCCATGCTTGCTTGGTTAAGTTCTGTTAGAAATGTTGGAATCTCTTTTAGCTGAGAGATTTGTTCAAACCCAATCTGGGGCATTTAGGATAGTTTATTTTTAATGTAATGGGGCACAATGCCTGAGACAGTTAAAGACCCCGAGCTTGTCAGCTGGAAAGGGGTCTGAGGGTTTGAGACCCATGTGCCACATGATGGGGTGAACTCCCATGACTTGCCTCAGCTCCTGTCCACCTAGCTGTCCGAAAGCATGCAAATGTGAGTAGATAAATAGGTACCACTTGAATGGGAAGGTAACAGCATTCCATATGCCTCGGCGTATAGACATGCTGGCCACATAATCATGGAAATGTTTTTGGACAACGCTGGTTCCCTCAGCTAAGAAACCAAGATGGCTACTAACCAGGGGTGGGCTGCAGGGGGGTTCGCATAGGTTCGGGCGATCCTCTAGCTACGATTCTGCCCAGTTTGATGAACTTCCAAATGCCACCCCTGGCTGGCTACGCCCACCCTGCCCCATCCCTCCTACCCACCCCACCCCACCCAGGAATCTCCACATGACCCATTCATCATAAGTGCAGGGCCCGCGCAGAGGCTCTGGGAGGGGGGAAAATGGGCCTACTGGCGGTTTCGGGAATCCAAAAACAGACCTGTTTCTGGCCTTCAGACGGCCTCTGGAGCCTGGTTGAAGCACTTTTCACCCTCCCGGAGGCTCAAAGAAAACCTCGGGAGCCTAAGGAGGGTGAAAAATGCTCCCCCCATCCACTGTGGTGCAGGCGGCCGACTAGGCGATACCCATCATGGCCATGCCCACCCAGCAACGGGCCAGCAAACCTGTTGCTGCAATTTTTGAGGCCCACCCCTGGTAGTAACCCCTACATTCGGACCCCACTGGACAGGGGAAACCTTTGCCTTTATGTTTAGTGCGTGACAGATAAACTCAGAAAAGTGGGATAAACCGAGTCAACCAGGATTTCAGATTAGTGTCAGGGACGTGCAGAGCTTTGATTCAAACATAATTCAACCAACTAACCTTTTCAAACCGGATCGGTAGCTTAAATAATCACATTGAATGGGACGCCATTGAGCGGATTGATCCTTTGGTGGGTTTTCATGCACGCTTGCAAGCCGTATTAATCAAACTGATGCTGGATTAGCTCCGTGCATTAATCAAAGTGTTGAAACCCACTCCATTCAAGGCATGGGATTGATGATTCAAACCAGATTGCATAACTCCGGTCCCTCCGCCCTGCGGGATGCAGCAGTATGCGGAGGTTTTGAGATTGTCTTCCTTTCTACTCAACATCGACCTATTAGAACCTAGGGAATTCATTTTGGGGGCCATTTGAATGAGAATTGGCTTTAGAACATAGAGCCAGCTAGAACCTACAGGCAGATAAAAAAAAGGTTTTGTTCTTGCTAAGTCGTGGGCCATGTCTGACTCTTTATGCAGTGGTGGGATTCAAATAATTTAACAATCGGTTCTCTGCCCTAATGGCCAGCTGGGTAGGTGGGCTTGGTGGTCATGGGACTGGGCGGGCATGGCCAACTCAACATCACTCACGTCGATGGACCTTAGCTGTTACAATGTCATAAGGGTTAACCAGAGAGGCAGTTTCTGTAAGCAGGGCAACAAAGATGAAGATTAGCCCTGTAAAGTGGGGTGTGTGTGTGAACCAAACTGAGATTTCTTCCAACAACTGGGTCTTCCAACTGCTTAGAAAGTGAACAACTGGTTCTCCCAAATAGGTGCAAACCAGCTGAATCCCAATTCCCCCCCACAAAAAAAAAATCATTTTTTTTACAACTAGTTCTGTGGGCATGGCTTGCTGGGCATGGCTTGGCTTTGTGGGTGTGGCAGGGGAAGGATACCGCAAAATCCTCATTCCCTCCCCACCCCACTAACTTGCTTTCCAGCTCTGTTCTCCTCTGCAGGGCAACAATCAGCTGGGACTTGGGAGGCAGTGAATAGATTGGGGGCAGGGCCAGCCAGAGATGGTATTTGCCAGTTCTTGGAACTACTCTAAAATTTCTGCTACCAGTTCTCCAGAACTGGCCAGAAATCGGCTGACTACCACCTCTGACCATAGCACCCCAAGCTCTCTCTAATTTCTCCCTGAGCCTTCCCAAGTTCATTGTGTCTAACCATCTCATCCTCTGCGGTTCCTTTCTCCTTTTGCCTTCAATCTTTCCCAACATTGGGGGACTTTTTCAATGAGTCCTTTCTTCTCATTTGTTGGCCAAAGTACAGGTAGTCCTTGACTTACAATGGTTTGTTTATTGACTATTTGGAGTTACAGCAACCCTATAAAGAGCGACTTATGACCATTAGGACTGCTAGCTGCAGTTCGGCAGTTCAAATCTCACTGGCTTCAGGTTGACTGAGCCTTCCATCCTTCCGAGGTGGGTCAAATGAGGACCCAGATTGTTGGGGGCAATAAGGCTGACTCTGTAAACCGCTTAGAGAGGGATGTAAAGCACTGGGAAGTGGTACATAAGTCTATTGCTATTGCTATTGCTGTTGCCCTTCCTTCCTTCCTTCCTTCCTTCCTTCCTTCCTTCCTGTTAGAACTCGAAAGCTACAGCTAGTCCAGAATGCAGCCGCGCGTGATTACGGGAGCCCCTAGATGCTCCCACATAACACCGATCCTGCGCGAGCTGCACTGGCTTCCTGTGGTCTTTCGGGTGCGCTTCAAGGTCTTGACGACCATCTTCAAAGTGCTCCATGGCTCGGGGCCTAGTTATATGCGAGACTGTCTCCTGCCCCATACATCCCTTAGACCGATATGCTCCCACAGAGAGGGCCTTCTCAGGGTGCCATCGGCCGGACAATGCCGGCTGGCGACACCCAGGGGAAGGGCCTTCTCTGTGGCGGGCCCTGCCCTTTGGAACGACCTACCCCCTGAACTCCGCACTATCACCGACCTCCGCCTCTTTCGCCGGTGTTTAAAAACACACTTATTTCATCAAGCCGGCCTAACATAGCCTCCGCTGGGACAAATATTAGACAGTTTTAAATGGGGGATTTTAATTTGGTTTTAGCGCAGGTCTTTTGTCATTTAATAGGTTTTTTAAATTTATGTATTTGGTTCTATTTTTGTATGTTGTTTTAAATTCCTGTGCGCCGCCCTGGGTCCTGTTGGAGAAGGGCGGGATATAAATTGAATAAAATAAAAAAATAAAATAAATAAAGAATGCAGTATTGCAGGCTAACTCTGCCAACTGCCAGCACTTCGATCCTGACTGGCTGAAGGTTGACTGAGCCTTCCATCGTTCTGATGTGGGTAAAATGAGGACCCAGATTGTTGGGGGGCAAGAGGCTGACTCTGTAAACCACTTAGAAAGGGCTGTAAGAGCACTATGAAGCGGTATATAAGTCTCAGTGCTATTGCCCTTCCTTCCTTCCTTCCTTCCTTCCTTCCTTCCTTCCTTCCTTCCTTCCTTCCTTCCTTCCTTCCTTCCTGTTAGAATGCAGTATTGCAGGCTAACTCTGCCTACTGCCAGGAGTTCGATTCTCACTCACTGTCGTAGTTTTTAAAGGTAGTTTTTAAAGGGATTTTATAGTGATTTTAGTATGGGGTTTAAAAATGTAGGTCATTTATTTAATATCTTTTTAACATATTGTTTTAGATTTTGTACCGTTTATTTTATTGTGGCTGTACACCGCCCTGAATCCCAAAAGGGAGAAGGGCAGTATATAAATCAAATAAACTAAACTAAACTGAACTAAACTCACTAGCTCAAGGTTGACTGAGCCTTCCCTCCTTCCGAGGTGGGTAAAATGAGGACCCAGATTGTTGGGGGCAAGAGGCTGACTCTGTAAACCACTTATAGAGGGCTGTAAAAGCACTGTGAAGCGGTATAGACGTCTATTGCTATTTTGCCACACTTACGGCCCCTGGAGTACAGTCACGTGATCAGAATTCAGACACCTGACACCTGGCTCCTGTTTTGGACAGTTGCAGTGTCCTGGGGTCATGTGATTCCCTTTTGCAAACCTTCTAGCAAGCGAAGTTAACGGGGAAGCTGCATTCATTTACAGATTCAGATTAACAGAGTCGGAAGGGACCTTGAAGGTCATCTAGTCCAACCCTCCCACCCCACCCACCCACCCAAGCAGGAGACCCTGCACCATTTCTGACAGATGGCCGCCCAGTCTCTTCTTGAAAGCCTCCAGGGATGAAGCTCCCACAACGTCTGAAGTTCTGATTTAAACAAGCAGTGTGGTTCATTTAGCAGCTGCGGCAAGACAGTTTGTAAAACGGGGCAAACCTCAATTGTCTCGCTGAGCAACAGAACAGTTTGGGCTCAATTGTGTGGTCGTAAGCTGAGGACTTACACCTGCATTTGAGCTTCCCACTTCAGAGATCAAAATTAGTTCTTTGATTTCTCTCCTGTCGTCGCCTTCCTCTGTCTTGCGGTCTGAGGATCATCTGCCTGATTTTGAGCACTTTCTCTACTTCTGTCTCTTTCATTTTGAGTCGGCCCTGCCTGAATTGAAACGATTGTTCTCTTCTGCCTCTGAGGCTGCCTAAGGCCTGGAACACAGCATGCAGTTTTTAGAAATCAGTGGTCTTTCTACAGCAGACATAGTTCCCAAGCACAATGTTGGGTACGCCTAGTCTACTGAAAAGGACACGGAGTGACATGATAGCAGTGTTGCAATATTTGAGGGACTGCCCCAAAGAAGAGGGAGTCAAGCTATTCTCCAAAGCACCTGAGGATAGAACAAGAAGCCTTGTCCTGGGATAGTTTTTGGGAGGGACCTTCCACGGGTGGCTGTTTGGGTGCTGTGATGATGGAGGTATTGGAGTAGGAGCAGGGAGGGCTGTGTTCAATTCCCCCATTTATGGAAGCTCCTAGATGACTTTAGGCTAGTCCCTCCTTCTCACCCCAAGAGCCAATGGGTGTAGCATGAAGAGGGAGTCAAGCGATTCTCCAAAGCACCCGAGGGCAGGACAAGAAGCAATGGATGGAAATGAATCAAGGAGAGATCAAGACAAGACAAGACAAGACAATAAGACAAGACAAGACAAGACTTGGAAGGGACCTTGGAGGTCTTCTAGTCCAACCCCCTGCCTAGGCAGGAAACCCTACACTATTTCAGACAAATGGCTATCCAACAACTTCTTAAAGACTTGCAGTGTTGGGGCATTCACAACTTCTGGAGACAAGTTGTTCCACTGATTAATTGTTCTCACTGTCAGGAAATTTCTCCTCAGTTCTTAGTTGCATCTCTCCTTCATGAGTTTCCACCCATTGCTTCTTGTCCTACTTAGAACGATGGAGAAATTTCTTCCTTTTTAAAAAATAATTTAATTTTTCAAATTGTCCTTTTTATTAGTGTATCATATGAAACACACACAAAAAAAAATAGGAAATATAGGGAAGGGAAAAGGGAAGAGAAGAGTGCAGAAAAAAGGATGTAGGGTCTCCTGCTTGGACAGGGGGTTGGACTAGATGACCTATACGGTCCCTTCCAACTCTGTTAATCTAATCCAGTGCTTCTCAAATAGTGGGGCGCGCCCCCCAGGGGGGGCGCGAGGCTCCGTAAAGGGGGGCGCGTTTGACCTCGGCAAACACTGTCATAACAAGCCAAGCCCCGTGTTTATGTCTCTGTATCCAGTCAGATGCTGACAAGGACCTTCTCCTGTGAAACATAACGCTGCCCCAATTAATCAAACTTGCTAAAGAAATCGGGCTACCGCTGCTGACATTTGCATCGATAGTGAGCATTAAGCCAGTACATGTGACTGCGCATGCTCCTCCCTTTCGAGGAGAACAGACCCGATTGGATAGACGTGATGCTCTATCCTGATTAGCCAAACCCGCCTGTGTGACTTTTAGACCCGGATGATACTATTTACAGTGGCGCGGGGGGCGCGAAATGTTTTCTTCTTCCTAGGGGGGCATGACAGAAAATAATTGAGAAGCACTGATCTAATCCAATGTAAAGCGGGAAAAGAAACAAAAGGCATTGACTTCTGACTCCCTTTGATGCAGTAGAATAAGATAGTATTCCAACCTCAACTTTTTGCTTTTACATTAATAGTATAAACTAGGCATTTTTATATCAACAAATCGACCTAAGCAATAACACCCAAAATCAAAGTTTCATGCCCCCCCCCCCAATCTCCAGCACAAAATCCAGGAGAAATTTCTGACAGTGAGAACCATTAACCAGTGGAACAACTTGCCTCCGGAAGTTGTGGGGGCTTCAATACTGGAGGTTTTTCAGAAGAGATTGGTAACCATTTGTCTGAAGTGGTGTAGGGTGTCCTGCCTAACCAGGGGGTTGGACTAGGGGTGGGTGGCTACTGGTATTGTTGCGGGTTCGGTGTGCAAAAGAAGAATTATTACTTCTGCTGACTGCCAGCTGACTGTGATCTACTGCAAGCTACTTTAGCAGTTCAACTCCCACCAGGCTCAAGGTTGACTCGTCCTTCCATCCTTCTGAGGTTGGTAAAATTGGACCCAGATTGTTGGGGGCAAATAGGCTGACTTTGTATACTGCTTAGAGAGGGCTGTAAAGCACCAGGAAGTGGTATATACGTCTAGGTGCTATTGCTATTGTTATTTACCTACCAACCTACCTTTCTATCCATCCATCCATATCTATAGATTGCCACTCAGTGGCACAGTGGTTAGAGTGCAGTACTGCAGGCTACTCCTGCTGACTCCCGGCTGACTGCGATTTACTGCAGGCTACTTTGGCAGTTCATATCCCATCAGGCTCAAGGTAGCTTCCATCCATTTGAGGTGGGTGAAATGAGGACCTGGATTGTTGGGGGCAAATAGGCTGACTCCGTAAACCGCTTAGAGAGGGCTGTAAAAGCACTGTGAAGCCGTATATGTCTAAGGGATTTGTCTGTCTGTCTGTCTGTCTGTCTGTCTGTCTGTCTGTCTATCATCTATCTATCTATCTATCTATCTATCTATCTATCTATCTATCTATCTATCTATCTATCTATCTATCTATCTACTTTTATCTATCATATTGATCTATTATTGTCTGTCTGTCTGTCTGTCTATCTATCTATCTATCTATCTATCTATCTCTATCTACTTTTATCTATATTGATATATTATTGTCTATCTATCTATCTATCTATCTATCTATCTATCTATCTATCTATCTATCTATCTATCTATCTATCTATCTATCTATCTACTTTTATCTATCATATTGATATATTATTGTCTATCTGTCTGTCTGTCTGTCTGTCTGTCTGTCTGTCTGTCTGTCTGTCTGTCTGTCTGTCTGTCTGTCTGTCTGTCTGTCTATCTATCTATCTATCTATCTATCTATCTATCTATCTATCTATCTATCTATCTATCTATCTATCTATCATATTGATTTATTATCCATCCATCCATCCATCCATCCATCCATCCATCCATCCATCCATCCATCCATCCATCCATCCATCCATCTATCTATCTATCTATCTATCTATCTATCTATCTATCTATCTATCTATCTATCTATCTATATCTATCCACATATAAGCACAAATACACACACACACACACACACATAAGTTTGATGCTAACCAAATGCCCCAAAAAAAAAAAAAAAAAACGGGTGGGGAGAAAATCACTCTATATTTAGTGCTTAAGCATTGGCAGATGGTTCGCAAGGGCTACATTTTAATGACAATAAATCTTTATTGGTTTGTAACTACATAGCCATTTGATGTTCCGCCTTGGCACTTTAAACCCACTTAAGCAATCCAAACGTAATTATCACTCATTTAGTCTGCCCTGTGGTTTAAGAAGCAAACTCGATTGTGTATTTGACCTGTAATATCTTATTACCCTCTGTCTAATTCTCATTGTCATGTAGTTAGCTGGGACCGACTTCTCTTTGCAGGAGAGGCACATGGTCCCCCGTTAGAAATTCTCCACTTGCATAGCAAATCCGCTCCTTGGCCCTGGAGCGTGCATACAATTAAGCCGGGGTCTTGAGGTTTGCACACTACGACTTCCCTTTGCTCGTTCAAGCGTGCAATTGGCATGCATAGGGGCTGACTCTCCTAGACCTTAGATGGCCCGACAGCAGTCCGGGTGCCACATTATTAAGTGCCAGCATTTATAGATAGTTGACTTCTTAAATTCATTCTTTTCTTCTTCCATACTTGCAAGATGGGCAACGTCTTGTAAAGCTGCTTCCTAGCCATTTTTTAAGCCAATACTAGACCGGGTTCAAAGAGACCCCTCCAAAGAAGAATAGAATAGCAATCGTATTTAGACTTATATATCAGTTCACCAGGCTTTCTGAGCGGTTTAGAGAGTCAGCCTATTTGCCCCCAACAATCTGGGTCCTCATTTCACTCACCTCAGATGGATGGAAGGCTGAGTCAACCTTGAGCCTGGTGGGATTTGAACTGCCAAAGTAGCCTGCAGTAAATTGCAATCAGCCGGCAGTCAGCAGTCAGCAGAAGTAGCCTGCAGTACTGCACTCTAACCACTGCGCCACTGAGTAGCGATTTATAGATATGTATGTATGTATGTATGTATGTATGTATGTATGTATGTATGTATGCATGCATGCATGCATGCATGGATGGATGGATGGAATGGTAGGTAGGTAGGTAGGTAGGTAGGTAGGTAGGTAGGTAGGTAGGTAGGTAGGAAGGTAGGTAGATGATAGATAGATAGATAGATAGATAGATAGATAGATAGATAGATAGATAGATAGATAGATAGATAGATAGATAGAATGGTAGGTAGGTAAGTCGGCAGGCAGGCAGGCAGATAACAATAGCAATAGCAGACTTACAGTATATACCGCTTCATAGTGCTTTATAGCCCTCTCTAAGCAGTATACAGAGTCAGCCTATTTGCCCCCAACAATCTGGCTGACTCTAAACCGCTTAGAGAGAGTTGTAAACTATGAAATGGTGGATAAGTCTAAGTGCTATTGCTGTAGTTGATTGGGTGGTGCGCTGGTTAGAATATGGTATTGCAAACTGACTCTGCCCACAGTCTGGAGTTCAATCCTGAACTGTCCAAAACTGGAGATGCGTCCCAGTCACCCCACTCCAGGTTCAGGGGATGATGTGCGTGACTCTCTGAGAAAGGAATGTTATTTAGACTATATATCTCCCATTCTCCATATAATCCCCCCTCCCATTTTCCCATAGTAGAAAATGTGGCAGGCCTGAAGGCCCAATGCAAAAAAAATGGCTGCTTTGTGTTCTGCTTGTTGTTAGTTGCGAAGTTATGTCCGACCCATTGTGACCCCAAGGACAATGTTCCTCCAGGCCTTCCTGTCCTCTCCCATCCTCTGGAGCCCATTCACACCAACTGCTTCGGTGACTCCATCCAGCCACCTCCTTCTCTGCCGTCCCCTTCTTCTTCTTTTGCCCTCGATCGTTCCCAGCATGAGGCTCTTCTCCAGGGAATTCTGCTACCCAGGGTGAATTCTAAACATTGGCTCTTAGAGGCAAACTGGCTCTCTGCATGAACTCTTTCTTCAAGCCCAAAACACACACACACACACACAGAGGTTTTTGTTTTGTCCAATCGGCAAATGGTTTTGCGTTGTCAGGGCCATTCGATTTTCATTTCAACCCCAGGTCTTCCAAACTAGGATGCTTCTGCAGAATTGATCGGACGATGACAAAATAAACAGCCAGACAAAGAGATAATCAAGGCATGAGGCCTGGAATTGTGCTCCTTAATTACTGGGGAAGACAAAAATGTATGTGTTCTGCAGGTAAAGTCACCCTGGAGACAGCTTTGGTTTTCTTCCTTTCTCCAGTCCTACTCAACCTCCTGCTAACTTTTAGAAAAAATCTGAAGAAGTGAATCTTGACACTTTGGGGAATAAGGCGGATGGGCCAATGTGGCTTTTCACCAGTTAAAAAGGGAAGAGAGGAAGAAAACGAAGTTTTAACCACACGAGCGCATTGCCTCGTGACATTTGTGAACCAATCGTATAGAAGAAGATAGAAAAATAATAAGGTTGGAGTGGACCTTGGATATCTTCTAGTCCAACCCCTTGCTCAAGCAGAAGAGCCCGTACAATTTATATACGATTATTTATATGATTCCCTCTCTCCCTCCCTCCCATCCATCCATCCATCCATCCATCCATCCATCCATCCATCCATCCATCCATCCATCCATCCATCCATCCATCTAGTCTGTCTGTCTGTCTGTCTGTCTATCTATCTATCTATCTATCTATCTATCTATCTATCTATCTATCTATCTATCTATCTATCTATCTATCTATCTATCTATCTATCTATCTATCTTTGATCTATCATCTCTCCTGCCTGCCTGCGTGCCTATCTCTCTCTCTCTCTCTTTCTCTCTCTCTCTCTCTCTCTCTCTTTGACCTATCATCTATGATGCTGTCTATACCCAGATTTCTCAGGGACAGATCCCTCTCCCAATTCACATTTGGTTTATTTTAAAAGACAAGTCATCTTTGGAGGCCAAGGTACACTCACCTGAGATTAATATCTTGGTTTGTTCCCCTCCATTAAAATCTTCTTCTCTTTGCTTTTCCTTTTCCACTTCTCTTTTCATATTAAAGTGCACTGTTAAGTAAAAAAAAGAAATACCAAAGGACAAGGGGAGAGTTTTAAAAGCAGCATTACTTAGTAAAAATAATAAAAACAGCAAAAACAAGAACAAATATATATCATGGATAATTGACCCAGAAGACTTTAGAATAGTTGGGCTAAGAGGCAGAATGGCTTATGAAAAGTAATCTTATGAGCAAAGGTGGACAAATCATTCCTGTTCATTTTTGCTGATTACCTCATTTTTCCAGCCTTATACATTTTATCGCATCCTGATTCTGCAATTTTTTTTTGTAAGCTGCATGAAAATTGTATCTATATTTTCAGGTAATTTTGGGCTGCATTATGCTTACTTAGTATGTCCTTCTTCATAAAAATACATGTACACGTTTCAGAATTTGCCCATTAAAAAAAAGAAAAGAAAATGTGATTCTCTCTTTTTAATACTTGTCGCTGTCGACAAACTGCGTTGTAGCATGTGCAAAAGTGAATTTTAAATGATTGCTGCACTTGTTCAGGAGTGATTATTTAGCTAGATTGGGGGTGTCAAATGCAGGGTTTGACACCCCTGATCTAGCCAGCTCAGGGTTGTGTTTGATCTCGTGGCGGCCAGGATGGGCATGGTCAGCTTGACATTACTCATGTTGGGGATGTCTGTGGTGGCCTGAGCACTCTGCCAGTGAAAACGGGCTCACAAGCTCCGTTTTTGGCTGCGACTGCCTCCTGCAATGCTCCACCAGTGAAAATGGAGCTCTGGAGAGCTACATGTGGCCCTTGGGAACTCCGTTTCTGGCTGCGACTGCCTCCTGCAACCATCTGCCAGTGAAAATGGAGCTCTGGAGAGCTACATGTGGCCCTTGGGAACTCAATTTCTGGCTGCGATTGCCTCCTGCAATGTTCTACCAGTGAAAATGGAGCTCTGGAGAGCTACATGTGACCCCTGGGAGCTCCATTTCTGGCTGTAATGGCCTCCTGCAACCATCTGCCAGCGAAAATGGAGCTCAGTTGGGCCACAGTCCTCCTGAGCTCCATTTTTGGTTTTTTATTTTTTTATTTTATTTTATTTTATTAAATTTATACCCCGCCTTTCTCCTTGCAAGGACCCAGGGTGGCACACAGGCAATATTAAAAACCATACAAAATACAAAAATATATTATTAAAAAATTATTAAATTGTATCCCGTGCTAAAACCCATTATAAAACCCTAAGAATTTAAAATGTATACACATTTAAAAGTCAGAAAACGGGGGTTATGCTAGGCTGGCTTGTTGGAATAAATAAGTCTTGAGACGCTGGCGGAAGAGGCGGAGGTCCGAGGTGGTGCGTAGTTCGGGGGGTAGGTCGTTCCAGAGGGCTGGGCCCGCCACAGAGAAGGCCCTTCCCCTGGGCGTCCCCAACCGGCATTGCCTGGCTGATTTATTTATTTATTTATTTATTAAATTTATACCCCGCCCTTCTCCAAATGGACCCAGGGCGGCGCACAGGGATGTTAAAATAGATACAAAATATATAAAATATATCAAAATTTAAAATACTTATTCTAATAAATAAACCCTGCGCTAAAAACCGAATTAAAATCCCAAATTTAAAACTATCTAATAATCAGTATGGAGGTTACGCTAGGCCGGCTAGGTGGAATAGGTGTGTCTTCAGACACTTGCGGAAGAGGCGGAGGTCAGAGATGGTGCGGAGTTCAGGGGGTAGGTCATTCCAAAGGGCAGGGCCCGCCACAGAGAAGGCTCTTCCCCTGGGTGTCGCCAGTCGGCATTGTCCAGCCGACGGCACCCTGAGGAGGCCCTCTCTGTGGGAGCGTATCGGTCTGAGGGATGTATGGGGCAGGAGGCGGTCTCGCATATAACTAGGCCCCGAGCCATGGAGTGCTTTAAAGATGGTCGTCAAGACCTTGAAGCGCACCCGAAAGACCACAGGAAGCCAGTGCAGCTCGCGCAGGATTGGTGTTATGTGGGAGCATCTGGGGGCTCCCGTAATCACCCGCGCGGCTGCGTTCTGGACTAGCTGCAGCTTTCGGGTGCACCTCAAGGGGAGCCCCATGTAGAGAGCATTACAGTAGTCGAGTCGAGAGGTGACGAGTGCTTGAGTGACTGTGCGTAAGGCATCCCGGTCCAGTAAGGGGCGCAATTGGCGCATCAGGCGTACCTGATGAAACGCCCCCCTGGCCACGGCTGCCACATGATCTTCCATAGACAGCCGGGAATCCAGGAGGACACCCAAATTGCGCGCCCTCTCCACGGGGGCCGGTGTTTCGCCCCCAATGGCCAGAGTTGGAGTAATCTGGCTGAACCGGGGTGCCGGAAGCCACAGCCACTCAGTCTTGGATGGGTTGAGCTTGAGTTTGTTACCACCCATCCAGATCCGTACGGCTTCCAAGCACCGGGACATAACCTCGACGGCATCGTTGGGGTGGTCTGGGGTGGATATGTACAACTGAGTATCATCAGCGTACAGATGATATCCCACCCCAAAACCACGGATGATCTCACCCAGCGGCTTCATATATGTGTTGAACAGTAGGGGCGAGAGGACCGACCCCTGAGGAACCCCACATATGAGGGGTCTCGAGGCCGACCTCTGCCCCCCTGCCAACACATATTGCGACCGACCAGAGAGGTAGGATGAGAACCACAGCAAAACGGTGCCTCCCAGCCCCAACCCCCCCAGTCGGCGCAATAGGATACCATGGTCGATGGTATCAAAAGCCGCTGAGAGGTCTAATAGGACTAGGATAGAGGAATATCCTCTATCCCGCGCCCTCCAGAGATCATCAACCAACGCGACCAATGCCGTCTCGGTGCTGTGCCCGGGTCGGAAGCCGGACTGGCGCGGGTCTAGATAATCAACTTCCTCCAAGTGTCGCGGAAACTGTTGAGCCACCACACTCTCAACAACCTTCACTAGAAAGTGGAGGTTGGAGACAGGACGATAGTTCTCTAATAATGCTGGATCCAGGGACGGCTTCTTGAGGAGGGGCCTTACTACCGCCTCTTTCAAGACGGCAGGCAAGGACCCCTCACTCAAAGATGCATTGACAATGCCCTGGAGCCAGCCTCGTGTCGTCTCCCAGGATGCCAGTACAAGCCAGGAGGGACACGGGTCCAATAAACATGTGGTAGCCCTAAGTCTCTGATGGTACCTGGAGAAGGCCCTCTCTGTGGGAGCGGATCGGTCGAAGGGATCTATGGGGCAGGAGGCGGTCTCGTATGTAGCTAGGCCCTGAGCCATTGGTGACAGTGAACCATGGGGTGCTTCTTCACTGTTTCCAGAGTGATCCTGCAGTCACATTTAAGCAAGCCGTGGGTCAGATCTGGGCCCCGGGACTTGAGTTTGAAATTCCTGAGCTAGATTAACTGCCAAGGAAAAGCTATCATTGTAAATACTTGAAGGGCTGCCACAGGAAAACTCCACCCCCCACCCCCCAAAAAGTCAATTTATTCTCCATAGCTGGATAAGAAACCATGGGTGAAAGCTCATTAGAAGGAGATTCAACCTGGAAATAAAGGGGATTTTTCTGACAGTAGGAATGATCAATCAGTGGAACGACTTGCCACCGCAAGTTGTGGGTGCAACATCTCTGGAGGTTTTTCAAGAAAAAGATTGTACAACCATTTTTTTAACAGATTCACAAAGTTGGAAGGGACCTTGCAGGTCATCTAGTCCAACCCCCTGCCCAAGCAGGAGACCCTACATCTGCCTCTACCTAGGATTGAACTCACAACCTCCTGATTGGGAGGCAAAAGCTCTACCTCTAGGGATGGTATAAGGACTCCTGCCTTGGGCACGGGGGGGGGGGGAGGAGTTGGACTAGAAGACCTCCAAGGTCCCTTCCATCCCTATGATCCTGTGGTTCTAAAAGAGATGTCTATATTTTTTCGCAATAGCTATTTTGCTTAGTCTGCCACAGTTTTCCCCCAAAATAAAACTTCCCTGGATAATAAGCCCAATCGGGCTTTTGAGCACATGCCCTAAAATAAGCCCTCCCCTAAAAATAAGTCCTCTCTGAAAATATTGGAACACAGCAGAAGCCAAGAGGTGACCACGCTCGCTGCCTCCTGCACCTCAAAAATAATTCAAATTCAAATTCAAATTTTATTTGTATACCGCTCCCTCTCCCCAAAGGGACTCGGGGCGGTCCACAGGGAATTATAAAATATAAAAACATACAATAAGACCTCCATGAAGGTAAGGCCAAGCGCTTATTTCAGGGGTCAAAAGAAAATAAGACCCTGTCTTATTTTGGGGGAAACACGGTAGTATGGCTAGAAATTCATAGGCGCTACATTGCCTGATGTTAGGTGGTGGGGATTTCCATTTCAACACGAGTGACAGTCAACGGTGGTATTTCTGCAGCCAAGAGACGGATTACATCTAAGAGCTTCTCCCTTCTCTGTTCCCTTGTACACCTACCAGTTTACTCTGCTCTGCTCAGCCTTGCAAGGTAGCCCAAGGTAGGGGAAGCGTAGGCAGTGGAGCAGAGGAGTGACAGAGCTCCAGAGAAGAACAATCGCCTCTCTTGCCCAACCCTCAAGTATGGAGAATGGATGGGAGGCAGGATTAGCGTGGGGTTAACTGACGACTGGGGAGGAGGGGCCTAGTTACATGCGAGACCGTCTTCTGCCCCATACATCCCTTAGACCGATACGCTCCCACAGAGAGGGCCTTCTCAGGGTGCCATCGGCCGGACAATGCCGACTGGCGACACCCAGGGGAAGAGCCTTCTCTGTGGCAGGCCCAGCCCTTTGGAATGACCTACCCCCTGAACTACGTACCATCACCGACCTCCGCCTCTTCCGCCAATGTCTAAAGACATATTTGTTCCAACAAGCCGGCCTAGCCTAACCTCCCGTGGGGACTTTTAGGAAGTTTTAAATTGGGTATTTTAAATTTGGTTTTAGTACAGGATGGGAATGTTGAATATTTATTTTAAATTATATATTTATCTTTGTATTTGTGTGTTTTTAAATTTCCTGTACGCCGCCCTGGGTCCTCTGTGGAGAAGGGCGGGATATAAATTTAAATAAAATAAAAAAATAAAATAAAATCTCAGGAACAAGCCTTGCCTTTTGCCAGTCATACTTGAGCAGTTACTGACATTTTGCCACGTTGCCTAGCCTTGTTTCGCCTGTGCTTGCCTTGCCTTGCTTTGCCTAGCCCAGTCGTGGGCAAGTACTCTGCCACACAGCTCTGCTTTGGGTTGTGCTGCAGACTCCTCCAGCTGACAAAGACTCCCTGGGAGCAACTTCCCTGAACTCTGTCTACTCTCAGAACTGGGGGAACCTCTGGACTTACAGCAGCCAGGAATTACGGGTGGAGGGGTGTGTGTGTTTGAAGCATTGTGTTGTGGTCTGCCGGTGGACTGCAGAGCTGGCAGCAGACTCGGACAATGAGGTTGGGGAGGAACACGGGCCAGTCCTGGAATCTGGGGAAGGCTCTGGTGAGGGCTCTGTGTCAGAGGCAGAGAGGGGGCCAGGGCCATCTGGGAGTTATGTGCTGCATCCGGAGCTTCTGGAGTCTGACATCAGCAAGGCAGAAGAACAGTGTGAGCCTGTTCCCAATGTGTGCTTGCGCAGAGCTGCCAATAAGGCAAGAACAGTTAAGACAAACGGGGCGACTTGGGAGTGAGGCTTGGAGACGATTGGCCCCTCCCATAAGACATAAAAGAGGAGTGAATGGAGGTGATCCTTTGCAGGAAGCAATTTGTTCATTCTGGTCGGTTCAAACTCTGAGAAGCTCTGTTTGACTCTGTGCTCTGTTTGGCCTTGCAAAACTAATTGGCAATGAGGTCTCCGGCAGTGTTTCAAGGGAGATAAAGGTGGGTGCTTATCAGCTTTATCTCGAAAGACTTTGGCAGACATCTGTTGGACTCTTCACAGACTGTTTGTGAATCATTACGGGCTGTGAATGATCATAATTCACAGCCATTTAAATAAAAGAGGGATTTTCGGGAGTAAGCATGTGATTTATGCTTTCTCAGGAAGGCTAAGTCAGAACAAGTTGCTCTTGGAATTACAGGGGACTTTGGAAACTTTGGGGGGGGGGAAAGTTGGAGCAATAAAAGGGAGTTAAACCTTCACTCCAGCTGTGATGCTTTCATGCCCAGCTGTGGGTTGTCACAGTCCTCCAAGGCCCCACCAACTCTATTCTCCACCTACTGAGGTTCTCACAGTTTGGGCCAGAATGGGAAACTGCCTTCTGGGCAATTCCAGTGGTGAAGCGGCAGAGGTTCTAAGGCTTTCAGCAAGCCTTGGGGCTGATCCAACCAATCCCCCGAGGAGCCTTCATTACTGTAAACTCAGATTACATCATGCTTGCATTAACTGTTATTTATAGCCAAATGAAGGGGAAAACAAGACATTTATTTCATTCTTGGCTCGGATGCTCTTGCTTGCATTATGACACCACACTTTTGTTAAATGGTCAATTGCTTCCTTGTGTATGTACTGAACAAGAGGGGAACGTAAAGTAATACTAAGAATCCTGGAAGCCATTTGACTTGTTTTGCAACTCTGGGTAAATGTTAGCTTCCTTAGTACAGAGGTCCCCAACCCCCAGGCATGACCCACTACTGGGCCTGTTTGAAACAGGGCTGCAGGAGAAGTGGACAAGCATGTATGTGTGAAGCTCCACTCATGCGCACACATGTGTTTTGACCTAGCCTTCCCTCAAAAGCAAGAAGCAGATTTCTGGTCCCAAAAACCCCCTAGCTCAGTGGCTAAGTAACGGGGCAAGTTGAGCTTGTTGAGAAAGTTCGGCAGTTCGAATCCCAAGCGCCACGTAATGGAGTAAACTCTCATTACTTCTCCCAGCTTTGGCCAACTTAGCTGTTTGAAAGCACGTAAAAAAATACAAGTAGAAAAATAGAGTGCAGAGAAGAGCAACCAAGATGATTAGGGGACTGGAGACTAAAACATATGAAGAACGGTTGCAGGAGCTGGGTATGTCTAGTTTGATGAAGAGAAGGACCAGGGGAGACATGATAGCAGTGTTCAAATATCTCAGAGGGTGCCACAAAGAAGATGGAGTCAAACTATTCTCCAAGGCACCTGGGGGCAGGACAAGAAGCAATGGGTGGAAACTAATCAAGGAGAGAAGCAACTTAGAACTAAGGAGAAATTTCCTGACAGTTAGAACAATTAACCTCTGGAACAGCTTGCCTCCAGAAGTTGTGAATGCCCCAACCCTGGAAGTCTTTAAGAAGATGTTGGATAGCCATTTGTCTGAAATGGTATAAGATTCCTGCCCACGCAGGGGGTTGGACTAGAAGACCTACAAGGTCCCTTCCAACTCTGCTATTGTATTGTATTGTATAGAGACCACTTTGGTGGGAAGGTAACAGCATTCTGTGCGCCTTCGGCGTTGAATCATGGTGGTCACGTGACCATGGAGACATCTTCAGACAGTGCTGGCTCTTCGGCTTTGAAATGGAGATGAGCACCGCCCCCTAGAGTCGGGAATGACTAGCACACATGTGCAAGGGGAACCTTTATCTTTATCTTAGGAGAAACTAAAAATAACTGACACGGTTATCATGATAGATGTGATAGATAGAAGGCGCTTTGACCTGCAAGGAACTATTGCTTGCTATGTAACTCATCTCTTCTTACTAAACAGCACAGCTTTCCCTACACCCTACTGGGATAGCGTGAGAAAGCCAGCAAGAATGACATTTTAAATTTGACAGGAGGCTTTGATGCTGCTGCAGACCTAAAACGGCAACATCAATTCAGTCATTCTGCCCAGACTTAAAGCATGCAGGCTTTAGAATCTGACGTTTAAAAATATCCCCGTCTATGATCAGAATTTAAAAGAGAAGTCAGAAGTTGAAACAGAATTAGGTATGTCTACGTCTAACGAAGAGAAGGACACCAGGGGTGATAATATAATAGCATTCTTCCGGTACTTGAGAAGAGGGGATTGACCTGCTCTCCAAAGCACCAGAAGGCAGGATAAGACGTAACGAATGGAAGATGATTGAAGAGAGAGATCCAACCTAGAATAGAATAAAATAACAGAGTTGGAAGGGACCTTGGAGGTCTTCTAGTCCAACCCCCTGCTTAGGCAGGAAACCCTGCACCACTTCAGACAAATGGTTATCCAAGATCTTCTTAAAAACCTCCAGTGTTGGAGCATTCACAACTTCTGGAGGCAAGTTGTTCCACTGATTAATTGTTCTAACTGTCAGGAAATTTCGCCTCAGTTCTAAGTTGCTTCTCTCCTTGATTAGTTTCCACCCAATTGCTTCTTGTTCTGCCCTCAGGTGCTTTGGAGAATAGTTTGACTCCCTCTTCTTTGGGGCAACCCCTGAGATATTGGAAGACTGCTGTCATGTCTCCCCTGGTCCTTCTTTTCATTATTATTCATTTATTTACTTATTTATTTAATTTTTAGACTGCCCTATTCCCGAAGGACTCAGGGCAGTGTACAGCCAAAGTAAAACAGATATATAAAAGTTAAAAACAATTAAAAAACATATTAAATAATTTGGCCTCTCATAAGATTAAAAACCAACAAACCCCAATTAAAATCAGAGTTTGGGCCAATCAGTAGGCGATGGTGAGTTCTAGTCCTGCCTTAACCATGAAAACCAGCTGGGTGATTTTGGGTCAATCGCTAGGAGATGGTGAGTTCTAGTCCCACCTTAACCATGAAATCTGTCTGGGTGACATTGGGCCAGTCCCTCTCAACATATAATGTCGGATGTCTTATGTGCCTTGAACTATGGCTTAAAAATACAATACAGGTAGGATACAAATGAATAAATAGAGAAATCAAATAAATAAGGAAACAAAACAGTTTGGAGCGCTGAAAAGAGAGAGAATCTGGATGCCTCTCTGACACTGACTTTTAACAAATAAAATATAAAATAAACCAAGGAAAAGAAATAATAACAAAAGAGTGGATTTTATGGAGCCCAGCTGAAGATGAAAGACAGTTTATGTTATTTTTGTACTTGCCGCTGATGGATGCCCGAGCAAGAATGACTTTCAGACATGAAAACGTCGTAAATTGTCCTGGTCAGCATAAAATTTCCCAGCACTTCATTCTTCCTTGCTTCCCTTTTCCTCTTAAGAGCAAATAAAAATTAAATCTTTTATTGCCAGCACTTTGCTAGCAAAACACTCGCTTAATACAATGATTCATGGCTGGGATTTTGCACAGTGACTCTGAGCCCCTTCTCGCTGTTGAATGAAGAACGCCGAGATCTTGCTGTTGCCTCTGCAACTGTCATCTGGTGCTTGCGTTTCTATCGAAGGAGACGATGTCATCCATTACACTGGACCTGCCATGTTAATTTGAAGCCAACAGATTGTCAGCCTGCTTGGGAGGACAAATTGCTTAAGATATATGGCACGGAATCGCCTGGAACTGCATGGAAGGAAACATGCTTCAAAGTTAAAAAATTAAATAAAGTAAAATTCATGCTCTTCTCATCCCGTCAAGGAAGAAATTTGAAAATGTTGGTGAGCCAAGAATAAATAAGCTGGAATAAACAAAATTGGAGGAAGCATATCTCCAGATACAGGGTATTATTGTAATGATTGTTTTTGGTGTCCACATGACATGTATGTATGTATGTATGTTTTTTTTTTTTACAAACATATCAATGTGTGAACAGTATGGCTCCTTCTAATACAAATAAAACTAATAGAATCAATCATAATTGCTACATTCAACCATCTTGTATATTTCTAATAGTAACACATAATTATATTAGGTTGCAGTCTGTCATCATTCAATTATTCCATGTTTTCTCTTGTTTTTGCTCTTACTTCATTTTATATAAAATATATATACATTGATATTCCCCCTCTTATTTCTATCTTAGTCTAACTTTTAATTATATCACCCTTTATTAAAAAAAGTTTTCTTACCTAACGTCTAATCATGTCACCTACCTAAAAAGGGAAAGGAGAGAGAGAGAGAGAAAGAAAAGCAAATCACAACAATAACCATAAAACGAAATCATCTATCCATTGTCTCTTGCCCGCTTCAGTACTTTAATTGCTATGCTTTTTTTTAAAACTTGCTTCCCATATCCCTCTCTTGGATCTTTGTCTCTGTGTGCATCTATTTTTTGGGTGTTCAATTGAGGTATTTTTCACATCTCTACCCTCTTCCACTGTCTAGTTTCCAAAACATCTTTAATAGTTTCCAACATGACATCTTTCATGAGGTCAATGCTTCCTTCCTTCTTCCGGGCCTCTCTCTAACACTAAGATAGTGGTTACTTTCTCATTTGAATCCTTCGGAGAGAGAGAGCTGTTTGTGTACTTCCAATCCTACAGGAAGAAGAAAAAAAAAACCCTCCCCAGTCCCTGTTCCATGTAGCCAATCATGGTGCTCTTCCCTTCTTCTACTAACTGGAGGTTGGAAGGATTAAGACAGTAGAAGTCCAATAGATTTGAATGCCTCAGGTTGTGGAAGGCTGCTTTGAACCCTTGTCCTGTAAGTTATCTTTGCTAAATCATCAACAACAGGGAGGCTAGAACACATGAAAGACGGTTGCAGGAACTGGGTATGTCTAGTTTAATAAAAAGAAGGACCAGGGGAGACATGATAGCAGTCTTCCAATAGCTGAGGGGTTCCCACAAAGAAGAGGGAATCAAACTATTCTCCAAGGCACCTGAGGGCAGAACAAGAAGCAATGGGTGGAAACTAATCAAGGAGAGAAGCAACTTAGAACTGAGGAGGAATTTCCTGACAGTGAGAACAATTAACCTCTGGAACAGCTTGCCTCCAGAAGTTGTGAATGCTCCAACACTGGAAGTTTTTAAGATGTTGGATAACCGTTTGTCTGAAGTGGTGTAGGGTTTCATGCCTAAGCATTGGGTTGGACTAGAAGACCTCCAAGGTCCCTTCCGATTCTGTTATTCTATTCTGTTCTGTTCTGTTCTATTCCTGTCAGAAATAAACGTAGATTCATTGTAAACCTATTTTACGAAGCACCAGAAGCCAAGACAAAAAACGATGGTTGGAAACTAATCAAGGAGAGAGCCAACCTAGAGCTAAGGAGAAATTTCCTGACAGTGAGAACAATTAATCAGTTGAACAGCTTGCCATCAGAAGTTGTGGGTGCTCCATCACTGGATATCCAAGGTTTCTTCCAACTCTCATTGTTATTCTATTATTGTATGTGTTATAGTGAGCCGCGATGGCACAATGGTTAGAGTGCAGTACTACAGGGCTACTTCTGCTGACTGCTGGCTGCCTGCAATTTGGCAGTTCGAATAAGAACGATTTACATTGAACAGTGCATGCCTGCATTGCACACGGGTTGCAAACTGTTTTAGTCTCCAGTCCCCTAATCTTCTTTGTTGCTCTTCTCTGCACTCTTTCTAGAGTTTCAACATCTTTTTATACATCGTGGCGACCAAAACTGGATGCCGTATTCCAAGTGTGGCCTTACCAAGGCCTTATAAAGTGGTATTAACACTTCACTTGATCTTGATTCTATCCCTCTATTATTGAACACTACCCCTACTACTACTATCCCTCTATTACTACATTTGTTAAGCACTCCAGTCTTATCCTGCTGAGTAAAGAGGAAAAACAAACCAAAGTAAAAGTTAATAAAAGATAACATGAGTCAAAAGATATTATGTACAATGCAGAAATCTTTCAGTAAAGACATCACTTTAAGAATAAATCTGCCACCCATTATGCCACCAATCTTGCTGAGAAAACCCAGATCTGGAGTATGAAGGCCAAAGATATAAAAGATGATTGTCTCAAATCTTGGCCTCTTCATAAGTACCTGCAGTGAAAGAGATAACAACACCGCACCAAAAAAATATGTTATCTGCTAAGGCTTAAGAAGCACGAAGAGAAATATCAACTCCAATTTCTCAGAAGGGCAAAGAAGTATCTTTGAGTGGATTGAGGCAGCAGAATAAACCAGGATAGACAGCTTATTGAGGTGTTCTTCAGGAATGGCAATAATTTATTGCTGCTGTGTTTTTGTTCTTTATGGCCAAAATTGTGTCTATTTCCATGCTCCAATTAATTCATGGTTCCTTTTTCTTGCTGGTTTTATTCAGCTTGATGGGCAAGAAATTACTTTTAATTCCACCCCCCATCCTGAGGAGAAGTGGAGAGCTCTTGTGCTTACATTAGTAAGGGTGCAACTGAGTGTGTAATTCTTCAGTCTTTCACAGAGTATCCGTTTCACTGCTCACTTTTAAATTCAATTCTAAGGATTCTTTTTTAAAAAAAAAATATCTTCCATAAACAATAGAATGAGAGGTAGGTTACAGAAACCCCTACTGGAATGAGGGGTTGCCATAAAGAAGAGGAGGTCAACTTATTTTCCAAAGCACCTGAAGAAGGCAGGACAAGAAGCAATGGATGAAAATTCAACAGAGAGAGAAGCCACTTAGAATTAAGGAGAAATTTCCTGACGGTGGGAACATTGAACCAGTGGGACAACTTGTCTTTAGAAGTTGTGAGCGTTCCAACATGGGAGGCTTCTTGAGAAGGTCCTGGACAACCATTTGTCTAAATTGGTATAGGGCGGCGATGGTGAACCTTTTTGGTACCGAGTGCCCAAAACATAATTTTTCATTATTATTATTATTATTATTATTATTATTATTATTATTATTATTATTATTATTATTATTATTGTTGTTGTTGTTGTTGTTGTTGTTGTTGTTGTTGTTGTTGTTGTTGTTGTTGTTGTTATTTATTCGATTTATTAACCACCCCATCTCCATGAAGGGACTCAGGGTGGTGCACAGGAATTTAAGAAATATGTACATATAACAATCATAAATAATTAAAACTATATTAAATATTATCACCCTGTGCTAAAATATACCCCATTTAAGACTATACCCATAAAAACCCAATTAAACAATTTATCTACTAAAACTGAGGCTAGGTACGGTGGATTAGGCCAGGCCGGCCTGCTGGAAAAGATGGGTCTTTAATTGCTGACGGAAGGAGCGGAGGTCCGAGATAGATCTAAGTTCGAGGGGTAGGTTGTTCCAGAGGGTTGGGCCCACCACAGAGAAGGCCCTTCCCCTGGATGCCGCCTGTTGGCATTGCCAGGTGGACGGCACCCGGAGAAGTCCCTCTCTGTGTGAGCGAATCGGTCGAAGGGATGTGTGGGGTAGGATACGATCACACAGATAGCTAGGACCCATGCCATGGAGCGCTTTAAAGATGGTAATCAACACCTTGAAGTGCACCCGAAAGACCACAGGCAGCCAGTGCAGCTCGCGCAGGAGTGGTGTTACGTGGGAGTACCTGGAGGTACCCAAAATTGCCCGCGCGGCCGCATTCTGGACAAGCTGTAGTCTTCGGGTGCACCTCAAGGGGACCCCCATGTAGAGAGCGTTACAGTAGTCTAGGCGGGATGTCACAAGGGCATGAGTGACTGTGTGAAGAATGTGCGTGTATGTACATATGCCGGAGCTCTGGAAACCCGAAGACCAGCTGGCCAGCGTGCATAGACCTGCTTTTGGCAGCTTTGGGCCATTTTTCAGGCCTTTTTCAGGCTGTTTTTCAGGGCATTTTCTGACCCAAAAAACAACCTGAAAACAGGACAAAAATTGGGACAAAAACTGGAAAATATCCTGTTTTTGGCCGTTTTCAGGCCATTTTCTCTGCTCCTGCATCTGTGAAGACCAGCTGGCCAGAAACTAGAAGAACAGCTGGTGATGGTGCATGTGCCCACAGAGAGGGCTCTGTGTGCCACCTCTGGCACGTGTGCCATAGGTTCACCATCATGGGTATAGGGTCTCCTACAGCATTTTTTAAAAATTCAAGGGTTTTAAGATGGTAGATCCCATCGTACTTTGCTTGGCATTGTTTTTTCTATTGTAATCTATTTCAATCCAACTTGAGTCAGTTGGAATCAGGAAGTTCCTAACGTGGGTTAAATTGAACTATATACAGTATATATACAACTCTAAACTAACTACATGCATGCATGCATAGAGCTTTGGTGGCACAGTGGTTAGAGTGCAGTACTGCAGGCTACTTCTGCTGCCTGCCGGCTGCCTGCAATTTGGCAGTTTGAATCTCCCCAGGCTCCAGGTTGACTCAGCCTTCCCTCCTTCTGAGATGGGTCAAATGAGAAGCCAGATCGTTGAGGGGCAAGAGGCTGACTCTGTAAACCACTTAGAGAGGCCTGTAAAAGCACTGTAAAGTGGTATATAAGTCTAAGTGCTAATGCTACTAAGTGCAAGGAAGGAAGGGAGGGAGGGAGGGAGGGAGGGCTGTGTTGGCACAATGTTTAGAATGCATTATTGCAGGCTGATTGTGCTGACTGCCAGCAGTTCGATCCTGACAGTACTGCAGTACTTGAGGACAAGAGGCTGACTCTGTAAACAGCTTAGAGAGGGCTGTAAAGCACTATAAAGTGGCATATACATCTAAGTAATGTTGCTTTTGCTACTGACATACATACATACATACATACATACATACATACATACATACATACATACATACATACATACATGGGGTTGGACTAGGAGACCTCCAAAACCCATTCCAACTCTGTTATTCTGTATATTCTGTTGACTGGGTCAATAAGGACCATTCTAGGTGTTGGAGTTTCTGGACATTTGGTGAGAAATGGGCTTACAGGATTCAGGGCTGTTGTCTAAGTAACCAGGACCAGAAGCTGCAGGATTAATGGGTGGGTGGGTGGGTGGGAGGAAGAGGTCTTTACTGATCGTACATATACAGAGATAGAAAACACAGAAATAACGATCTGTCATTTCAAATCAAGCCCAGGCAAGAAGACGATACTTGAAAAGAAGTTTTGCAGCATCCAGAATCCAGAAATAACAGAGGCTACCAGATCACCATCGATTTAAAATACAAAATAAAGTATTCACAGAAGCGGAATTGGAAGAACGGCAAAGGTCTACCCAGGATCAAGAGCCAAGACCCTCAGGAATGAAGTGCCGTTGATATTGCTTTTTTTTTTGTAGCCCCCCCCCAAACAAGCAATACCAACAACTCACCCTCTGCCACCTCTGGTAACAAATTGAGCCACAAACACCATCTAAAAAATGTTTCAGCAGCCTCAGAAGAAGGTAGAACATAAAGTAAATGGGTTGGAAGAGAGATTGGAAAACGTCTAGTCCAACTACCTGCTTAAGCATGGCGCCCTATATTCTCATTCTAGACAAATGGCTGTCCAGTCTATTTTTGAAAACTTCCTGTGATGGAGCACTCACAACCTTGGGACGTAAGCTGCTCCATTGATTAATTGTTCTCACTTTCAGGAAATTAGTGCTTAGGTCTAGGTTGAATCTCTCTTCTATGATCTTCCACCTGTTCCTTCTTGTCCTGCCTCAGATGCTTTGCAGAATAAGTCAATCCCCTCTTTTCTGTGACAGCCCCTCAATCACTGTCTATCCTCTCCTCCCTAATGCCCCTCTAGGCCAAGGGTCACTAACCTTTTTGACCTCAGGGACCACTAAATTCATAATTTTAAATCATGCGGACCACTAATACGATCTGCCTAATGACCGGCTGGGTGAGCGCGGCTAGGTGGTCACGTGACTGGGTGGGCATAGCCAACTTGATGCCACTCACATTGAGGGGCACCTCACTGGTCTCTACTCAGCCCTCCCCTCCTAGTTATTCCTTGTTTCCTTGTCCGGGCTCCTTAGGGCTCCAACAGGAAGCAGTTGCTGGAGTTAAGCAGCCGCCACGAGAAAGGGTTGGCAAAACAGCTCAACTCAAATTGGATCTGACCAAGAAGGAGGCTCAGGAGAAACAACTCACTGAGGACTAGAAGCATAGGCTTTCCAAGCAGAGGGAAGACCTGTGGGAGGGCAAGGCCAGGGACCGGCGCCTGGAGGCTCAGAGGGCTGAGATGGTCAGCCAGTTCCAGGCTATGATGCAGCCCCACTGGAACGAGGCCCTCCGGCTCTTCACCACCACTAGCTCTTCCCTCCAGCCTTCACTCAATACCCTACACCAGGAGGCTGAAACAGACCCCAAGTCAGAATTTCTGCCCCCCCCCTCCGACCCACACAAAAAGATCCCGAAGGCGGAGACTCTTTGCAGCAACACAAACATTCATTGCACTTATCTGGCCCAGGGAACGTACTTTGAGGACTCCTGTTTTAGTGCAATATAAAAAAATGTAAATAATTTTCTGTGGACCACCAAAACTTTCTCGCGGACCACCAGTGGTCCATGGACCACCAGTTTCATGACTGCAGCTCTAGACACACCTAGTTTCTTCGATCATATATCGTATAGAGTTTAGCCATGCCCAGTTCCTGCAACCGTTCTTCATATGTTTTAGCCTCCAGCCGCCTAATCATCTTTGTTGCTCTTCTCTTCCACTCTTCCTAAAGTCTCAAAAATCTTTTTGGGGATCCCTGAAATATGATGCCGTATTCCAAGTGTAGCTCTACCAGTGTCCTGTAAAGCGGTGCTATCAACCTGGCGTGATTTTGACGTTATCCTTCTGTGGAAGATCAGAAAAGTCTTGAACAGGTGGGGAATTCTTTGGAAGAATAAAGTTTTGGCGTAAGATAATCTGCTGGCTGGACTGAGATACTTCATTGATCGAAGTAATAAATAATGGCTTTTTGGAGATTTTTTTCTTTTTCCTTTTTCTTTAAAAAAGGATAAATTCTTCTGGCTATTCATTAATCCAGATGCACACATTAAAAGCTATTGTGTGTGGGGGAAAACACCCCCCCCAACCTCAGAATAGATGCTCAGAGCGAGTTATTGAACTCCTACGAATTGTCTTAAGTATAATGAAATCTGAAGTGCTCTGGGGCTGAATTCAAAAGGGAAAACTAAGATATATTCGGCTTTAATAATGTAGGGGCTCAAACAAGACATGAATAAAAGAAAGGGGAAAATAGTCGAGAGATTCCTTCTACCGATGTGCTTTGATGAATATTTATTCATGTTTGCATAATACATTCTAGAAGAAGCCCAAAGGAAGCTCAGACTCAACTCGCGAGCTCTACCATGTTAAAAGAAATTATTTAAAAGCTTAGATTGGAAAATCTTATAGAATTATTTAAAAGAGATTATGGGCAATATGCTTTTCAAAACTGCTCCCATGTTTTATTCCAACACTAGAGATGCCCTATTATGGAAGGAAGTCGCCGTGTAAGATCAACCTCATGGAAGGGATGATGGCCTTGATCCCTGCCAAAGTCTTGACTTTGTTGACCATCCCTTCTATGGAAATCCCTTTGTTCTTGCCAAATATTTTACTTTATTCATTCACCAAATAAAAGGGACGAATCTGAACGAACAAAATGGAAAAACAAACAAACCCTAAAATGTGACAAAGGTTTTCGGTATATTAATGCACTTATGCTGTTAGTTGCAACATCGTGTCTGACCTATTGCGACCCATGAACAATGTTCCTCCAGGCCTTCCTGTCCTCTACCATCCTCTGGAGTCCATTGAAGCTCACGCCGACTGCTTCAGTGACTCCATCCAGCCACCTCATTCTCTGTTGTCTCCTTCTTCTTCTTCTGCCCTCCATCTTTCCCAGCTCTTCTCCAGGGAATCCTTCCTTCTCATCAGGTGGCTAAAGTCATTGAGTTTCCTCTTCAGGATCTGGCCTTCTAAAGAGCAGTCAGGGTGGATCTCCTCTAGGACTGACCGGTTGGATGGCCTTGCAGTCCAAGGGACTCAATTCAGGAGTCTTCTTCTCCAGCACCAGAGTTCAAAGGCTTCCATTCTTTGGCGCTCAGCCTTCCTTACGGTCCAACCTTCAGAGCCATCCATTGCAACTGGGAAAACCACAGCCTCGACTAGACACAGTTTTGTTGGCCGGCTGGTATCTCTGCTTTTTAGTATGCAATGCACTTATACACGTTCCTTTAGGAAGTTCTAAAAATGTGAGGTGAGGTCCACAGAGGTCAAATTGGAATTAACACTGTGAAAGTTACTTGCTGAGACAACTGAATTGGGTAAAATATTCCAGATGTCGACAACTCTGTTGCAAAAAAAACCAGAGTTTTTATATTGTATCCAGGTTGTTCTACAATCTACACCATTGTCTGAAACGGTATAAGGTTCCTGCCCACGCAGGGGGTTGGACTAGAAGACCTACAAGGTCCCTTCCAACTCTGCTATTGTATTGCATTGTTTTTCTCTTCACTCTGCCTTCTCTGTTGCCGATTTGCCTTCTTTTCTGCCTTATAGTTTCTCCCTTGATGCAGTATTGCATTTTGGCGTTTCGTTTGATGCGTGCCGCTAATTGTTCAGCCTGGCTCTGTTCGATGCAGTTTTATGTCTTATCTATTTTTATGGATTTCGGGGGAGGAGGCTGTTGTACATCACCCAAGGCCTTTTGGCTATAATAAAGTTGAAATAATGATGATGATCATGATGATGATATCATAATTTCAGTTATCTTCAGAGCATTCAAATATCGCTTCCCATTTTCTGGTTTTGTGTGCCGGAGCAGTCAAAGATGGAATTGCATCTTTGGATTAACAGACACTCCCTGTGTTAGGTTTAGGTTTAGATTTAGGTTTTATTAGTTTTTTATACCGCCCTACTCCCGAAGGACTCAGGGCGGTGTACAGCCAAAGTAAAACAGATATTTATTTATTTATTATTCGATTTATATACCGCTCCTATCTCCATCAAGATGGAGATAGGTGCATAAACAGAGGGATAGAATCTAGATCACGTGAAGTGTTAATGCCACTGTATAGTGCCTTGGTAAGGCCACACTTGGAATACTGCATACAGTTTTGGTCGCCACGATGTAGAAAAGACGTGGAGACTCTGGAAAGAGTGCAGAGAAGAGCAACCAAGAGGATTAGGGGACTGGAGACTAAAACATATGAAGAACGGTTGCAGGAGCTGGGTATGTCTAGTTTGATGAAGAGAAGGACCAGGGGAGACATGATAGCAGTGTTCCGATATCTCAGAGGGTGCCACAAAGAAGAGGGAGTCAAACTATTCTCCAAGGCACCTGGGGGCAGGACAAGAAGCAATGGGTGGAAACTAATCAAGGAGAGAAGCAACTTAGAACTAAGGAGAAATTTCCTGACAGTCAGAACAATTAACCTCTGGAACAGCTTGCCTCCAGAAGTTGTGAATGCCCCAACCCTGGAAGTCTTTAAGAAGATGTTAGATAGCCATTTGTCTGAAATGGTATAAGGTTCCTGCCCACGCAGGGGGTTGGACTAGAAGACCTACAAGGTCCCTTCCAACTCTGCTATTGTATTTATTGTATTTAAGATGGACTCAGGGCGGTGTACAGGAAATTAAAAATCACACCAACAAATAACAACAAATACAATGATAATATTAAAATGAATTAAATTAGGTCACCTGTGCTAAAAATATTTCCCATTAATAAAATTATAAATCCAATGACTAATTGCTAAAATTATGTCGCATCTGAGCCCTAAGCTCTAAACTAGACCGGCTTGGTGGAAGAAGTATGTCTTAAGTGAGATATATAAAAGTTACAAAAGTTTTTAAAAAAAACATATTAAACAATTTGGCCTCAAAATTAAAAAAACCAAACAAACCCCGATTAAAATTAATAAAAATTCGTAATTTAAAAATCATGTTTTTTGGCCAGCCCGGCTTGTTGGAAAAAAAAGGTTTTGAGAGCACGGCGGAAGGTGCGTAAGTCAGGGATAGTTCTTAATTCCGGGGGCAATTTGTTCCAGAGAACAGGTGCTCCCACGGAGAAGGCTCTCCCCCTGGGTGAAGACTGTGAACCAAAGGTTGGGGTTTTTTTTGCCCCATTAAAAATGTGAGTTCTGATGTTCATCTTTCTTGAATTCTGCCGGTGGACAAGAGCCAAGCAGCATTAGAGGGCCCTGAGCTCTTGTTTCATAATCTTTGTTAATCTGAAGATGCTATTCTTCCCAGAACTGATTCATTCTCTCACACATGAAGTCAAACATACGCCTCCCAGGATAATGTTGTAGGATCCAATCTGGGTTGATCACCAGGACCAAAAGTTTTATTTTCTCCCCCCGCCCCCCTGCATTTTTTAATTTTATTTTTAAACACAACATAAAAATCCTTCATCTCACATGTTTTAAAAAGTGTATCTGCTGATTAGAGAATATTTGCATACATCTCTTCGATATTCATCCAAGTTTCATATTATTTCCTATTATTTCAAGTACATCACATCAAATATATTTATAAACGTCATCTTTTTCATCCCTTCCTTAATTAATTATAATTGTATTATATGTCCTTCATTTTAAAACATACCAATAAAAACTTAGTACATTTTGGCATCATATTTGTTAATTTGTTAATTCTACTATCCTCCAAAATCATTATTCCCTGTAACCTATTTTAACCAAACATCAATAATATTTACTCATCTCCTTTAATAAATCCTATTCAGTATTCATTTCCAATTACCACTGATAACTATGCATATATACATTTATTATCACTTTCAATTACTTATCTAACTATGTCCATTATCACTAAATTTCCCTAATCTCAACTGGTTTTAGGTTAATCTTTTATCTATCGGCCTGTATCCTTCCAGTAATAAAACAATATCACATCTGCCATTTGTGACATAATTCTTCTGAACATATCCTTAATCCAAATTGTGTGGACTTCTCTTTGCAGTCCATCATTTGTAAGTTCTTTCCTGTCGTTTTGGAGCCCTTCTTCTTCTTCTTCTTCTTCTTCTTCTTCTTCTTCTTCTTCTTCTTCTTCTTCTTCTTCTTCTTCTTCTTCTTCTTCTTCTTCTTCTTCCTTAGTCAGTTTAATTTTAAGTGTCAGGGTTGTTATCAATGGTGGACCAAAAGTTTTATTTTCTGATCCTCGTTCTCATTCTTTTTCTCTACTCTCTTCTCTCTTCTTCACCCTTCCCTCTTCTCTCTCCTCTCTTCCCTCTTCTCTCTCTCTTCCCTCCCTCCCTCTGGACAGATTCTTTGTCCCACTTAGCAGTTCATTTTTCATGTGAATTGAAGCCAGACTCCAAAACTCTCTTGCGATGAGAACTTTGGCTAAGTTATCACCATCAGGCATTTCAAAAGCTTAATTTACTCTCCTGGAGCATTCTAGTACAAGACAGTTGTATAAGATGACGAGCTGTTGGCTCAGATCTTACTTACACCTTTCTGCAAGCATCTAACTACCGTCTTCACTGGCGTTAACCAGATCTTAGTGCAATAATGCAGTAGCACTCATTGTGTGTCTGAATAGCATGCGCAAACTGTAGTTCACCGGTGTTTCTTCACCCCATCCACAAGCAATTCAATACTCAGAATTCAATTAATATCACAACTGCAGGTCATACTTATGTCTCTTGACAGTATCGTTGTTATCGTTGCCATCATCTCTGCCTTAAGCAGCTTATCTTACTCCTTGGTGAAGGATGACAACTCATGATGGAGTGGGAGATAATAATAAGAGGAGAAAAAATGGGAAAAGGACAAGTAGGAACACTGAGAGCTTACCCAGGAAATCACATTGTAGTTGGCAAAGCACATGTAAAAAATCAGTAACAGTATATCAGAGTTGGAAGGGACCTTGGAGGTCTTCTAGCCCAACTCCCTTCTCAAACAGGAGACCTTCTACCATGCCAGGAAAAAAAAAGGTTGTCTAATCTCTTCTTTAAAAGCTCTAGTAATGGAGAACTTCTGGAGAACTTCTGGAGAACTTCTGGAGAACTTCTGGAGGCAAGCTGTTCCACTAATTAATTCTTCTCATTATCAGGAAATTTCTCCTTAGTTCTATAGATTGGATCTAGGTAAGTTTCCATCCCTTACTTCTTGTCATGCACTCAGGTGCTTTGGAGAGTAGGTGGACTTCTTTTTCTTTGTGGAAGCCCCTCAGTTATTGGTAGACGGCTATCATGTCACTCTTACTTCTTCTCTTTGACAGACTAGACATCCCTAGTTCCCTCAAACATTCATTATACGTGTTATCCTTCTGACCGCTTATCATCTTTCTTGCTCTTCTCTGCATTGTGAACTATTTTCCTTTTAGTTTGGATGTTTTAATTATAGTTGTATCGTGAGTAACGATCAGCTACAAACTACTATGAGTCTCTGGTAGATTCGAGTGTATAGAAATATAATAAATTGTCAAGTTTGCTCAGGATCAAGGGGCTCACTTCATTACAAAGCTCCGAGGAAGGAATTAATGGGTTCTTCTTTGGCCATTTTTTGCTTCAGAAACTGCCAGTGGGGATTTTCCTCTTAATGCAAATGGAAGGCAACTGTTTTCTCCCTTACTGACCTGGATTAGAATGCTTCCAACATTGCCAAGTTTCTATTCTGTATGAATGGTGTCAGATCTAATGTAAACCGTAAGGCAGGATTTGGAGGAGGTGAATGGAACAGATTGTAGATATTCTCTAGCTACATGCCGAAATAGTCAAATCTTCTTTCCTCTCTTCCCCGTCCTCTCTCTCCTCTCTTCCCTCTCCACTCTCTTCTCTCTTCCCTCTCATCTCTCATCTCTCTTCTCTCTTCTCTCTTCCCTCTCCTCTGTCCTCTCTCCCTCTCTTCCCTCTCCTCTCTTCCCTTTTCCCTCTCATCTCTCTTCTCTCATCTCTCTTCTCCCTCCTATGTCTTCCCTCTTCCTTTTCCTCTCTTCCCCATCCTCTCTCTCCTCTCTTCCTTCTCCACTCTCTTCCCTCTACCCTCTCCTATCTTCCCTCTTCCTTCTCTCTCCTCTCTCCTCTCTTTTGTCTCAGCCATGAGGTGACCATGGCGAGTGTGGTCACCTCATGGTTGCTGCTGTGTTGCAATATTTTCAGGGAGGGCTTATTTTAGCGCATCCGCTCAAAAGCCTGATTGGGCTTATTGTCCGGGGAGGTCTTATTTTGGAGAAAACAGGGTACAAGGACCACTATTGGGAAGGAATGCAGAATCGTTGTCCACTTGCTCAAGGAATTTTCTTACACCTCATCTATGATAAAATGCTTAATGGATTTCTTGAGTCAGGAGTGTTTTTCTTAAAAGACATTTCGCTTCTCACAATGAAAAACATGAGAAAAGGAAAAAAAAACCAAGAAAGTCCAGTTGCCTCTTGAAAAAGCACCTTTGGGACAACCATGACCTGTGGGGATGCCGGAGAATCGCCATAGACATTCTGAAGACAAGCTATTCCATTGGTTGATTGCTCTCACAGTTAGGAAATTTCTCCTTAGTTCTAGGTTGCTTCTCTCCTTGATTAGTTTCCACCCAGTGGTGGGATTCAAATAATTTAACAACTGCCCTAATGACCAGCTGGGTAGGCAGGGCTTGGTGGCCATGTGACTGGGTGGGCGTGGCCAATGCAACATCACTCACATTGATGGGCATTTCGCCTTAGCTGTTACAATGTAATAAGGGTTAATTGGAGAGGTAGTTTCTGTAAGTTGGGCAATAAAGATGAGGCTAGAAACAACACTAGAAGGTTTCCTTCCTGCCTTCCTTACAGGATCAGCCCTGGAAAGTGGGAGAAAACAACAGGAGATTTCTTCCAACCACCGGTTCTCTGAACTGCTTAGAAAGTTAACAACCGGTTCTCCTGAATAGGTGCGAACTGGCTGAATCCCACCACTGGTTCCACCCAATGCTTCTTGTCCTGCTTTCTGGTGTTTTGGAAAATAGTTTGACCTCTTCATCTTTGTCGCAGCCCCACAAATTTTGGAACATTGCTATCGTGTCTCTCCTAGTGTTTCTTTTCACCAGTTTCGACATACTCAGTTTCTGCAACCGTTCCTCATATGTTTTAGCCTCCAGTCCACTAATTATTCTTGTTGATCTTCTCTGCACTCTTTACAGAGGCTTTTTAGCCTTTCTTTTTTTCACCTCTTTTGGGGGAAGCCCAAATGGGACAACTGATGGTCCTGTGAGAGAAGTGACTGGGGAGTCATCTCAATTCTATATCTGTGTAACTGTATGCTGGGGTTTGAATTTGAACTCCTGGGATTCAGCTGTTTGAGTCAATTGTTCCCTTTTGGCTTTCCCATGTTGTGTTAATTCCCTCAGTGACTACTTAAGTGGGTCAAGATACCTTAATGAAGACGTGATTAGAAAAATATTAGAACGCGCAGAAATGGAGACGTTAACACTTGCAATTAAGGAAAAGAAAGAAACTGAATTATTTTTTTTACCTGGGACTTATTTTATCAATGCAAAAACAGGAGCTAGATACAGGGAAATATTCAAAAGGATCAATGATATAAGGAAGATATGTTAAATTAATTAAACAAATAGTATGGCTATTACTGTTATTAATATTAGTGTAATTGATATTAACGCAATGAATATGGTAATCACTTTGGTTATTACTCCCTAAAATGACTTGTACCCAGACAACACACTGTTCAATTGAAGTTGGAGTTTTTATATGTTATAAAAAAAAAAAAAAACTTATTACCCCCAAAAAAGATATCTTAATTATTTTCCTTTTTGCTTTTTCTTTTCTTTCTTGACTTTCCATAAAGTCATCTCCTTAGATAAGCACTAATTACTGAAGAGAGATTATCTATATATAAAAAAATGGGTGTGTGAATGAGTGTCTGTATATATTCCAGCGTAACTCTGGAATGCCTTGAGCAATTTCAACCTAACTTGGTGCACGGCTGATTTACTCTCTGGAAACAAATACTGGGGGAGTAAGACATCCCTAACACCCCTTGGTGTGTGTGTTCTGTTAAGATACAGCCTGTTGTGCTTTAAAATGGCTTCTTCATACTGCCGTAAAATGGCTTCTACTGTACAGTGCAGTGGCGTTGCCATGGTAATGGCTTCACAACACTCCACAAGTGGGCTCCGTCTGGTAAAGGGGAAAATCCAACAATAGAAATTATGTTTGGTCTGGACATTTTCAACACGGTGGTATCATTTTTCTTGATGATTCTGGGGGCACAGGGAAAACATTTGTAACTGATTTAATTGACACTGAAATCAGGGCTTTCCCTGTCTAATACAGGATTAGGATAAATAAATATCTAGGCAACATCGGGTTATCAGCTAGTATTTATATTATATTATAGCGGCTTTTTGCTTGTGATTGATGCACTACAAGCTGAATGCTAATTACAGGTCAATTATCAAATGTTGGTAGCAAATTTTAATTGTTGGGTGTCCTACACCAACATCAACTATATGGAGATGTAGTATAAGGTAAAAAGTAAAGGTTCCCCGTGCACATATGTGCTTGTTGTTCCCAACTGTAGGGGGAAGTGCTCATCTCCGTTTCAAAGCCAAAGAGCCAGCACTGTCCGAAGATGTCTCCATGGTCATGTGGCTGGCATGATTAGCGCATGGAATGCTTTTACCTTCCTACCAAATGTGGTCCCTGCTAGGTTGGCAGAAGCTGAGAGAAGTAACAGGAGCTCACTCCGTTATGCGGCTCTCGGGATTCGAACCGTCTAACTGCCGACCTTTCTGATCGACAAGCTCAGCATCTTAGCCATGAGCCCTAGGAGATGTAGTACATGGGCCCTGAAATCCGTGGCTCACCCCCTCTCTGGTGTAAGGTTGGGGGAAAGAGAGAAACCAAGTGTGTCCCGGTTGCAATTCAAATCCATTTTACATATTTGGAAACAAACAAAGACAATCATACAATAGGGGTAAAAAAATGATACTGGGACAGAAAAGTGTTTGGCAAAGCAGCCAGTATTGGTATTGCTTTAAATTAAGATTTGCAAATCCATATTTAATTAGGCAGTTATTGGACTGCATGGTAAGTAAACACCAACTAATTATTAAACATGGGATTTGCTGAAGTAAAATAGATGGGCGTAAAAAGTCCTATTTGTCAAACCTGAGCAAACAAGTTTTAACTAATCAGTTATTTCTCCAACCTTTACAAATTAGGGGGAAAAAGGAGAGAGTGAGAGTCATAAAAAAATACAGCAACTTTGAATGGCTGCCTCCAAATCCTTTTCTAAAAATTATTGGGATAGAAGATGACCCAGCAATTGTTATAAAAGAATGGCAGTAGCTTATACCCCGAACAAGTTATTACCCTTGGCAGTAGCTGGGCTGAAGCCAGGAGATTCAGCCAATGAACTTGCAGGCGATAAATTCTGGATCGTTTTAATTTACCACCCTGGTGAACACTTTGCTTTTTTTAAAAAAAAGAGGGGCGGGGGAATTAAAAAAATAACACAAACAGGTCAAACCTTTGTCCATCCCCTTCTCTTTGCCAATCCCTCAGGGCTGGAGAGAAATTGCTGTTCAGAAGATTTTCTAGGGATTCTTCTTAGATCAGGAAGTGGGAAGATCGGAATTAAATGCTTGATTTGCAGGAAGCGAGTTTTGAAAGCGTAGCTATTTAACAACTGCGGCGAAATCACTCAATCAATCAGTCAAATGTTTATTTGTATACCGCTCCCTCTCCCCGAAGGGACTCGGGGCGGTGCACAGGGGATATAAAACATAAAAACATACAACAATATAAATATCTAAAATCAGATTAAATTACATTACCCCTTGCTAAAACCTAAAAACCTAAAACATTGAACCCCCTAAAAACCCAATTAAAAATTTAAATATACAGACTGGAGGTAGGAAAGATAAATTAGGCCAAGCCGGCCTGTTGGAAGAAATACGTTTTGAGCTTTCGGCGGAAGGAGCGGAGGTCCGGAGTTGTTCTGAGGTCGGGGGATAGGTCGTTCCATAGGACAGGGCCTGCAACAGAGGTGGGTTTTGTTGTTGAGTTGTTGTTTGCTGCCTATTTTTATCTGGGCAGTAAAAGGGAGAATATGGAGTGGCACTGGAGGGCAATTGTGGGACACAGAGAGAGCTCCACCATCTACTCAGAGTACACAAAACCCTGTTTCCCTGAAAATAAGCCTTCTCCTGATAATAAGGCCAATCGGGCTTTTGAGCTAAAATAAGCCCTTCCCCTTCGAGAAATTTCAAACTTTGTTGGACTCCCATTCAGGACTTTGCAGAGTTAGCTACTCTGCAGAAGTTCTTGTCCGGTAATGAAAATTCCTCTGGGAAGGCATTAAAAATCCAATCAATTCCCCTGCTGGGAACTGATTTGAGGAATGTAAATGCATCACGCTGCAGATGCAGAGGTCATATCTTTGGCCAAGCCTTGCAGGTTTGTGTGCATACCCAATGCTTTCCTTGTCATTGTTTGCAAACAAAACATAACAAAAGCCAGCAAAGCATTTCGGAGATAGGCATTGGGGTGAAAGCAGAAGAACGCAAGCAAACCAAAGACTTATTAGCCTTGTAGGATATCGCATGTGTTAAATGGCACCGAAAGCAGAATGCTCCAGCCTTATCTCCCAATTGTTTTATCTGAGTTGGTCTAAAGCCTCCTTCGGTTTCCACGGCTTGCAAACATTATTTTGTTGTTTATCATCATTTGTCAGAGTTGAAAAATAACTGCACCGACACATTTCAACAGAAAGAGCTTTTGGCATGGAGACACGGATGCTATAAATCAATTTCTCTTTTTGGGTAGTATTTCTGGCATGTTCCCTGCCAGCCTTTGCACTGCAGGCTCCCCTGCCAGTTTCCTTCTTGTTGGCCCGAAGATGACACAAAGCAAAACTGACAAGTTGTGATGTGGTTTGGGAAAGACTCCCTCGTTTTCCGAAAGGGAAACTGGAAGGGGGGGGGGAAATGGAGGAACGAAACATCCTGATCATGTCACAGTCCTATCATGCCACCTTTTCATGGGATGCTAGGAGTTGTAGCCCATCATCCAGGGGAATGCCAAGTTAGTGCATGGCAAATATGAAAACAACAACAACTACTGCTTCTATTTGGTCACTGAGTCACTGAGTGGTGGCTGAGTGGCTAAGACGCTGAGCTTGTCGATCAGAAAGGTCAGCAGTTCGGCGGTTCGAATCCCTAGCACCGCGTAATGGAGTGAGCTCCCGTGACTTGTCCCAGCTTCTGCCAACCTAGCAGTTCGAAAGCACGAAAAAAATGCAAGTAGAAAAATAGGAACCACCTTTGGTGGGAAGGGAACAACGTTCTGTGCACCTTCGGCTTTTAGTCATGTCGGCCACATGACCACGGAGACGTCTTTGGACAGTGCTGGCTCTTCAGCTTTGAAACGGAGATGAGCAACGTCCCCTAGAGTCAGGAATGACTAGTACATATGTGCGAGGGGAACGTTTACCTTTAAGTAGTGGCTATGCTAGAAGTAACATTTTTTGGGGGGGGAGGGAGGGATGCACCTGATTGTGATGTTGTGGACCTGCAGTGCAAATTGTATGTTAATAGAATGGATGGTTGGGGGTTTCATTGTTGTTGTTCCATGTTTTAGTTTTATTTTAATGGGGAGGGTTCTTTATTTTTTAAAGAACATACATCCCTTCGACCGATCCGCTCCCACAGAGTGGGCCTTCTCAGGGTGCCGTCGGCCGGGCAATGCCGGTTGGCGACACCCAGGGGAAGGGCCTTCTCTGTGGCGGGCGCAACCCTCTGGAACGACTTACCCCCTGAACTACGTACCATCTCAGACCTCCGCCTCTTCCGCCAGCGTCTTAAGACGCACCTTTTCCAACAAGCCGGCCTAGCATAACCTCCCGTTTTGACTGTTTTTAGGTAGATTTTAATTTGGGGGATTTTATACTATTTTAGCACAGGGTATGATTTAATTGCTTTTTAAAATTTTGTACTTTTGTGATATTTGTTATGTTTTTTAAATTTTTAAATTTTTTAAATTTTTAAACACCAATTGAGGGGAGACATCAAAGAGAGCAGCCATAACTATGCAATGGAAGTCCCCCCCACCTTTTTAAATAAATGCTCAGTTCCATCCAGTTGGCCAACCCAAATTAAGAGACTAAAGGTAAAGGTTCCCCTTGCACAGATGTGCTAGTCGTTCCGGACTCCAGGAGGTGGTGCTCATCTCCGTTTCAAAGCCGAAGAGCCAGCGCTGTCTGAAGACATCTCCGTGGTCATGCGGTTGGTATGACTCATTGCCAAAGGCGCATAGAACACTGTTCCCTTCCCACCAAAGGTGGTTCCTATTTTTCTACTTGCACTTTTTACGTGCTTTCGAACTGCTAGGTTGGCAGAAGCTGGGACAAGTCACGGGAGCTCACGCCATTACGTAGCGCTAGGGATTCGAACCGCTGAACTGCTGACCTTCTGATCGACAAGCTCAGCATCTTAGACGCCGAGCCACTGTGTCCCACAAATTAAGGGGCTACTGGGTCGTAAAAAGGGAGTTACTGGCTGGTTATTTTTTCCAAAGATCAGAATATTTCATATGCAGTCCTTTTCTGTGTCACTGAGATGATATACACCCCATTTTGTTCGGTAAGACAGCTCCCCCATCTATTTGCCAGAATTGCTCAGAGATCTTGTGTTATCTACAGCAGACAATATGGGGATGGACGGCTACTCATCCTGTGTGGTTTGTTCAGGCATTAGTGCATCTCCTCTTGAATCGAAAAGCTTGACATGGAAATGCCGGAAGCTGCATTATAAATCAGAACAGACCTCCGGCCCGTCCTGTCCAATTTTGTCCACGCCAACCACATGTCCTGGGCTTGAGGCTGCGAGACTTCGGGATCAGTTGTTCCCAGTATATTTATTCAAGTTTATTAAGAGCCTTCTCTGTGGCGGGCCCTGCCCTTTGGAACGACCTACCCCCTGAACTCCGCACCATCTCCGACCTCCGCCTCTTCCGCCAGTGTTTAAAGACACATTTGTTCCATTTAGCCGACCTAGCGTAACCTCCACAAATGACTATTTTAGACAGTTTTAAATTTGGGGATTTTAATTTGTTTTTAGCGCAGGATGGGTATCAAATAAGTTTTTTAAATTTTTACTTGATTTTGTATTGTATTTTAAATTCCTGTGCGCCGCCCTGGGTCCTTTTGGAGAAGGGCGGGGTATAAATTTAATGAAATAAAATTAAATAAATAAATAAATAAAGTGAAAGTGCCAAGGAATAAACCTGCCACGGAGGAAATCCCTCTTTTAAACAAACAAACAAACAAACAAACAACAGAAATCGAAAGAGAGAGGCCAAAATGTTTTGAATATACTTTTGAAATTAAAAGGGAGATTTTGTGAGGCATCTGGGCCCACTGTCAACTTTATTTCCAAATCCAATTCCACGTAGGCACCATAAATATTACTTTTTTTTTAAAAAAATATGAAGATCATTCATTTTGTGATCCTTTGAAGTTGCAATGGCCCTGAAAAAGTAACTTAGTGTTGTGGCCCGCTAGTGGCCAGTGAACTTGGCAGCAGATTCGGACTTGGCAGTGAGGAGGTTGGGGAAGAACCTGGGCCAGTCCTGGAGTCTGGGGAAGGCTCTGAGGAGGGCTCTGTGTCGGAGGCAGAGAGGGGGCCAGCGTCATATGCCAGTTATCAGCTGCCTTCGGAGTCAGACATCAGTGAGGCAGAGGAACCTGTTCCCAGCCTGTGCATACCCAGAGTTGCCAGACAAAGGGAACAGCTAAAGAACGGAGGTCGACATTTTCCTCCTATAAATAAATACCAGGGCAACACTGGGTTATCAGCACTAATAGGTTATAAAAATAAGGAGCCTACGTTGTTTTGGTTGCTTGTTTGAGCTTGATAGTTTACTTGCAGGCATTTCATTACCCAAGTAGGTAACATCATCAGTGCATCTAATGCAGGGGTGGGTTCCTGCCAGGGCTGTTTAGAACTGGTTCCAGCTCCCTCCCCCAGCCCGTCCGCCCGTCCTCAAGAGGAAGAGCAAGAGGAGGAATTCTGGGAGTTGAAGTCCACACGTCTTAAAGCTGCCAAGTTTGAACACCCCTGGGGGCTTTTTCCTAAAGGGTTAGGGGCTCAAGGGTCTTGTAATTTGACAGCTTTAAGGCCTGTGTGCTTCAAATGCCAGAGTTTCTGAGCCAACATTTTGGTTGCTAAGCAAGAGCATTGTTAAGTGAGTTCCACCACATTTTAAAAGTTGGCCATGCCAACCCAGTCACATGACTCCCACTCAGTCACATGTCTGGCAAGCCACTCCTACCCGGTCACATGGCCAGCAAGCCACTCCCACAAAGCAAGGCCACATAATCTGCTTGTAGATTTGTGAGCCCTTCATCCACCGTGTGATTCATCATCAAATCTGATTCTGAGCAGACTGCAAGCTAGCTCATTAGAAGATTGAATAAGGGAAAAGAGACAGTGGCAAATTGATTTTTCTGGCATAATGAAAGCTGACAACAAGAAATTAAACA
>CM077652.1:30789472-31034472 GCA_039707465.1 Rhabdophis nuchalis
ATTATTGTGAATTTTGGAACAAATGCAGGTGCTGGGATGATAATGAAAGATGATGGAGTTTGAAGCTCCCCATAAGTAAATCAGTAGTAATCTATGATCCTGTCCCTAGCCCCCCCTTCCCTTTAAGGGATAAAACCAACATAAAACTATCATGTATCTTAGAATCACAGCTTAGAAAGGACTATGTCTATTTTACATTAGGAGCTGTCCATTGGTTTTAGTGCTGAAAGGGACTCAGTTGTTCATAACGTGGAGACAAAGTTACTGTCTTTACTCCCCAAGGGATGTATGGACATGGATGAATGAAAGAGAGGAAACCCTGAACAAATTTCTAGAAACGGAGAGTCAAAATTTAAAGAGGGACGAAACTCAACTGATACAAAGCACCTCTCCTAGTGCCCAACCATTGGAAACTCTATTTGATTCAGCAGCTCACATAAAATAGCAATAGCACTTAGACTTATAAACTGCTTTACAGTGCCATTACAGCCCTCTCTAAGTGGTTTACAGAGTCAGCCTCTTGCCCCCAACAATTTGGGTCTTCATTTTACCGACCTCGGAAAGATGGAAGGCGGAGTCAACCTTGAGCTGGTGAGATTTGAACTGTCAAATTGCTGGCAGCAGCAGCCAGCAGAAGTAGCCTGCAGTACTGCACTCTAACTGCGACGCCACAGCAGCTCTTATAATGCAATATGATCTCCATGGTGATTGATCAATTTCAGATAAAACAACTTTTAGTTCATTAAGCAGTGCTCCTGATACGAGACAATATTTGTAGCTCAGGTTTGAACTGTGCTGTCCTTGGTGGCCTCTGAACTTGGTTGTTTTCTAGCAGATATTTCATTACCAAACTAGGTAACATCATCAGGTGTTTGTTTTTTTAGCAATGTCGTAACTAGACATATAGTTGGTAAGTGAAGACTATCTCTAACAAAGCATATATTTGAAGATGAAAAGCTTGGCATATTTAGCAATCGTCCAATATTTGAGCAGCTCAACATTGGTTAGAGTGCAGTATTGGAGGCTACTTCAGCTGACTGCTAGCTGCAGTTCAGCAGTTCAAATCTCACCAGCTCAAGGTTGACTCAGCATTTCCATCCATCCGAGGTGGGTCAAATGAGGACCCAGATTTTTGGGTGCAAGAGGCTGACTCTGTAAACTGCTTAGAGAGGGCTGTAAAAGCACTATGAAGCAGTATATAAGTCTGTTATTGCTATTCCTATTTAGTGAATGAATGCAATTGAGGCTCAACGTCTTACAGAAAGTGATTGTGTAATGAAACAAGCAAGCTCAGAGAGCACCAAGGACCCCTCATGTCAACCCTGAGCTATAAAGATTCTCCTTTATTGTAAAATAATGAGCGTTGATCCAGCACAGATGAAGCAATGGCTGTTTTTGATTTGGCTCTCCAAAGAAGAAATGGCTTAGAAGCTTCTCATTTGGATCTTAAAAAGGATGGCGTTGGTTATGATAGGAAGCGCTCTGAGAGAATGGCAATGTACATTGCGGCTTTACTGGTCCCCAAGTTCCTTCCTGAAACATTTTGGTGCAGAGTCATCTGAAGTCAAAGCGGGGAGGAGAAGCACAACTTTTTCCTGAATTAAGAATGAAGGCTTTGCGGTGTGCTGATGTCTTGCCATGGGAAGGTTCCAGTGCAGTCATGAATTTGGAGAATGCCTCTGGGCTTGCTTAAGGGACCCATTCATTTCTGTTCCTAGTCTTTCGACTTCATCTCTGCAGCAGAATAGCTGAAGGAAGATTATGACCACTAGTAAGGTAAAGGTAAAGCTTCCCCTTGCACATATGTGCTAATCGTTCCCAACTAGTTGTGTTGTTTCTCTGTGTCATATAGGACAGGGGTCCCCAACCCCCGGTCCGTGGACCGGTGCCGGTCCGTGGCTTGATAGGAACCGGGCCGCAGGGCCGGAGAGGAGGAGGAGGGAGGACGGGGCAGCCCCCTGGGCAGAGCGCGCACCGGGGGCAAGAGAGCGCAGGTACGGCCACTCACGCCGTTGGGGGCCCTAGAGGGGTGAATGAGCCGACTCACCCCCCCCCACGTGCGCATGCACCGCCTGTTCCCCCTCCCCCCTGCTTCCCCTCTACACCGGCCGGTCCGCAGAATTTTCTTTAAAATGAAACCGGTCCCTGGTGCAAAAAAAGGTTGGGGACCCCTGATATAGGATATGTGGGCATATGCATAATTTTGTTCATATTTATTTTGTCATGCTTAGATCATGTATATTGGAGGTGGTGACCCTTTGAGAACTGTGTGTAATGAGATTATATTTTAATGAATTAGTGTACAAAGTGACAATAGTTAATTTTATATTCTGTTCTGTTCTACTCCATTCCATTCTTTCCTAATTTCATTCTATTCTGTTCTGTTCTGTTCTGTTCCGTTCCGTTCCGTTCCGTTCCGTTCTGTTCCGTTCTGTTCCACTCCACTCCACTCCGTTCCACTCCATTCTTTCTCTATTCTATTCTATTCTATTCTATTCTATTCTATTCTATTTCTGATTTACTTTCCTCTCCTCTCCTCTCCCATTCCATTCCATTCCATTCCATTGTTTGCCATATTTTGAGTCTATCAATTGATGAGGCAGTTTAGAAGCGTCCCAACAAAGCCAACCAGCAAACAAGACTAGCGGCTGATACACAGGCTTCTTTGGATGGATGGATGCTTTCATTGCGTTTGTCCTTCCTGTTTTCTGTTTTTGTTGTTAATCCATTGAGTCAACCTGAGTAAGCAATTCAGTCAATATTTACTAGTTCAGAAAAGAGGTTCCAAAATACGTATTGGATAGTCAGCAACACCGAAGGTCTAGAAAAGCTAATGCCGGTGGCTCTTTACTCTCAATGCCTAATGCTGCATCAAGAAACCCGTGATGAAAACAGCCATAAGTCACATTTTTTTCACCGCTGGTGTAACTTTGAATGAACAGTTGTAAGTTGAGAACTACCTGTATACCAAGTACAGCTGGAATACCTGTGGTTACTTGCAGGACCGCCTCCTACCACACACCTCCAGTCGACCTGTCCGCTCCCACAGGGAGGGCCTCCTTAGGGTGCCGTCCGCCGGACAACGCCGGCTGGCGACTCCCAGGGGAAGAGCCTTCTCTGTGGCAGGCCCCGCCCTCTGGAACGACCTGCTCCCCGACCTCCGTACAGTCACGGACCTCCGCCTCTTCCGTCGGGCATTAAAAACATACTTTTTTCATGCGGCCGGCCTGGCATAGCTGTTATGGCTGATCTTAGTCTGGGTTTTAATTATGTCTTTTATCACGAGTTTACAAAATTCGATTTAATTCATTTTTAATTATTTTGATCGTATTTATTATTTTATTATTTTTATTATCCCTGTGCACCGCCCTGAGTCCCGTCTGGGAGAGAGGGCGGTATAGAAATCCAATAAATAAATAAATAAATAAAATAAAATAAAATAAATCTAAAGGGAATAGCTCTGCTGCTTGAAATACAGCTTAAAATTAATATGGGGTGGGTTTTTTTTCATTTCTTTTTTCTGATTCTTATTTTCTATATGCTTTCTCCCGAACCCTTAAGCTTCTCTTAATTTGGAATGCTTTTTATTGCACTGAAAAATTCTAATTAAAAAGAAAAGAGAGAGAAATGGGGGGGAAAAGAAATTATCCAAAGAAAAGATAAATACAGCAGTTGGAATTGATTCTGAACCTGGAGATTTGTGTTGGATTATGCATATAATCTACATAAATGTCTCTGGCAAAACCAAGGAAATGTCCCCATGACAATGAATGGCCTCTTATTCATCCCAATTAGCTGCTAATCAGTGCTGTATGGCTTTTTTTAACCCAGAACTTAAATCAACAGGAACTTAAATTTAATTGTCCAAATTGGAATATGCACCCATGGACAGAAACATGCACACACACACACACACACACACACACACACAGGATTGTCTTAGCGCATGGGCCTGATTAGGCACCTGCCCATGGCCCCATAAGCATAGGGGCCCCATACTAATCTGTGTATGTTAACCCAGGGGTCTCCAACCTTTGCAACTTTAAGTCTGAAGGACTTCAGCTCCCAGACTTCTCCAGCCAGCTTTGCTGACTGGAGAATTCTGGGAGCTGAAGTCCTTCAGACTTAAAGTTGCAAAGGTTGCAGACCCCTGTGTTAACCCTTCAATGCTCCTTGTATCATATAAATACAGTAACATATTTATTACATTTTACTGCATTTTTAAAGTAATACTAACATGCAATTGAGGGACACGGTGGCTCAGTGGCTAAGATGTTGAGCTCGTCGATTAGAAAGGTTGGCAGTTTGGCGGTTCGAATCCCTAGCGCTGCCTAACGGAGTGAGCTCCCGTGACTTGTTCCAGCTTCTGCCAACCTAGCAGTTTGAAAGCATGTAAAAAATGCAAGTAGAAAAATAGGAACCAAATTTGGTGGGAAAGTAATAGAGTTCTATGCGCCTTTGGCATTTAGTCATGCTGGCCACATGACCATGGAGACATCTTCGGATAGCGCTGGCACTTTGGCTTTGAAATGGACATGAGCACTGCCCCCTAGAGTTGGGAACGACGAACACATATGTGCCAGGGGAACCTCTACCTTAGTTTAGTACTTAGCATGCATCCTCAAACACAGCAAACCAACTGTATAGGATAGATTATCCCTCATTAAAAAGGGGTAATAATCCATAAGTAAGATTTCAGTTTTATCATTCAAGGCAACAATATTAATTAAAATACAATCAATGATAAATTTCTGTAGTGCAGATGTTGCAATAAACAGTAATGGGGGGATGATTGCATGCAAATAATAAAACATAACAGTAGTTAAAATGCAAAACAAAGTCAAAATTGATTTGTTCAATTTCGATACCTACCAGTCTCAATCAAGGAGTTGGGGGGCTTATAGTTAAAAAAAAATCTATTACAGTTAAAACAATCAAACATTTTAAAATAATGAAAAAATGCAACAACTGTAGGAACATTTTCATTTTGCTTCATTTGTCCTGTCAACGGTTCACCAATTTGTAATTATGAACTAATTTTTCTACTCTCATCCCACCAAAACTGATTTACTTTTAAGTGCAACAGTGAAGTTGGAACTCAGGGGAGAAAACAAAAACAGGAAAATATTCAACTATCTCACAATATTGATTAATTTATTAATTAAAATAGGAGTATTAGGTGTGTTCACCATCTTGAGTTGTTTCTAAAAATAAGGCAGGAAATAAAATAGATAGATGATAGATAAATAGGTAGGTAGAATAGAATAGAATGCAATAGAATGTAGAGTAGAGTAGAATAGAATAGAAAAGAATTAGAATAGAATAGAATACAATAGAATGTAGAGTAGAGTAGAATAGAATAGAATAGGGAATAGAATAGAATAGAATAGAATAGAATTCTTTATTGGCCAAATGTAATTGGAATTTGGAAGGAATTTGTCTTTGGTGCAAATGCTATCGGTCAGGGGTGGGTTTCTGCAGGTTCGCACCTACTCGCGAGAACCGATTGGTGAAATTTAGAGAACCGGTGAGAGGGGGTTCCACCGGCGTACCTGGAAGTAAATCTGGCCCACCGCTGCCAGTGACCCAACGGGAAGGAAAGGAAAGAAGGAAGAAAGGAAGGAAGAAAGAAAAGAAGAAAGAAAGAAAGAAAGAAAGAAAGAATTTATCATCACAATTGAGTCCAAAATTTTGGTTGCTAAGCAAGAGCGTTGTTAAATGAGTTTCACCACATTTTAAAAGATGGCCACTCCCACCTATCACATGACTGCCAAGCCACGCCCACAAAATAGGCCACACCTACAGAGTAGGTTCTAAAAAATTTGAAACCCACCCCTGCTATAGGTGCACATAAGAGAATAAAATACATTCATCAAGAATAAAAAGATACAACATTTAGTGATAGTCATACATTACTAGTAAGCTATCAACTCATACTAGTAAACAAATAAATCAATATAAATTTTAAAGATACAGGCAACATGGTTATAGTTGTAAGTGGGGAGAGATAGGTACTAGGAGAGTAAGAGAAGAATAATAGTAATATATTCTTAGTAAATTATTGACAGTGTTGTGGGAATTATTTGTTTAGCAGAGTGATGGCGTTTGGGGAAAAAACTGTTCTTGTGTCTGGTTGTCTTGGTGTGCAGTGCTCTATAGCGTCGTTTTGAGGGTAGGAGTTGAAACCATTTATGTCCAGGGTGCAAGGGGTCTGTAGATATTTTCACAGCCCTCTTTTTGACTCGTGCAGCATACAGGTCCTGGAAGGAAGGCAGGTTCGTAGGAATTGTTTTTTCTGCTGTTCTAATTATCCTCTGAAGTCCGTGTCTGTCTTGTTGGGTTGCAGAGCCAAACCAGACAGTTATGGAGGTGCAGATCTTGAGTGCAGACTCAATAATGATAGATAGATAGAACAAATAAATACACAAATAATAACAGTGCAATGAAGATCTTGTTGTTAAAGTGTTAAGTCAGAAGCCTGCATTATATAACATATGATTTAAAGCATTCTGCAGTTGCTTATTAATGCCACATTTATTTAGCCTTAAATGTAAAAATTTAAACAACAGTGTATTCCTTAGCACTATCATTGTAGAAATCGGGTAATATTGATAGAAGTGTCACTTTCTTTATCTTTTAACGTTTTAAGTTCTCTCCATCATAGAATATCAATGATCTCCGATCCATAAGTGTATAAATACCGCTATGCCCAAACGATTAATGTCCCACTTGTGTTTTATAATACAATAAAACATTACTAAAAGAAAAAAAAAGAACTTTTTTAAAAAGGTTAAGTTTTATATGACACAAGTGAGTCAATCTCTCTAAGCAACTGATCGGGATTTGATCTGGATTTTGTTTCTCTGAATCAGCGATGAGGTTCCTTGTCTTTGTGGCTGTCACTTGGTTATTGTTATTTTTGGTATTAATGCACAAGGTCCTTGACTTATGACCACAATTGAGCCCAACATTTCTGTTGCTAAGCAAGGCCCTTGCTAAGTGAGTGGCACCCGCATTTGACAACCTTTTTTTTTTGCCACAATGGTTAAAGTGAATCACTGCAGTTGTTAAGTGAATCATATGCTCATTAAGTGAATCTCGCTTCCCCTATTGACTTTGCTTGTCAGAGGTTGGGCTGGGAAGATCACGTGATCGTGGGACAGATGCAACTGTCATAAATCTCAGAAGGTGCCACAAAGAAGAGGGAATCGAACTATTCTCCAAGGCACCTGGGGGCAGGACAAGAAGCAATGGGTGGAAACTAATCAAGGAGAGAAGCAACTTAGAACTAAGGAGAAATTTCCTGACAGTGAGAACAATTAACCTCTGGAACAGCTTGCCTCCAGAAGTGGTGAATGCCCCAACCCTGGAAGTCTTTAAGAAGATGTTGGATAGCCATTTGTCTGAAATGGTATAAGGTTCCTGCCCACGCAGGGGGTTGGACTAGAAGACCTACAAGGTCCCTTCCAACTCTGCTATTGTATTGTATTGTATTGTATTAAATACATGCCAGTTGCCAAGTGTCCGAATTTGGATCATGTGATTATTGGGATAGTGGTTCAGTGGCCTAGAGGTGGAGCTCTTGCCTCACAATCAAGAGGCTGTGAGTTTGATCCTAGCTGGCGGCAGATAATTCTCTCTTTGGGCACAATGAATAATTATCTGCTGAGAACATTGCATTGGTGACAGGAAGGGAATCTGGCCAGTAAACACTCAGCTCCATTCAGTTGTCCAGACTCCACCACGATGTAAGAGATTAAGGTAAAGGTAAAGGTTTCCCTCGCACATATGTCCTAGTCATTCCTGACTCTAGGGGGCGGTGCTCATCTCCGTTTCAAAGCCGAAGAGCCAGCACTATCCAAAGACATCGCCGTGGTCATGCGGCCAGCATGACTAAAAGCTGAAGGCGCACAGAATGCTGTTCCCTTCCCACCAAAGGTGGTTCCTATTTTTCTACTTGCATTTTTACATGCTTTTGAACTGCTAGGTTGGCAGAAGCTGAGACAAGTAACGGGAGCTCACTCCATTACGCAGCACTAGGGATTCAAACCTCCAAACTGCCGACGTTTCTGATCGGAAAGCTCAGTGTCTTACAGGGTCATTAAAAGACACACACACACACAAATTGTTGGGATGGTGCAACGGTCCCAAGAGTGAAAAAGTGACTTTTTCAAGTGGCATTGTAACTTTGAATGGTCCCTAAAACCGATGTTTGCATGTTGAGGAGCCCTTGTATAATCCTTTCCAATTTACGCATGCTGTGATTTTAGCACCTCTTATGACAGCTGGGTAAAGGGCCCTGAGTGAAAAATGAATTCAACATCATAACTGGAATTAAAAAAAATAAAATGAAATAGAAATGCAATCCCTTTCCTAGCGCTTTCTCGGAAATTGTCAATTTTGCTAAATTCTATCTCTATTCCCCTTCCCTCGATGTGATTCATACGCCATTTCTTTGTGTGTTTAATTCAGAGGCCTAATATTCCGCATTGTTAAAAAGCCATTTTGGACGGTCTCCTGTCTTAGAACAATCAATGCTTAAATATTCTCAGCAGAATGAGCCTGTTCCTTTGAAAACAGCGGGCGGCTTTTAATGTTGCCTTTCCTTGCTCCCTAATGGCTTATATTTTTATTAACTAATATGCAACTCCAGAAAGCCATTTGGAGCTAATAAATAGCTATTTTGAATACTCCCCGAAACTTCCATTTTCCCTTCCTTTTGTAATTTAAATGACAAGGAAAGGTGTTTTCCATTCTCCTGTCTCTTGCAATCAAGCGAGCCTCGCTTATAAAAATGCAGAGAATAGAGTGGTGGGGAAGGATAGCCATTAAAAAAGGTATTGTGCCAAATCTATGCACCCCATTTCGTTCTTACTTTCCACATAGATTATTGCATCCAGTTTTGGTCACCACACTATAAAAAAAGATGTTGAAACTCTAGAAAGAGTGCAGAGAAGAGCAACCAAGAGGATCAGGGGACTGGAGGCTAAAACATACAATGGAAGGTTGCAGGAACTGGGTATGTCTAGTTTAATGAAAAGAAGGACCAGGGGAGACATGATAGCAGTCTTCCGATATTTGAGGGGCTTCCACAGAGAGGAAGGGGGTCAAGCTATTCTCCAAAGCACCCAAAAGCCAGACAAGGAATAATGGATGGAAACTGACCAAGGAGAGATTCAACCTGGAATTAAGGAGAAACTTCCTAACAGTGAGAACAATCAATCAGTAGAATAGAAGTTGCCTTCAGAAGTTGTGGGAGCTTCATCCCTGGAGGCTTTCAATAAGAGACTGGACTACCATTTGTCAGAAATGGTGTAGCCCAGGGATAGTCAACCTTTTTATACCTACCGCCCACTTTTGTATCTCTGTTAGTAGTAAAAGTTTCTAACCGCCCACCGGTTCCACAGTCAGGGTGATTTATAAAGTAGGGAAGTCAACTTAAAAAAAGGAAAGTGCTTCAGTATCGGACAAAACTCCTCCCGCCCACCATGAAAACTGGAACGCCCACTAGTGGGCGGTAGAGACCAGGTTGACTACCACTGGTGTAGGGTTTCCTGCTTGGGCGGGGGGTTGAACTAGATGACCTACAAGGTCCCTTTGTTAATATGTGCCAGAGGAACGTTTACCTTTCCCTTATTGTTATGTTGGTGTTGTAAAACACTCCCTTAGGTAAGCTGAGTGGTGTAGGAATTTAATAAATTAATAGTAAACAACTAAAAGGCAAACTTGGTACGAGGCCACTATCATCTTCCGGGGGGGGGGGGGGAAACAACTTTCACTAGGTTTGGCTAAGCTGCTACTAGGTGGGCGGTACCGCCATCTCTATAGATCTCGAATGAGTTAATATATTACCTCTTTCGAAACGGATGTCTCATTCAAAGTTGAGAAATTCCTGGGAATGCATTTGCATTTTTTTTTCTGAGCTAATGGACTAGCACCACATGTTGCTTGATTTTAATATTTATCTCAAAAGGAGCAGATTTGAAGCAGCCAGATGGATTATCCACCCTGCAATAATATTTCATCCAAAATATTTCATCGTTTCTTTCTCTAGTGCATTTTTTTTTTTTAGCTCAAGCTGCACTTTTTTTGGGGTGGGTGGGGAGGCTGCGTTTCTCTTATTTTAACCTGGCTTTTTTTTCGACATTGCAGTTTGCTTGCATCAGTTAGTGGATATTTTTTCCTCCTAAGGATGTTTGCCGTGTTGTTATATCAGAACTAAAAATTATGAGGTCAACACCCCCCTCCCCCAGCACCTCCAAAGCACCCGAGGACAGGACAAGAAGCAATGGGTAGAAACTAATCAAGGAGAGAAGCAACCTAGAACTAAGGAGGAATTTCCTGACAGTGAGAACAATTAATCAGTGGAACAACCTGCCTCCAGAGGTTGTGAATGCTCCAACACTGGAAGTTTTTAAGAAGATGTTGGATAACCATTTGTCTGAAATGGTATAGGGTTTCTTACCTTATTTATTTTATTTATTTATTTCGAATTTATACCCCACCCTTCTCCTTATTAGGACCCAGGGCGGCGCACAGGTGTTACTAAAATCACAATACAAAACAATATAAATCATTAAAACATATTAAATAATTTAAATCCCGTGCTAAAACCCATTTAAAACCTTACCAAATTAGAGTTTGTATATAAAAAGTCAGAAGCGGGGGCTATGCTAGGCCGGCTTGTTGGAATAGATACGTCTTAAGACGTTGGCGGAAGAGGCGGAGGTCCGAGGTAGTGCAAAGGTCGGGGGGTAGGTCGTTCCAGAGGGCCGGGCCCGCCACAGAGAAGGCCCTTCCCCTGGGTGTCGCCAACCGGCATTGCCCAGCTGACGGCACCCGGAGAAGACCCTCTCTGTGGGAGCGGATCGGACGAAGGGATGTGTGGGGCAGGAGGCGGTCTCGTATACCTAAGCAGGGGGTTGGACTAGAAGACCTCCAAGCTATTCTAATTCTGATTCTAATTCTAATTCTATTCCTATTCCTATTCCCCATCTCCTTCCCTCCCCTTCCCATTCCCCTCTCCTCTCCCCTCCCCTCGCCATCTCTTCCCTTCCCTTTCCAAAGGTTATATACTGGTGTGGTGAAAGAATTTGATATTTGTGAATTCTTCTGTGCAATATTGGGATCCTTTACTGGATCCTTGCTTCTTGTCCTGCCCTCAGGTGTTCTGGAAAATAGCTTGACTCCCTCTTCTTCGTGGCAGCCCCTGAGATATCGGAAGACTGCTATTCTGTCTCCCCTAGTCCTTCTTTTCATTAAATTAGACATAGCCAGTTCCTGCAACCGTTCTTCATATGTTTTAGCCTCCAGTCCCCTAATCCTCCTTGTTGCTCTTCTCTGCACTCTTTCCAGAGTCTCCACATCTTTTCTACATCGTGGTGACCAAAACTGAGTGCAGTATTCCAAGTGTGGCCTTACCAAGGCAGCATAAAGTGGTATTAACACTTCATGTGATCTTCTATTTCTATTTCTATTTATTCAATTTATACCCCGCCCTTCTCCAAACGGACTCAGGGCGGCGCACAGGAAAATTAAAATACATACAAAACATCATATAAAATTTAAAAAAACTAATTCAATGGATCCTGTGCTAAAACCAGATTAAAATCCCCAAATTTAAAAACTATCTAAAAGTCAGTTTAGGGGGCTACGCTAGGCCGGCTAGATGGAACAAATGTGTCTTTAGACACTTGCGGAAGAGGCGGAGGTCGGAGATGGTACGGAGTTCAGGGGGATTCTATCCCTCTGTTTATGCAGCCTAGAACTGTGTTGGCTTTTTTGGCGAGAGCTGGATTTATTTCTCTTCTTCGTAGTTTCTAGGAATGGCTCTGAGGCAGCCTAATGCCTTTAAGAAACTTTACCCACCATCGTTTTCTTTCACCCACCCCTTCCCTTCCTCCTTTCCTATGCCGCTATCCAAACTGTTGTGCAAAATACCCCTTGAAATATCTCCCTCTATTCTCTCTCCCCCCCCCCCAGAGTCTTGTAAATTCCCCCACCAATCTCTTATTCACACAGCATTCATCCCTCAGACGACATCGTCTGGCCACAGGGGAGGCATTTTTCATATGATTTACCTTCCAGGGTTTCTGGGCTCTTTTGCACCATTGGGGATACTGGCAGATATGATGAAACACCCGTTGCCAATGGGGGATGATCGATCAACTACCGAGGTAAGATGGTTCAGCAATAAATCCCTGAAGCCAGGTAGGATTACAGCGAGCGTTTTTGCAAGGGTTCGCTTTCTAATGTCCGCTGTTGCTGCTTTATTTTATGGCGTTTTGCTTGCTTCGCATTTCCAAGTGTCTTCGACCTGTCGGGATTTTTGATTTATTTTGGGGAACGGGTTCCGATTGTGCCCTCCCTTGCATCGGTGAGGGTCTTTGGTTGGTGGCAGAGGTGGTGTTCAGCCAGTTCTGACAGGTTCTGGAGAACCGGTAGCGGAAATGTTGAGTAGTTCGGAGAACCGGCAAAGAGGCTGGCCCCGCCCCTGCTGCCTCCCAGCTGATCTTCTTGGAAAGCAGGTTAGTGAGGGAATGGGGATTTTGCAGTAACCTTCTCCTGCCATGCCCACAAAGCCATGCCTACAATGCCACACCACACCCACAAAGCCACACCCACACAACCAATAGTAAAAATATTTCAATCCCACCACTGGTCGGTGGGCTGCATGTCGCCCTGAAACCTTCTCTTTTACAAGACCCAGAGCTAATTGGAATAGCAGAGTCAACACTATGGCAGCAAGTAGGCGGGTGCCAGTGATGTGTCTTAGGGCTGACTTCCACTATTGTAGGAGAAGGACAGGCAGAGACGGAGATGGAGTCAAGAGGGTAATCAGCCTAGAATCATTTCGTTCCCACAAGTTATCTAATTTCATTTAGTGAATTTAGTGTTGACTCTTATTTGACTAGGTTTTTGTTGTTAGCTGCAAAGTCATGTCCGACCCATCGCAACCCCATGGACAAGGTTCCTCCAGGCCTTCCTGTCCTCTACCATCCTCTGGAGTCCATTGAAGCTCACGCTGACTGCTTTGGTGATTCCATCCAGCCCCCTCCTTCTCTGTCATCCCCTTCTTCATTTGCCCTCCATTGTTCTCAGCATGAGGCTCTTTTCCAGGGAGTCCTTTCTTCTCGTTAGGTGGCCAAAGCATTTGAGTTTCCTGCCTAAGCAGGGGGTTGGACTACAAGACCTTCAAGAAGACTTTCAAGGTCCCTTCCAACTCCTGTTATTCTAAGTGACAGGAACACATAAGCCTCTCATGACTTCAACTGCAAATAATATGTGCTGTTTTTAAATGAAAGAAGAGCAGAGTTGGATAGATGGCTACGTTGTGGTTTCCTCACAACTCAAGGAAGGAACGGATGCCTGCAGGCTAAAACGACCGCTTGTAGCTGCTAACAAAGGAGCCTTGACAAGCCACAACTTGCAACGTTAGATTGGGCATAAGTGGCACGATAAATAATAATTCCCAGATGTCCTCTCAAACTGTGGGGAGCAATTTGTTGCAATGATGTCACCATATAAATGTCCAAGGCGATAATGAGATTATCTTTAATCACGCTGAAAGAGAAACCTGAGGAAGGAAGGAGAAGAAGGAACCTATCAAGTATTCTTCTGTTTGTGGGATTTATGGTTTTGCTATTATCTGGAGGATGTGTCTACTGCTGCTCCTTCTAAAGGTCCTCCCAGTAGTGTAGGAGAATGACCTTGGAAGACTGGATGAAGGAAGGCAGACTAGGAAACCATTAGATTACAGCAGAAGAACCAATGGTGGGTTCCAGATCCCGTTGCAACTGATACGCTGCAATGGGGCCGGGCATCCACCATGCACAGTGCGCGCATGCATACCCACCCCCCACGACACTCCAGCTGCTTAGCAGAGCATTGTGCAGGCACCATATGCGCCGTGTGTCTGCACAAATGGCCTGGTTGGGTCAAATGCAGGTAAGGAGAGCAGGCGGGCAGGTGGGCCCTCCGGAGCATTGTACTGGAACGGTACTTGGTGCTCCCAGCAGGCACTGGTGTGCCCATACTGGGGCCCACCGGTCATAATCCACCACTCAGATGAACCCAAAGAAGGAACGGGGCATGGTAAACATCTCAGAAGGGATCTTCCCGAGTTTCTTGAGCTGTAAATGTGACAGGGAAGAAATGTAAATTCGGACTTGCAAGATTGAGTTAACGGAGAGAGAGAGAGAGAGAGAGAGAGAGAGAGAGAAAGAGAGAGAGAGAAAGAGAGAGAGAGAGAGAGAGAGAGAAAGAGAGAGAGAGAAAGAAAGAGAGAGAGAGAGAGAGAGAGAGAGAGAAAGAGAGAGAGAGAAAGAGAGAGAGAGAAAGAGAGAGAGAGAGAGAGAGAGAGAGAGAGAGAGAAAGAGAGAGAGAGAGAGAGAGAGAGAGAGAGAGAGAGATTGGCTGAGAACAGAGGGAAGAGTCAAATAGGATGTTAGTTTGGAATCTCTCCATAGGCACAAGAAAGCAAGACCCAACCCTTCTTGAATGCTGCTGAGCCTTACCTGCAAAACCATCACTCTGGGAACATTCCTGTGAAATAGGCATGAGCTATAAAGTAACATACTGAACTCTTCGTGTGTGGATCTGTTTGTTCAGGCCTGACAGATGTGGATGTGTGCAGAGAAAGAGAGACAACGAGGCTGAAATGGATTTTCTTCCTTCAATTCTGACAGCAGGATTGGGACTAGTGAAGCAACAGAGGTGCTGCTGTCTGGCTTAAGGAACATTGAAGACGATATTTTGGATCCTCTCCACCATCCTCTTGGCTTCTTATGGCTTTCTTTCCCACCACTTTTTCTTTCTCTGCTCGCCCTTTCACCCTGCAGTGACTTTTAGACAATCTTTTCCCAGATATATGGGAAAATATTTGGGCAGGCAGACAAATTCTCACACAGTACATCTTTTTCTACCAGCTCTGATTCATCTCAACAAATAAAGAGGATTTTTTTAAAAAAAATTCTTCCGGAGAAGGGCATTTTGATCAAGTTATTGCAGGCAGATTATGGTGTTCTTGTACTAAATAAACAATATTGTCAGGCCTGCCCCTGACATTAACCAAGAAAGAAACCACTCAATTCCATTTTGAAGAATTAAGAGGACTTTTACTGGTTATGAAAAGAAAGCAGCTGAGTAAAGCAAGGTCTGAGACCCAAGCGTGCGAAATCATACATATCAATATATGTTCAGCCCCCTCCCACCCAACAATCCCCACCCTATTGTCCAATCCGCAAATCCCTTAGGTGTCATGTGGGTTGCATCTCTAGGAGCATCATCAAGTTGGTATGCAGGGCGGTTGGCCTTGATCATCTCAAGGCACCAGCCATCGGCATGCATAGTAGATAGTGAGCACATACTCCCTTCTCCAAATCTCCCTCCTGCACCATATAGTCCCATTCCCAAATACCATAGCCCCTCCCTCTCCGTTTCAATGGCAGCTGAAGCAAGCAGCAAAGCTCTAATATTGTCAGCCTCTAATATGTTGTGAGGAGGCAGCCAAGGGTGTGTGTGTGTGAATATCCTTGTATTAATTAGACCCCCTCGTTAAAATATTGCCAGGAACTAGTGATGAATGGTGTATCTTCCTTTAATTCTGGTAGGCCACAGGACCTGCAGCGTTGCCAATTTCTACCCAACAACTGTAAAAACACGTCAGCAATGTGGTAGCATGCCTGAGATTTAAAAAAAAAATGTTTAAAGGATTTTAATCTTGCCATTGTGTGGTGCTGTGTGAGAAAGACCTTGGGAGACTGGGCCTAGAGATGCTGCTGAGAAAGGATCAGATAAGACACCCAGCGGTGGGTTTCACATTTTTGTTGGTTGTTTGCCACACATATATGTTCCCCTTCCATGCATGCACCCAGCCTTCCGCAGAAGTGCCCGCCCTCAAAAAACATGCCTAAATAGAACGGCATAGAGCTGGGGCAGGTGGGCAGGCCTGTCTGTGATTTCTGCTACTGGTCCAGGCCGGCTGAATACCATTGTCAGAGTTCCAAATAGCATCCAAAATTAAATCAGAGTCCAAGACAAAGTATTGCTCAAAGTTCCAATTGATGAAAAGAGCCATTTTGGCACATCTGGGAAAACCCGAATCTGAAAGCTTCCTGGGTGGGTTTTTCCCACCCAGTTGAAAGTTCAAGATCTTGCCCCCCACACCCACCAGTCCATCCCATGGTCCAATCTCCCACTGTCATGCTGGCACTTCCACCCATCCAGTTCCAGTCAGGTGCAGAGGTGCAGCGGCAAAGGATGACCTTGGCTTTCTAGAAAGAATGTTGTTATGGCTACATCGCATCTCACTCCCATTTCCCCACAATAGAAAGTGCACGGTAGAATAATAGAAAGTGTGGCAGGCCAAAGATCTAAAAGAAAAGATGGCGGCAGGCGTGACAGTAATACGGTCCATATTGGTACGTATGCCACAACAATGGAGGGCTGAAAGAGGATGATGCAGAATTGACCTGATGTGATGAACAGTATCTTGCAGGAGCAGAGAGGCCTGGGGTTTGGGTGGGAGTTAGGAGACCTCTGGGACCACCTGATTAAAAATGAGGTCCCAGGTTGTTGGGGGCAATTTGATGACTCTGTAAACTGCTTAGAGAGGGCTGTAAAGCACTGTGAAGCGGTATATAAGTCTAAGTTATAGAGAGGGCCTCCTCAGGGTGCCATTGGCCAGGAAATGTCGGCTGGCGACCCCCAGGGGGAGAGCCTTCTCTGTAGCTGCTTCTGCCCTCTGGAATGACCTACCCTCCGACCTACGCACGACCACGGACCTGCACCACTTCTGTCGGGCTTTGAAGACCTATCTATTTCATGCGGCCGGCCTGGCATAATTTTTAAATGGTTTTAGTAGGTTTTATTAATGGTTTTAGTACAGGCGTATTATTTAATGCATTTTTAAATATATATTTCATGTATTTTTTTATCATTGATTTTATTGCTGCCTGTACACCGCCCTGAGTCCCGGAAGGGAGAAGGGCGGTATAGAAATTTAAATAATAAATCAATAATAATCAATAAGTGCTATTGCTATTAATAATACTGTTGCAATTGGCCTTTCTGGGTAAGCCAGATAGGAGTCACAACCAAATAAGCCAATATTAATTTACAGGCAGTCTTCAACTTACAACCATTCATTTAGTGGCCGTTCAAAATTACAACAGCACTTTAAAAAAGAGAGAGAGATGACCAGTGCAGCATCCCTGGGGTCACATGTTCAGAATTCAGAAGCCTGGCAACTGACATGTATTTATGATGGGTTGTGTGGTTCCCTTTTTGTGATCTTCTGACAAGCAAAGTCCACGGGAAGCCAGGTTCCCTTAACAGCCGTGTTACTAACGGAAGAGCTGCAGTGATTCACTTAATAACCACGTTACTAGCTTATCTACTGCAGTGATTCACTTAACAACTGTGGCAAGAAAGGTCTTAAAATGGGGCCAAACTCATTGAACAAATGTCTCCCTTAAGAACAGAAATTTGGGGTTCAATTATAGTCATAAGTGGTTTTCCCAGTTGCAATGGATGGCTGTGAAAGTTGGACCATAAGGAAGGCTGAGCACCAAAGAATGGAGGCCTTTGAACTCTGGTGCTGGAGAAGACTCCTGCATTGAGTCCCTTGGACTGCAAGGCCATCCAACCGGTCAGTCCCAGAGGAGATCAACCCTGACTGCTCTTTAGAAGGCCAGATCCTGAAGAGGAAACTCAAAGACTTTGGCCACCTAATGCAAAGGAAGGACTCCCTGCAGAAGAGCCTCATGCTGGGAACGATGGAGGGCAAAAGAAGAAGGGGACGGCAGAAAAGGAGGTGGCTGGATGGAGTCACCGAAGCTCATGGAGTCATGAGCTTTAATGGACTCCAGAGGATGGTAGAGGACAGGAAGGCCTGGAGGGACATTGTCCATAGGGTTGTGGTGGGTTGGACATCACTTTGCAACTAACAACAACAATGTTGACAGCAGCAAGACTTGTTGCATGCACAAAAGTGGAAGGACACTTTGATTCCTACCAGGAACGAACAACAAGAAGAAGCAGCCTGAAAATAAATTCTTGACTAAATGAAGGCTGTCTAAACAGCCTTTCCTCTTCTTGCAGCAGCTGCCAAAAAAGCCAACACAGTTCTAGGCTGCATAAACAGAGGGATAGAATCTAGATCACGTGAAGTGTTAATGCCACTGTATAGTGCCTTGGTAAGGCCACACTTGGAATACTGCATACAGTTTTGGTCGCCACGATCTAGAAAAGACGTGGAGACTCTGGAAAGAGTGCAGAGAAGAGCAACCAAGATGATTAGGGAACTGGAGACTAAAACATATGAAGAACGGTTGCAGGAGCTGGGTATGTCTAGTTTGATGAAGAGAAGGACCAGGGGAGACATGATAGCAGTGTTCCGATATCTCAGAGGGTGTCACAGAGAAGAGGGAGTCAAACTATTCTCCAAGGCACCTGGGGGCAGGACAAGAAGCAATGGGTGGAAACTAATCAAGGAGAGAAGCAACTTGGAACTAAGGAGAAATTTCCTGACAGTTAGAACAATTAACCTCTGGAACAGCTTGCCTCCAGCAGTTGTGAATGCTCCAACCCTGGAAGTCTTTAAGAAGATGTTAGATAGCCATTTGTCTGAAATGGTATAAGGTTCCTGCCCATGCAGGGGGTTGGACTAGAAGACCTACAAGGGCCCTTCCAACTCTGCTATTGTATTATTGTATTATTGTTTCTTCCTCTATGTAACAATGGAACCTTTGCAGAGCCTTTGATTTTTCTTTTTTTAATGACAGAGCAACCGTTACTTAGCAACAAGCCAAGATACCTTAAGCACGATGACATGCGTTCATTCACTGTGTTTTGGGAAGACTTCTGAGAACATTTTAAGCAGCTTTGACAGTTCGGTTTTCTTTTCCTTCTTCTTCTTTTTACGGGTGATTTTACTCCTTGCTCTTTCATGCTTTCTGGCAAATGTAGACAGAACCGTTCTCGGGGACGTCTCTGCTTGACTCACAGGACAAAACTTTACGTGCCTGGAGGCTCCCCGAGTGAGTTCAGCTGTTCTGCCGAAAGCATCAAGAAGCTTCAGATGTGGTTCCTGGTGGCTCTTCTGAAGATCCTTCCTGATTCTCCCCTGGTGGTACATCGCACACTAAAGGGAGCCCAGCTTTCTTCTTCCGTTTTGTTCTGGGTGGTGACTAAGAAAATGAAGCTTACAAACGTTGCTTGGCTGAATCATGCAAGCGGTTATACCCATTTTGGATGTTCTTTGCTTATCATTCCCTACCCTGTAGTGTTGGAAGACATGTCCATCTGGGTTCCGTTCCATGTGGGAAGAAAGTGTTGTGGCCTGCTGACAGTGAGGAGGTTGGGGAGGAACCTGGGCCAGTCCTGGGGGCTGAGGGAAGCTCAGACGAGGGCTCTGTGTCGGAGGGAGAGAGGAAGCTAGACAGCAGTGAGGAAGAAGAACAGCTGGAGCCTGTTCCCAGTGTGTGCATGCGCAGAGCTGCCAGAAGACAAGAACAACTAAGAAAGCAGGGTTGACTTGGGAGTAAAGCCACACCTTGGAGGTGATTGGCCCCTCCCAGAGGAAGCAAAAGAGGAGCGAATGGGGAGGGGGCTTTTGCAGGAAACAATCAATTCATTCGGTTAGTTCAAGAGTGGAAAGTTTTGTTTGTGATTATAAGAGACTCTGTGCCAAGTTTTGCTTTGCCCTGTGTTTGGAAACTAGTAATCTGGCAGCTCTCCAAATGAGATAAGGTGCGTGTGGATAAACATTCCTCTGAAAGACTGTTTGCCAAGACTTGCGGACTGTGAATGAAAGGAATTCACAGTTGTGTAAATAAAAGAGGATTTGCAGGGACCAAGACTTTGATTCTTGCTTTCTAAGGAAGCCTGGGTCAGAACAGAAAGACACTGGAAATATGGAGATTGCTTGGAAAGATGGTTTAATGGTGGACAGGATCACATGTTTTCAGGTCCTGAGCAAAAAAAAAAAAAAAGGGGGGAGGGGAAGAGATGCTGAGAGTCCCTGGGTTTTATGCCCTCTCTGGGCTTTTGAATTTGAGATTGTATTCTGATTGGTTGTCAGACTCCCATGGGGCCATGCAGGGGTAACTTTGTAGGCTGTCTGTGTCCCAGGCTTGGTTGAGCCTTGCTGGGTGATGATGTAATGAAGGGGCTTTGGGCAATTCCTATTACGGCTCTGCCTGAAGGAGGTAGATCTTGGTTATGCAGAACAGACTGGCTCAGGCCTTAATGGCCCATTGACAAAGGTGTGTGTGTGACTTTCTGCTTCCCTTTTAGGGGAAATATTCTGGCCCTTTAATATTTCCTAAAATATCTCATTTTCCTAGGAGAGGGGTGGGCGCTAATTTCCTATAGTAGCAGGCCAACAACAAAAAGTTGAGTATTCCTTCTGAGAAGTTGAATCTATAGTTTTGCTTCAGTGTTGTTGTTTTTTAAAAAAAACCAGAATCCTTTTCATAAAACTAGGGTGCCAGAGAGCTAAAGTCTTGCTATAAAGGAAGGGATAGGTGAAACTGGATTGATTCTAAAATAACCCAATGACAGTCAATTCTTTGTACGATCTCTAAAAGCACAGAAGTTAATCCGGGATTGTGATGTAAGATGTTTTTGTTGTTATTGCTCAGTTGCTAAGTCGTGATAGGGTTGGACCAGACTCTAGAAAGAGTGCAGAGAAGAGCAACCAAGATGATTAGGGGACTGGAGACTAAAACATATGAAGAACGGTTGCAGGAATGGTTGTATGTCTAGTTTAATAAAAAGAAGGACTAGGGGAGACATGATAGCAGTCTTCCGATATCTCAGGGGCTGCCACAAAGAAGAGGGAGTCAAACTATTCTCCAAAGCACCTGAGGGTAGAACAAGAAGCAATGGGTGGAGTTCTTGATCAAGTCCATAACAGTAATTTATGTAACATATGAAGAACGGTTACAGGAACTGGGCATGGCTAGTCTAGTGAAGAGAAGGACCAGGGGAGACATGATAGCAGTCTTCCAATATTTGAGGGGCTGCCACAGAGAGGAGGGCGGTCAAGTTATTTTCCAAGGCACCTAAAGGCCAGACAAGGAATAATGGGTGGAAACTGATCAAGGAAAGATTCAACCTGGAAATAAGGATAAAGTTTCTGACAGTGAGAACAATCAACCCATGGAACAGAAGTTGCCTTCAGAAGTTGTGGGAGTTTCATCCCTGGAACCTTTCAAGAAGAAATTGGACTGCCATTTGCTAGACATGGTGTAGGATCTCCTGCTTGGGCAGGGGGTTGGACTAGATGACCTACAAGGTGTCTTCCAACTCTGTTAATATAATCTAATCTAATCTAATCTAATCTAATCATCTTTACTTCAGGTGATGGGGGATTTATTTGGTCCCTTCTCGTATTTCGGTTTTTCATTGCAGACGTGACCTAAAGCCTAGATGGCCTCAAGTCTGCCTTGGGGGGTGGACTGGGGCAGTGGATGTGTGGGAACGGATTAAATAATTCCCCCCACGTACAAATTAAAAGAAAGACAACAGAAATCATTTCAAGTACGATCGCTCCCATCTCGTGTCCTTCTGCGAATTCCTACCGACAGGGCGCCCTACCTCAATCTTTTCCCTTGCTCAAGTTCTGAAGGGGTAATTTAATTGCTCTGTCGGCCTCTCAATCACCCAGTGCATTGTTGAGAATATATTGGCCCTTTGTGGCGTGTCAGGATAAGGTGGTTATTGTGAGGAATGCAGGTTTTGGACTAAGTAATTTGAGTGAGATGAGAAAGAGAGAGAGAGAGAGCTGAAAGCCATTTGGCCTGCCTGCAAAACCCCAGCTGAGCCATCCTTAACATGGTGCTTTGCGCCAAATCTGTTGGTGTCAGCAACACGGAGGGGGCCATGTTTGTCCCCACAATCACCTCTTCACAACGGCGGCGTGAAAGGATGAAATGGATCCCAGGTGTGCTATTACTGCAGTTGTCCTCTCGGTTAGTATTTACTGAGTAGCACCAGGAGAAGTAAGGAGAGAAGAGAGATGGGGAGATATTTCTCCCTCCCTCCCTCCCTCCCTCCCTCCCTCCCGCTTCCTGTCTCTCTCTCTGTCTCTGTCTCTCTCTGTCTGTTTGTCTGTCTATCTCTCTCTCTGTTTCCCACTCTCTCTGTCTATATCCCTCTCTGTCTCCCTCCCTCCCTCTTCCAGCCTCTCTCTCTGTTTGTCTCTGTCTCTGTCTCTGTCTCTCTGTCTCCCACTCTGTCTGTATCCCTCTCTGTCTCCCTCCTTCCCACTCTCTCTTTCTTCCCCTCCCTCCCTCCTTTCCTCCCTTCCTGTCTCTCCTTCTCTCTCTCTCTCTCTCTGTGTCTCTCTGTCTCTCTCTCCCACACACACACACCGTTCATCCTGGAACATTTTAAATACTACAACATATTGACTTGGAACCTGAAATATTTTTGCTGGGGATTTTACCAGAAAATTATAGTAAAGAAAATATAATATTTGATTATTCATGTTATAACAGCAGCTAGAATTGAATTTGCACAAAATTGGAAAAGTGAAGAGATCTTTGAACTCTGATGCTGGAAAAGACTCCTGTGAGTCCCTTGGACTGCAAGGCCATCTAACCGGTCAGTCCTAGAGGAGATCCACCCTGACTGCTCTTTAGAAGGCCAGATCCTGAAGAGGAAACTCAAAGACTTTGGCCACCTGATGAGAAGGAAGGACTCCCTGGAGAAGAGCCTCATGCTGGGAACGATGGAGGGCAAAAGAAGAAGGGGATGGCCGAGAAGGAGGTGGCTGGATGGAGTCACTGAAGCAGTCAGCGTGAGCTGAAATAGACTCCAGAGGGTGGTAGGGGACAAGAAGGCCTGGAGGAACGTTGTCCATGGGGTCCCAATGGGTTGGACATGACTTCATGACTAAAAACAACAACCTCTTGTCCTGCCCTCTTGGTATCCAAGAGAATAAATTTATCCTCTCTATTTGGGCTAAGTTTGATCTCTATCATATCTCAGAAAGGAGAAAAAAGAACATTCTAATCTTCCCCAGAATATTCTATCCCAATACAGCCATTTACAAATTCCTAGCAGTGAAATTATGTTCACACTGGGTTTCATTCAACTTCAGCAAAACCAAATTATATTTTCTAAGTTCTGCGTAGCCCTTTCCTCCCCCAAAAATCTTTCACCTACCAGTATCTTGACAGCGTCAAATGCAAAAGATCCTAAAATGCATCAAAATATAACTGATTAATATAAATCCCCCTCAAAACCACTATTAGAAACCTCCCCTCTCAAATACAATGTAATTTAAACAACATGGACAGGAATAAATGTATGTTCAGTGTACTTTTGCACTGGTATTCTATTCTATTCTATTCTATTCTATTCTATTCTATTCTATTCTGATTTCCTCTCCTCTCCTCTCCTCTCCTCTCCTCTCCTCTCCTCTCCTCCTCAAAGCTCCTCTCCTCTCTTCTCCTCTTCCATTCCATTCCATTCCATTAAAGAAAATATTTGTAGCTCAGGGTTGAACAATAAGGTCCTTACTCTCTGAGCTTGATTGTTACCTTTCTCACATTTTATGACCCAACTAGGTAACATCATCATTGCTAATACTGAAGATGTTATCTAGATCTAGAAACATCTGCAAGAAAACAAGGAGACTTGGGGAGCACCAAGGACCCCACAGTCCTCCTCCTCCTCCTCCTCCTCCTCCTCCTCCTCCTCCTCCTCCTCCTCCTCCTCCTCCTCCTCCTCTCCACAAATACCCCTCCTTTTTAGCAATGATGATGTTACCTGGTTGGCTAATGAAATATCTGCAAGAAAACAACCAAGCTCAGGAGCAACCAAGCCCTCCTCTTCCTCCTGTTCTCTACAAATACCACTCCCTGATGATGTTACCTGGTTTGGTAATGAAACATCTGCAAGAGAAAAAAACAAGCTCATAGAACACCAAGGATTCATTCATTCATTCATTCATTCATTCATTCATTCATTCATTCATTCATTCATTCATTCATTCATATTTATTATTCTCTTCATCACAAAAAATGGAGATTTATTTCCAGCTCTAAAATGGGATAAAAGGTTCCTTTCTCCTCCTTTTCCATAGCGTTAGAACTGGAGATTAGCTGCCTGGAAACAGGTTCAAGACTGTCAAAGAGAGAAGCGTTTCTTCACAGCTCGCATATTTTACTTTTGGAAGTGAATTATGATGCGGCATCATGTATAAATCAAATCAGCAGCATCCTCAATTATTTAACTGTCAGCTTCTTCCACAAGCAGCTGAACCAAACACAGTTTATTTTTATTTTGTTTTATTGGTTCGTACATTTTGACACTGCTTCTTGCACAATATTGTTTCTAAGCAGCTTAAGATAAAAATCATTAAGGTATCCACAAAAAGAGGATTAAAAAAAAAAAACCCAAGCAAATCAATACAGCAAAAAAAGGTGGAGAAAAAATATAAAGGAAAACACAACAGAATATTCCTAATTTAGAGGCCCGGATAAAGAAGCATTGTTCTGACCTAGGCTTCCACCAGCAGCCGAGTCCTCGTCCTGATGAACCCCTTTTATTTAATCTACAGTGAATTCCTCTCCAGCAAAGTCTTTCCTCTCCCACAAGTCTTTCAAGATAGTTCAAAATTACCGACCTTTATCAGGCTTGGAGAGCGGCCAGGCCGTGATCTTTCAGATAACACAATACTTGGCAAGAATGCAGGAATGAACTCATTGTCTCCTGCAAACTCCACTCCCCTTTTGCTCCTCTTTATTTCCTCTGGGAGGGGCCATTCACCATCTATCTGTGGCTTTACTCCCAAGTTTATCCCTGTTCTTTAGCTGTTCCCTTCATTGGGCAACTCTGCGCATGCGCTCACTGGGAACAGGCTCCAGCTGTTCGTCTGCCCCACTGAAGTCAGATTCCGAAGGCAGCTGATGACTGGCATATGGTCCTGGCCCCCTCTCTGCCTCCAACACAGAGCCCTCCTCAGAGCCTTCCCCAGACTCCAGGACTGGCCCATCTTCCTCCCCAACCTCCTCACTGTCTGAATCTGCTGTCAGCTCTGCTGGCCACTGGCGGGCTACAACAAGTATTAGTTTCGACCTTCTCTCCCTTCCAAAATGCAAAACATAAATTGTCTTAACAAACCATCAAACAAACAAGTACACAAGTAGATCTTGACTTATGATGAGTTGCTTACCGACTGAACTTACGATCCTCCCTGACAAAGTTATTATGACCAACATTCAATGTTCTAACCCAGGGGTCTGCAAAGTTGGCTCTTTTAAGACTGGTGGACTTCAACTCCCAGAATTCCCCAGCCAGCATAGCTGGCTGGGGAATTTTGGGAGTTGAAGTCCACCAGTCTTAAAAGAGCCAACTTTGCAGACCCCTGTTCTAACCTCTGCCCCTTCCCCAGGTCATTGGATTACATTCTGGGCACTTAGCAGCCAGCCTGCATATACAACTCTTTGAACTGTTCTACAGTCATGTAATTGTGACTTTTACATTTTTGCTGGAAAGTAGTGTTCACTTTTGATTTCCAGAAAACAAAGGTTGTTCCAAAGATGCTTTTTCAGGAGGCAACTGGACTTTTTAATAGATTAACAAAGGGACCTTGTAGGTCATCTAGTCCAACCCCCCCCCCCCCCCCCAAGCAGGAGATCCTACATCATGTCTGATAGATGGCAGTCCAGTCTCTTCTTGAAAGCTTCCAGGGATGAAGCTCCCACAACTTCTGAAGTATATATAACGTTTTATATATTCTATGTATAACATCCTTCATTACATTTAGCTCATTTTATATCCATTTCCTATTATTTGTTTGCTACCGTCTATTTCGTATTTCTATATTTTAATCCTTTTCCGGTTTTGCAGTTGTTTTTTAATTTGTTGATCTTAAGAACATAAGAACCTAAGAACAGCCTTGCTGGAACAGGCCACAGCCCATCCAATCCAGCATTCTGTCTCACACAGTGGCTCCCCATTTGCTTCAGGGTCTTCCCAAGCAGATGTCTTCACCTGCTTGTGATTCCCTGCAAATGGTATTGGGAGATATCCTGCCTATCTCTCCAACCCGGAGGGTGTCCTTAGGCATCCATCATGATAGCCATGGATACCCTTGTTCTCCATAAACTCCTCTAATCCTTTCTTAAAGGTGTCGAGGCTGACAGCTGTCACCACTTCTTCTGGCAGGGAGTTCCATAGACCAGTGATCCTCTGGGTGAAAAAGTCCTTCCTCTTATTTGTTTGAGGTCTAGCTATCAAAAGTTTCATGGAGTGCCCCCTAGTTCTAGTGTTGTGCGATAGGGAAAACAGTTTTTCCTTTTCTACTTTGTCCACACCGTGCATGATTTGTAGACTTCAATCAGGTCACCTCTCAAGCGCCGTCATTCTAGAGTGAAGAGGCCCAGCCGTTGCAGCCTCAGATGGTAAGGAAGATGTTCCAGCCCCCTAATCCTTCTGGTTGCCCTCCTCTGCACCTTTTCCATTTCCATAATATCCTTCTGAAGGTATCTTCCTTCCTTTCTTTTTTGCTTTCCTACTTCCCATTCCCCTTTCCTCTAGCCAATTATACCATAAATCCCATCGGGAGTGAACTTCTATAATTATTCATATATATATATATTTTGTGGCATTCTGCTTTTCCAAGAGTAAGAATGGGGTTTTTTTTTTTTAAAAAAAGTTATAGATCTAAGATGAAGGCGAAGGTGTCGTGGTTAATAATATTTATATCTCATAGTTTAGCCATTATTTTTCTAAAGATGTAGTTAATAACAAGAATTCAACAGCGATGACCTGTCCTGAGCCATTTATTCCAATTAAATGAGAATTATAATAAAGACAATGCATTAATTAAATTTAGAAGTTTAGACATGGAGGAATGTTTAGAGAAGGCCAGGAGGGGATTTCCGGTATAAAATTGTATTTTTTTTCTCTTTAATTCCCATTTTCCTTATATTTAATATAAGGTTGTTGTTTTATTTTTGCATCTGAGGATTCTAGTTTTGAACTATAACTATGAGATTGATTTTTGGTATATCTATATCTATATGTCTCAGTATCTGATGGCCAAATATGGCTCATGCCTCGGTGTGCATATTTTCCAATGAGACAAACCGAGACAGGAAGATCATTTTATTACAATTTATCAGAATATTCAGACCAAAAGGGATTCCTCATTCAAAGAGGGAACCCCGATCTTTAGCTAACATCCCCTTTTATAGTTAACATAACAAAGAAACCTGAAAGAGGAAAGTTGATTGGACAGGATAACAGCATACATATTTATTAAAATGAGGTCTGAAAGGGAATAAATTCTAAGGAGAAAGGTTGTTTAGGGTTACAATACAATACAATACAATACAATACAATACAATACAATACAATACAATACAATACAATACAATACAACAGCAGAGTTGGAAGGGACCTTGTAGGTCTTCTAGTCCAACCCCCTGCATGGGCAGGAACCTTATACCATTTCAGACAAATGGCTATCCAACATCTTATTAAAGACTTCCAGGGTTGGGGCATTCACAACTTCTGGAGGCAATTTCTGTCCCACTGATTAATTGTTCTAACTGTCAGGAAATTTCTCCTTAGTTCTAAATTGCTTCTCTCCTTGATTAGTTTCCACCCATTAGGTTCCCAAGAGATAAGCTAGACCCCAAATTGTACTAACAATTTTTTCTTATCTGGAGCTAGTCTCCAACTTGTTTATCAGTTTAGGAATGTTCAAAGCTAATAAATCTTGAATATCAGTTTAAAAGAAATAATATAAATCAGATTAAAATACAAATTAACTATGTTAGTTAACAAATAACAAAGCCCATGTTATTTGCCCCTCAATCTGAAAGAGCTTCTATTGCAATCTTAGAAGGACTAGGGCCGCCTTGATAGCATGTCTTCCATAATTTTGTAGGAATTGTCTAGTCTAGTGAAAAAAAGAACCAGGGCTGACATGATAGCCGTGTTCCAGTATTTGAGGGGCTGCCACAAAGAAGAGAGAGTTAAGCTATTCTCCAAAGCACCCGAGGACAAGCTAAGGAATAATGGTGGGAAACTTAATCAAAGAGAGATCCAATCTAGAACTGAGGAGAAATTTCCTGACAGAACAGTCAATCAGTGGAAGGACTTGTCTTCAAAGGTGTTGGGTGCTCCATCGCTGGAGGGTTTCAAGAAGAGATTGGACAACCATTTGCCCAGAATGGTTTAGGGCAGGGATGGATGGCTAACCTTTTTCTCCTCGAAAACGTGCCCATGCAGTATTGCCTGCATGTGCCCACACACCCACAATACAAGGCACCCACCCTGTCGGGCTTGCCTCATTCAAAATCCAAGAAAGAAAACCCCCAACTCAGTGGTGGGTTTCTGCAGGCTCGCACCTACTCACGAGAGCCGGTTGATGAAACTTAGAGAACCGGTGAGAGGGGGTTCCACCGGCGTACCTGGAAGTAAATCTGGCCCACCGCTGCCAGTGACCCAACGGGAAGGAAAGGAAAGGAAGGAAGGAAGAAAGAAAAGAAAGAAAGAAAGAAAGAAGGAAGGAAGGAAGGAAGGAAAGAAAGAAAGAAAGAAAGAAAGAAAGAATTTATCATCACAATTGAGTCCAAAATTTTGGTTGCTAAGCAAGAGTGTTGTTAAATGAGTTTCACCACATTTTAAAAGGTGGCCACTCCCACCCTGTCACATAACTGCCAAGCCACGCCCACAAAATAGGCCACACCTACAGAGTAGGTTCTAAAAAAATTTGACACCTACCACTGCCCCAACTCCATTTAATTAGAGAATAAGGTACTTTTACTGGATATGAAATGAAAACAGCGAAAGGGAAGCAAGATGTGAGGCGAAAAAGCTCAAACATGTACATATCGAACATTTGCCCAGATCCCTCCCTCCAGTTACCCCAACCCAATGTCCAATCTCCAGCTCCCAAAGGTGCCATGGGGGGTGCATCTTCAAGTGGCTTCATTCAGTTGGCATGCAGAGACAGTTGACCTTGACCAAACCCAAACCCATGAGCCTTCCACATTCGCAGAAGATGGTGAGACCAAAACTCCCTTTGTAACATCTCCGCCTGCACCCATTCCCACCCCCAATACTATGAGCCCCCACCGTCCCTGTTTCTATGGCAGCTGACAGCAAGCCTGCAAAGGAGAGGCTGACACACACCCCTGCGTATGTATGTGACCCCCCCATGCATGCGCCCATGACCAACCCCCACACGGCCTACTCAGTCTCCTGCACCGGGGGGGGCGGGGTTTCACCCTCCCCAATCTCCAAAGGCTTTCCTCGAGCCTCTGTGAGGGCAAAAATGCCCCCCCCCCAGTCTCCAGAAGTCCTCCGGAGGCCGGAAACAGGCCCATTTTGGGACTTCCGGTACTTCCGGTAGAGCCGTTTTTCACCCTTCCCAGGCTCCGGAGCAGTGGTGGGTTTCAAATTTTTTTAGAATCTACTCTCTAGGTGTGGCCTATTTTTTGGGCGTGGCTTGGCAGTCATGTGACAGGGTGGGAGTGGCCAACTTGTAAAATGTGGTGAAACTCATTTAACAACGCTCTTGCTTAGCAACCAAAATTTTGGGCTCAATTGTGATGATAAATTCTTTCTTTCTTTCTTTCTTTCTTTCTTTCTTTCTTTCTTTCTTTCTTTCTTTCTTTCTTTCTTTCTTTCTTTCTTTCTTTCTTTCTTTCTTTCTTCCGTCCTTCCTTCCTTCCCTCCCTCCCTCCCTCCCTCCTTCCTTCCTTTCCTTTCCTTTCCTTTCCGCCTTCCTTTCCTTTCATTCCCATTGGGTTACTGGCAGCGGCAGGCCAGACTTACGTCTGACTCTGCCGGTGGAACCCCCTCTTACCGGCTCTCTAAATTTCACCATCCGGCTCTTGCGAGTAGGTGCAAGCCTGCAGAAACCCACCACTGCTCGGGACGCTTTCGTTGAGCCTCCCTGAGGGCAAAAATGGCCTCCCTTGGGCTCCAGAGGCCTTCCCTGAAGCCTCCTGGCACCAAAAATGGAGCATGAGGTGGCACGTGCCACAACCCATCCCCCCACGCATGCATGCCCATTTCCTGCATGTGTGACAGTGACCAGAATATCAGCTAGCTGGTGAGAGGTGCATGCACAGGCATGATGGAGCTGTGTTAAGTGACGGCTTGCGTGCCCACAGAGTGGGCTCCGTGTGACACCTGTTTGCCATCCTGGGTTTAGGGTCATCGAATTGAGCAGGGTGTTGGACTAGAAGACAAAGTACAAAATATGCATCCAATAATTTTGCTGAGATTTGTGCCTCTATTTTTTTTTTAAAAGAACCACGTCCTTGGGCTATTATAATCTCTTTAATATTTGCCTCTCTTCTGGGGAAGAGCAAATATGAAAACAAAGCTTTGTTCTAATCAGATAAAGAAAATAACAGAGAAGCGATGGCACAGCACTATAACGTATATATGCACCCAGAGTTAATTTTGTCAAATGCTTTGTCCTCCTCTAACGATATGAAAAATTTAGAACTCCTTATGACACGTTGAAAATGATACCTATGTAATTAAACTGATTTGATCAGAATGGCATTTTTAAAAGATAATTTCCTTCTGATTTGAATGGGTCAGAGTAGACATAATGCATCTTAAATTTAAAAATAAATGGTTGATAAGATTTTGGTTTCCAGATAAGGGGAATAAAATTTAATGATTACATTCCAATGTTGCTCTTCGTGTCTAAATTTATATATCTTCTGCATCTAAAGTAGATCATAACAAAGGGCTACGTATTTAAAAGTCATGCAGTGTTAGTCTGGGAACCTAGATAATCTCCAAATTTTTGACTTGATTTAACAGATTAACAGAGTTGGAAGGGACCTTGTAGGTCATCTAGTCCAATCCCCAAAGCAGGAGACCCTGCACCATTTCTGACAGATAGCAGTCCAATCTCTTCTTGAAAGCTTCCAGTGATGAAGCTCCCACAACTTCCAAAGGCAATTTCTGTTCCATGGGTTGATTGTTCTCACTGTCAGAAAACGTCTCCTTATTTCCAGGTTGAATCTCTCCTTGATCAGTTTCCATCCATTATTCCTTGTCTGGCCTTCAGGTCCTTTGGAAAATAGCTTGACCCCCTCCTCTCTGTGGCAGACACTCAACTAGTGGGAGACTGCTATCCTGTCTCTCCTGGTCCTTCTCTTCACTAGATTAGCCATGCCCAATTCCTGCGACCGTTCTTTGTATGTTTTAGCTGCCAGTCCCCTGATCATTTTGGTTGCTCTTCTCTGCACATTTTTTAAGAGTCTCACCATCTTTTTAATAGTCTGGTGACCAAAACTGGATGCAGTACTCTAGGTGTGATATTACTAAGGCTTTATAGAGTGGTATTAGTACCTCACTTGATCTTGATTGTATCCCTTTATTAAGGCAAGTGAAGATTGCATTGGCTATTTGGGCTGCCGCTGCACACTGTCGGCTCATATTTAATTGGTTGTCCACTAAGAGTATAAATCCTTCCATTCCCCATCATCCAGTCAGAGCTGATGAAGCTTCTTGGTTGAGAAGTGAAACATCTTCAGAGAAAAACCAGGAAGTCCAGCACCTTTGTGATAATCCTTCTTATAGTTTCCATCATTCAGTATTCACCTCACGAATAATATTAAAGATATCATACTCAAATCTGGTTCCTCCTTTCTTGATCTGGTCAGCTGAGTTGGACTTGACATGAGATTGTTGTGGAAATGTTTGCACTACTTACTTACACTCAGTACTATTTCTTCACTTGGTTGTGATCTGTCCAAGAGTCTTGCATTTTAATCAACTGCTCCTCCCCCCGTTCTCTTCTGATATCTGTGAGGATAAAATGTCCCAGCAATTTGATTTGAGTATCTATAAATTAACCAACCATAATTGATACAGAACAGGAATCTAGTCATTTTGGAATGTACAGTTGACTTACAAGAGGGAGCCTGGACTGCTTGCATATTAGATAGATGTATTAACCTCTAAGCCACGGGTTCTCCTTGCTTTGTCAACTATACCAAGGGAGAGATTAACTGTTTATTCTCCAGTGGAACCGGTCTGTCAGGGCAACCCAGTATTGGAAGAAGTATTCTATTAGAGCAGGGGCAGTGGTGGGTTTCAATTTTTTTAGAACCTACTCTGTAGGTGTGGCCTATTTTGTGGGCGTGGCTTGGCAGTCATGTGACAGGGTGGGAGTGGCCACCTTTTAAAATGTGGTGAAACTCATTTAACAACGCTCTTGCTTAGCAACCAAAATTTTCGACTCAATTGTGATGATAAATTCTTTCTTTCTTTCTTTCTTTCTTTCTTTCTTTCTTTCTTTCTTTCTTTCTTTCTTTCTTTCTTTCTTTCTTTCTTTCTTTCTTTCTTTCTTTCTTTCTTTCTTTCTTTCTTTCTTTCTTTCTTTCTTTCTTTCCTTCCTTCCTTCCTTCCTCCCTTTCCTTTCCTTTCCTTCCCGTTGGGTCACTGGTGGGCCAGATTTACTTCCAGGTACGCCGGTGGAACCCCCTCTCACCGGTTCTATAAATTTTACCAACCGGCTCTCGCGAGTAGGTGCGAGCCTGCAGAAACCCACCACTGAGCAGGGGTGTCAAACTCAAGGCCTGGGGGCCGGATCCAGCTCGTAGGTTGCTTAACGGACTCAAAATATTCTTGCATGCAAAACTTTACGCATTCCTGGTCAAACTGTGCGCTTTCATGAATCACAATCCACAAATTGAAATGTTAAACACGATGTCTTTCTGCAGATATGAATGAATGATTCCCCCCACCTTCACCCACCCTGGCTATGGTATCTGAAAAGATTAGAATGGAGATGAAATGCCTTTCCGCCCCCCATTTAGAAACATTTGCATTCGTTCATTGACGCCTTCCTCCTTTTGCAAAAAAGCTTCTTGAAGATGGTGTTGGGGAAAAAATATTGCCTTACCCATTCAGTTTGCTTTGCAAGGTCGTAACGTGTTCGTTTCTGTTAATGCCGCTTCTTAGCCATGTCCTGTCTAATTGCTAATGGCATAACTTTATCTAGTTTACAGCGCGATGGGACTAAAAATCAGCGTCGCACACAACCAATATTCTGTATTATTTGTAGGGTTTTCTTCCATGGAAGTGGTTCCATCTGAAAGTGAAGAATATTCAAGACAATACGACAGGGAGATAACGGTCATCACGCTGAAGTCCTGCAGGACTGCTGGTGGTTGATACAATGACTGTGAAATTGTTCTGCTTTGGGTTCAACAGGGCTTAATTGCTGTCATGAGAAATAATTGCTGTTTTAAAAACAGAGCAGGGAGTTTTGAGCCCTTTCCCACTGCATGGCTAGGCTCCCGAGAGTTAAAATTGATATGCTAATGCTTTCATTTTCAACAATCTCGCTCAATGCCTGGCATTACAGCTCATTTGGCAGGAATCCCCAGTTTTCAGATCCCATTTAAAAAACACGGGGAAGAATTATATGAGATTGATAATGCCACCACTTTGCACATAATAGAAAGGCCAGATACGGTGTATTTTGAACATGAAAGTGAACAAGGATGGTGGGTGAAAGAACATGCCTTCCATGCACCTTAAGCAATTGGCATTTAATTTAACAGAACAGAATAACAGAGTCGGAAGGGACCTTGGAGGTCTTCTAGTCCACCCTCCCTGCCCAAGCAGGAGGGTCTACCATTCCAGACAAGTGGCTCTTCAGTCTCTCCTTGAAAGCTTCCAGTGATGGAACACCCACAGCATCTGGAGATAAATTGTTCTACTGATTAATTGTTCTCACTGTCAGGAAATTTCTCCTTAGTTCTAGGTTGATTCGCCCCTTGATTACTTTCCATCCATTGCTCCTTGTCTTACCTTTTGTGCTTTGGAAAATAGGTTAACCCGCCCTTCTTCTTTGTGGCACTCCTCAAATATTGGAACATTGCTATCATGTCACCCCTGGTCCTTCTTTTCATCAGACTAGACATACCCAGTTCCTGCAATCATTTTTCATTATTTTAGCCTCTAGTCCCCTAATCAGCTTTGTTGCTCTTCTCTACAGTCTTTCTAGAGTCTCTGCATCTTTTTAAATAATAATTCAACTAATTATATAATTCAACTAGTAGCTATCTGCAATCTACTCTGTTCTAAAGCAAGATGAACAATGATCTGCTTCCTCCTTCTCACACTGGTCACAAGGAAAGCCGTTTGGAGATATATGCAAAGCAATGGACAGGACCTTCCAATGTAATGTTTAGGGAGTTGCTTGCTTAGATCAGGGGTAGTCAACCTTTGTATACCTACCATCCACTTTTGCATCTCTGTTAGTAGTAAAATTTTCTAACCACCCACCGGTTCCACAGTAATGGTGATTTATAAAGTAGAGAAGTCAATTAAATTTAAAAAAGGAAAATGCTTCAGTATCGGACAAAACCCCTACCGCCCACCATGAAAGCTGGAATGCCCACTAGTGGGCGGTAGGGACCAAACCGACTACCACTGGCTTAGATGATGAAGGGATTCCAATAAGTTGATCCAAGAATCAGAAGTGCAGATCCCAATGTTAACTGATTCACCATGACCAACTTATAAGTTCTGGATAATTGTGGTTTGACAAATCCCAAAGGTATAATTTAAGTCTGTAAGATACATGACCATGTATCTTCAGCAGAATTAGTAATATTATTAAATTTAGGATCTAATTTTCCTTTTGAGAATCTTTCAAACAGGTAGTATAGTTCTCAAAACGTGTTATAAATAAGGCTGTAGTGGACTTTTAAACTGTAGTACTATATATTCGTGCAAATTAGATTTGAAGTTGATTTGACTGATTTTCTGAATCACGTATAATTGAATTGATTCCATTAATTCAATGATCTGAGAAGTTTCTGCAAATTGATTTAAAAAAAACAGATCTGCTTAACTTAATGATTTAAACTGATCATTAAAGCAATGCAGTTTTTAATCAAATAAACAATCCATGTCAAATTGTTGATTTTCATCAGACTGGGAATTATCTGCTAGTAGATTGGATTACATTCTGATCGGGAAGCTTCTATCTGAAACTAAGTTTATAACATATAATATAGAATAATGGCAGACGATTACAAATAATTATAAGGACTTGGGAGGTCTTCTAGTCCAACCCCCCTGACCTTATACGATTCCAAACTAATGGCTCTCCAGTCTCTTTTTGACAATGTCCAATGATGGAGCAGCACCCACAACTTCAACAGTTAAGTTGTTCAACTGATCAATTGTTCTCACTGTGAGGAAATTCTTCCTTAATTCTACTTTGGATCTTCTATAATGATTTTCTACCCACTGCTTATTGTCCGACCCTCTGGTGCCTTGGAGAATAAGTCAACATCCTGTTCTCGGTGACAGCCCCTCAAGTCCTGGAAGATTGCTATCCTATCCTCTCAAGTCCTTCTCTGCATTAGATTTTACATACCTAGCTCCCTGCCAACAAAATTACGTATAGCCTTTAGAAAGGCTTAGCGCCAAAGAATGGAGGCCTTTGAACTCTGGTGCTGGAGAAGACTCCTTCAAGTCCCTTGGACTGCAAGGCCATCCAACTGGTCAGTCCTAGAGGAGATCAACCCTGACTGCTCTTTAGAAGGCCAGATCCTGAAGAGGAAACTCAAGTACTTTGGCCACCTAATGACAAGGAAGGACTCACTGGAGAAGAGCCTCATGCTGGGAATAATGGAGGGCAAAAGAAGAAGGGGACGACAGAGAAGGAGGTGGCTGGATGGAGTCACCGAAGCAGTCGATGTGAGCTTAAATAGACCCCGGGGGATGGTAGAGGACAGGAAGGCCTGGAGGAACGTTGTCCATAGGGTCACAATGGGTCGGGCATGACTTCGCAACTAACAACAACAACCTAGTTCCCTCAATTGTTCATTGTAAGGTTTAGCTTCCAGAGTCCTAGATCAACTTTATTCTATATTTACCCCTAGTTTGTCCTAGATCAACTTTATTCCCTTGAACCTCTTCTGACCACTGTCCTGGATATTTGAAGTCCTGAGCCTTCTCAGCTCTCTGTTACATCCATCATAGGAATGAGGGATGTGTAGGGATTTCAATATCCTTCACCGTTTGTTAGATGCTGGGCTTGTGCCATTCCAATTCTTCTGCTGGATTCCGAAAGCGTAGTTTGTAATTATTGCGTGCCCTTTTCTATCACTTTTGTGAAGACTGAAGAAAAAAATAAAGCCAGAGATGGCATCATGCTATAAATTGTTGAAGATGTGACAGCCAGACAGTCTCTGTCCTTTGGTAGCCGATCAGGAGCCTTGAGTTTCAGGAGCAAAAGACAATTGATACGATGTGAGCAGAAGTTGAGTCATCCAAGCTGACACAGTTTGCTCATTTTAAGACAGGTGTTTGTTTGGATAAAGACTACATGCATAGGTTGTCTGTAGGAGATAACGTCATGCTTGCTGGATAGAAACCGAGAACAAGAACGATGAGAAAAATGAGATATGGGACCATATCTAGGTCACGATCCAGGTAAGAGAGTTTCCCTACATCCAAAAGGGGCATTGTTGAGTCATTCAGTCAAGGGGCGAGCATCTTCAGAAAGTGACCTCAATTTTTATGACAGTTGAAACAAGCCCCTGGTTTTTTGGAGGCAGGGAAAATCTCAGGAAAGAGATATTGTTCTTGATTTAAAAAGTTACGAGTTTGGCTCCATTCAATAATTCAACCTAGTTTCACTCACGGATCCAAAAACTACAGAAAACAGTAGAATTGAGGAGAGGAGAGTGGAGCGAAGCATAAATAAGAATAGAATAGAATAGAATGGGATGGGGTGGGGTGGGGTGGGAGGGGAGGGGAGAGGAGAGGTGAGGAGAGGAGAGGAGAGGATTTTTGGGCGCATGCTATAAAATAAGCCCTCCCCCGAAAATAAGCCCTCCCTTAAAATATTGCAACACAGCAGCAGCCATGAGGTGACCACGCTCGCTGCTTCCCGCACCTCAAAAATAATAAGACCGCCCCAAAAATAAGGCCAAGTGCTGATTTCGAGGGTCAAAAGAAAATAAGACCCTGTCTTATTTTCAGGGTAACACGGTACATATAACAATAGTATAATAGGGCTTTTTAAAAAACAACAATAACAACAACAAGATACATTCTTGTTCTGATTATAAATTTAACCAGTCTGGTCTAGTAGTGAATATACCAGGCTAGAAACTGGGAAACTGTGAATTCTAGTCCCACCTTTGACATGAAAACAAGCTAGGTGACTTTGGGCCAGTCATACTCTCTCAACCCAACTCACCTGGCATATTATGTCCCCTGTCTTGAGTTTTTTAAAGAAATAATAAATGAGGAATGTAAATGAATGAATAAATTAATTTTAAAAATCTGCTGCAGAGTAGTAGTGGGAGTGAATATATTGTTGTTCTTGACCTTAAATCAGGGATGTCCAAACTTGGAAACTTTAAGACTTGTGGACTTCAACTCCCAGAATTCCCCAGCCAGCTATGCTGGCTGGGGAATTCTGGGAGTTGAAGTCCACAAGTCTTAAAGTTCCCAAGTTTGGACATCCCTGCCTTAATTTGATGGATTGAGGGACGTCATATTAGCTGTCCAAGGTCCTGAAAATATATATACCCCATGTTTTCTTTTATCATCTGTTCTCCCTTCTTTCTTGGGGAATGGTCCAAGATTTACCCTCATCAATATTTACCCAGGGCCAGGTAAGGAATCCTTTTGCCAGCTGTCAAGTGCAGCACAGGTCCTACTCTCTGAGATTACCTGAGGCCAAGGAGATGGAAAAGTCTGCTCTGCGACATTTGTTTTCTGCCTGGTGTTTCCAATACTCTGAGGAGCAGAAGCAGGAAATGGAGTATTAGTACTTTCACATCCAATGTTCAAAGGGAAAGCTACATATTGCATGTCTGTATAGGACTGCTGAAATTGTGGCTTTTATTTTATTAATGATTACAGATAGTCATCAACTTATGACTATGTTGTTAGTTGCAAAGTGATGTCCAACCCATCATGACCCCATGGACAATGTTCCTCTAGGCCTTCCTGTCCTCTACCATCCTCTGGAGTCCATTTAAGCGTATGTCGGCTGCTTTGGTGACTCCATCCAGCCACCTCATTCTCCTTCATTCCCTTCTTTTGCCCTCCATCGTTCCCAGCATGAAGTTCTTCTCCAGGGAGTCCTTCCTTCTCATTAGGTGGCCAAAGTCTTTGAGTTTCCTCTTCAGGATCTGGCCTTCTAAAGAGCAGTCAGGGTTGCTCTCCTCTAGGACTGACTGGTTGGATGGCCTTGCAGTCCAAGGGACTCACAGGAATATGCATACATGCGTACATTTGTAAAAACCCATATATATCCATCGTCTCTCTAATCACAGTTTAAAAACTTATGCAGAATTGTGAGTTGTTTCAAACAGGACTGACAGTGCTGTTGGACTCCAAAAAGATAATGCCAATCAAGTATTGGCTCTCAGCGTTGCTAGCACCAAAGAAATGGGACGAAGGTTTACGACCCTCCAATTTGCAATAGAAGAGAGAAATAATTAAGATGCATATGGCACATGACGTTAAGCAGCCTTTTGTGAACTGTTAATTAAGATTTCATCAGTTCCATCTTTTTTACTCTTGTTGAATTTGAGATTGGTGTTAATTTCTGGCAAGTCTTTTGCTATTTCCTCTTTAAAAAAAGAAAGAAAAAAAATTGCAATTAATGTAACCGAACATAATGTCGTGTAATTTGACATGAACATTACGGCAAACAGACTTGGGAGACATAATCTTTGTATTTTGGGTTAATCAGCAAGTGTGGGCTTGATTGACAGAGGAAGTAATTCAGGCTTTCAAAATACACGAAAGAGGTATTGTTAAGTGATGCTAGAATTACTATCATCATCGTCGTATCCCTCCCTCCCTCCCTCCTTCCATCCCTCCCCCCCCCTCTCTCTGTCACTTCATAGAATTATTTGGTTGAAAGAGACCTTAGAGGTCCTGTAATCCAATCCCCTATGTTGGAGAAGTGTCATGCTCCCGTCGGAGTTGGACTCTGAGATGGAGGATGAACAGCTGACAGACAGCAAGAGAGCAGCTCTGTTGGCTGTGGAGGAAACTGGGGAAGGGCAAAGTCAGGCTGGGCAGAGCAGGGGAGAGGTAGAACAAGGGAGAGGGGCTTCAGATGAAGACCAAGGCCCACCCCCTCCTCATCCTAGGGGGCACAGGGAAGAACGCAGAAGAGAGTAACGTGGGTTATGTGGCTTACAAGAAGGAAAGGGCCCCAATTCCCTTCACAAGGCACACCTGGGGATGGAGTTTAAAGGAGAGGCAGTTGGGAGGGGCGTTTGTCAGAAACAAATGCTGAATCCTATAGTGTTGAAAGTTGTGGCTGCGTAGTTCCCAAGAGATGACCTAATTAATTTATGAGCCTCGAGACAAAGTTCAAACAAAAACCATTCTTGTTTGGGTGATCGTTTCCGTGGGGTCCTAAGTGCCTCCAGATTTTTTGTGGTCGGTCCAGACTTTGAACGGTTTCTGGCTCCCTTCCAATGGGTCTCTCCAGGATAGCAGTGCCCATCTCACTGCGAAAGCCTCCTTTTCCCATGCGCCCTGCATTCCTCCTGATTGTTTGAATTATTTTCATCCTTCCATGTGCTTATCTTGTCTTGCTCCCTGCTGGAGTGATTGACTGCAGTCATTCTGCTTACAGTGTTTGGACTGGAGTATCTGCAGGTTTGTGGAAGAGCTTTTCTACAGGCTGGAGAGTAAAAGGGACACTGGGGGCAAAGTTGGTGCCAATAAAGGGATTCATACCGGTTCTCTGGCTGTATTGCCTTTGTGCCACGCCCTGGCCACAAGAGAGATAAGTTCACCACACTACTGGAAAGACACTGGCTGACAATGAAAGTTGATAATTAAAGATTAGCCATCCTTTGATGATTAACAAGTAGAAATTTAGTATGTCATAAATTGTTTTAGATTGTCATTGAAGGATTATTAGTTAGTAAATAATTATCTACAACAAGAGTAACTAATGATAATGGTATAGTTTAATGATATCTATCTATCTATCTATCTATCTATCTATCTATCTATCTATCTATCTATCTATCTATCTATCTATCTATCTATCTATCTATCTATCTATATGTATGCATGAGTAGGAGGTTGGACATAAACAATAAGACTTTTAGTTAACCACTTAGGAATGTTGATGGATATTTTTTTAACAAAATAGGGGAGAATTTTAGCAAACTCTAGACTGTTTTAGATTGTTATTGAAGAACTACCAGTTAATAAACAATGAGTTATAATAAGAGCAATGGAATAATAATAGATGATATATACCTATATGTGTAAGTATGCATGCATGTATGTAGGTAGGTATGTACGTATGTAAGTATGGGAATGAGTGTATGTTTATCAGGTTGGATATAAATGGTAAAAGATTTTTAAGGAATATTAATGGATATTGTTTAATAAAAAATGGGGCCTAGAAACAACATGATTTCTAGGTAGAATACGTTTCCAGAGTGAAATACCAGCGGAGATTTTTTTTTTTGGGAATAGACAACGAGTGCCATTATGTGGTTATGTTTAAGTAAGATTTGTCTGAAGAAGAAGATAGACTAAATATGGAATATTAAAGGAGAATTCTGGTATAATGATATTAAGATATATAATGAATTTTTTGATTTAAAATCTATAAATTGAGATTATTTATGAGCAATGATGCTTTTAGAAACGCACAAGAGTTATGTGTAACCAGTCGACATACTTTCCAAAGGATACAATGTAGAATGATGGTTTTTCCTTTGTGTATTTTTGTTTTATTAAAACAATAAAAAAAAATTCAAAAAGAAAAGAAAAGAAGACTCTTGAGGGTCTCTTAGACAGCAAGGAGATCAAATCAGTCGATTCTAAAGGAAATCAACACTGGCTGTTCTTTGGAAGGACAGATACTGGAGCCGAATTTCAGATACTTTGGGCCCCCCTAAAGAGAAGAAACGACTCCTTGAAAAAGACCCCGATGCTGGGAAAGATGGAAAGCAAAAAGGGAAGGCAATGGAGAGGAGGTTATGGTTAGCTAACATCACTGATGCAATAAAAATGAGTTTGGACGAACACCAGGAGGACAGGGGAGCCTGGGATGTTGTGGTCCGTGGGATTGTGAAGAGTCAGACATAACTTAGCAACTGAACAGCAACAACAGTCCAATTCCCTGCCCAGAGCTGTAATTCTCAGGTTGTCCAGGCAAATGGCTGCCTTGTCTTGGACAGCTTCCAACGATAAGAGTTCTCACAACTTCAGCAGGCAGGCAGTTTCATATGATTCGGGTTCCATTTATGGATTCTTGGACAATCTTGGGCGCCGCAGAGAAAAAATAAATCCATACCCTCTCCTCCCCCACCCGCCTGTTGTCAGGCCTGCAACCATCTTTTCTTTTGGATCTTTGGCCTGCCACACTTTCTATTACTCTACTATGCCTTTTCTATTGTGGGAAAATGGGAGTGAGATGCGATGTAGCCATAACAAAATTCCTTTCTAGAAAGCCAAGGTCATCCTTTGTCTTTGCATCTCTGCACCTGACCAGAACTGGATGGGTGGAACTGCCAGCATGGCAGTGGGAGATTGGACCATGGGATGGACTTGTGGGTGTGGAAGCAAGATCTTGAACTTTCAACTGGGTGGGGAAAACTGGGAAGCTTTCAGATTCAGGTTTTCCCAGATGTGCCAACGTGGCTCTTTTCATAAATTGGAACTTTGAGGAATCCTTTGCCTCAGACTCTGATTTACTTTTGGATGCTGTTTGAAACACTGACACTTGTGATAGCTTCTCAAACTTTGGAAGATTGTTATCATGTCTCTCTTCAATCTTCTCTTCTCTAAAGAAGAGAACACACCGAGTTCTTTTAACTCTTTATCGCAGTGTTTAGTCTCCGAGCCTCTCAACTACCTTTGTTATTCTTCTTGCACTTTCCCCAGGTGTTCAGCATCCTTCTCTATGTTGAATTGTGATTTCCCATTGTTGAGGTTTAGCCCTGGACCAAGGTTGAGTTTTTCTGAACTTCTGTAAATTATGTAGGACTCCTTGAAGGGTTTTGTGAGTAAAAGACAGATAGGACACCTAAGTATTTTTAGCTCAAATTTCTTTCTCAGTTCTGCAACTATGCTGCTGCAAACCATCTCTGGGATGGGGAATTTAACCCTCCTCTTTCCCATAAGAAACGCTGTAGCAGCAATTACTTGGTAAGAAGTCAGGAACAGATCTTCATGCTAATGAATTGAACTAAATGTCGTCTGCAAACTCCCCTCCCCTTTCGCTCCTTTTTATTCCCTATGGGAGGGCCCATTCACCATCCACCTGTGCCTTTAGAGTTGACCCTTGTTCCTTAGCTGTTCCCGTCTCCTGGCAGCTCTGCGCATGCACACATCGGGAACAGGCTCCAACTGTTCTTCTGATCTCCGACTCCGCAGGCAGATGATAACTGTCGGACGGCCCTGGCCCCCTCTCTGCCTCCAACACAGAGCCCTCCTCAGAGCCTTCCCCAGACTCCAGGACTGGCCCCCAACCTCCTCACTGTCTGAGTCTGCTGCCAGATCCACTGGCTGCTGGTGGGCCACAACAAACTCTGGTTTCAGCCAGGTTTGCTGTTTGGCAATGACCAAGGGGTGTGAGTAGGCACATCTTGTGTGTCCACATGCTTCCATGGGTGTTAGGAGTCCAGATTCCTGCCAGTATTAGATGAATGCTTACAGATTGTTCATGAATAAAATATCTGTTTGTGCTGCCCTGTTGGCTGCAGATGTTAGTCATTTCGGAAGGTATAGATTTCAGAGGCTATGCCAGCAACCTATGTAATTCTGTGTTGATTGCCCGGTTTTGCCTCTGTCATTTCGAGCCCTTAAAAATGACAATTATAAGCCAGCTGCATGTTTATGGAAGGAGGGGATGCTTGCCAGTTAGGTCTTTAGATGAACAACTCCATTTGAAGACAAAAGGCTCCTCAGAAAGATTTCTAGGAGTATAAGTAGTCCTTACAATCACAATTGGGGCCAGAGGTTCTGTTGCTAAGCAAGGCAGTTGATAAGTGAGTCATGTCTGAATCTATTACCTGTGTTGTCATGGCTGTTAAGTAAATCATTGCAGTTCTTAAGTGGAAGTTGTTAAGTGGTGAAGAGCTGGAGAGGCACAAGGAATGTAGGGGTTAGAATGTTAGTACTGCAGGCTACTTCTGCTGACTGCAGACTGCCAGTTCGATTCTCGCTGGCTCAAGGTTGACTCAGCCTTCCTTCCTTCCAAGGTTGATAAAATGAGTATCCAGATTGCTGGGGGCAAGATACTGACTCTATAAACCACTCAGAGAAGGCTGTAAAGCACTGTGAAGTGGTATGTAAGTAATACTGCTGATTAGCTGTAGAGGACAGTGATTAGAATGAAGCATTGCAGGAAAATTCTGCCCAATGCCAGGAGTTCGATCCTGACCAACTCAAGATTGACTCAGCCTTCCATCCTTCCGAAGTCAGTAAAATGAGGACCCAGATTGTTGGGGGTCAATATGCTGTAAACCACTTAGAGAGGGCTATAAAGCACTGTGAAGCAGTATGTAAGTCTATTGCTATTGCTATTAACTGAATCTGGCTTCCCCTATTGACGTGACTTGTTAGAAAACAGCTGGAAAGGTTGAAAATGGCAATTAAATGACCCCAGTTTTCCTGGTGACCCCAGTGAAAGTCACCCAACTGGCTTTCATGGCTAAGGTGGGATTTGCACGTGGTCTCCTGCTTTTTAGCCTGGTACCTTAATCACTAGCCCATCTGGCTCGATTTAAATAAATAGTAACTTATTTAATAGGAAGTTTATTTAATAGTGTGCTTTCTTTTTATGTAGTGGGGATAGGATAGGATAGGATAGGATAGGGTAACAGAGTTGGAAGGGACCTTGGAGGTCTTCTAGTCCAACCTCCTGCTTAGGCAGGAAACCCTACACCAATTCAGACAAATGGTTATCTAACATCTTCTTTAAAACTTCCAGTTGGAGCATTCACAACTTCTGGAGGCAAGTTGTTCCACTGATTAATTACTCTCACTGTCAGGAAATTTCTCCTTAGTGCTAAGTTGCTTCTCTCCGTGATTAGTTTTCACCCATTGCTTCTTATCCTGCCTTCAGGTGCTTTGGAGAATAGCTTGACTCCCTCTTCTTTGGGGCAGCCCCTGAGATATTGGAAGACTGCTATCATGTCTCCCTTAATCCTTCTTTTCATCAGACTAGACATCCCCAGTTCCTGCAACCGTTCTTCATATGTTTCAGCCTCCAGTCCCCTAATCATCTTTGTTGTTCTTCTCTGCACTCTTTCTAGCAATCTTAGAGTATCTGAAGAATACTGACCAGTCGATAGTTAGCAATATTTGACTTATCTACTGACCATCATCTCAAGCAGGGCCAACTAACACAGGAAGTAAAGTGAGCAAAAAGGAATATTCTAATGTAGTTCTTACAGTGTCCCTTAACATCCGTTTTCTTCTTTATCAAATTATACTTTCTGTATTTTCTTTTTAAAGAGCTATCCATTTGATGGGGTGAATGTACTTTAATTCCGTTTTATCTAATTAGTAGCAGCTCTAACCCCAGCTAATTGTTCTAATCCTTCAGAAGGACTATAAAATTGCTTTCATCCCATTACTGTAGTTAAATTAGCCTTGTAAGGAGGGCCAAAAAAAAAGGGGTGTACGGATGGTTAAAATAATGAACCACACATTTTAGCAGCGTGGAAGGTTTCCGCATGTGGGAGTTTAGCGTTGTTGTTCTCAAACATCCTGGAGAGAAGACGCATAAACATTAAAAAAAAACACCTTGAAATTTGTATAGTTTGAATTGTTCTTTGGAAAAGAACATGAACATTATTTCTTATTAGAAAAACAGAAGGCACTTCCGTTTGTGAATTCTCACCATTTGTTGTATCTCTTTATCTGACACAGTGGTGGGTTTCTGCAGGCTCACATCTACTCGCGAGAGCCGGTTGGTGAAATTTAGAGAACCGGTGAGAGGAGGTTCCACTGGCGTATCTGGAAGTAAATCTGGCCCGCCGCTGCCAGTGACCCAATGGGAAGGAAAGGAAAGGAAAGGAAGAAAGAAAGAAAGAAAGAAAGAAAGAAAGAAAGAAAGAAAGAAAGAAAGAAAGAAAGAAAGAATTTATCATCACAATTGAGTCCAAAATTTTGGCTGCTAAGCAAGAGCGTTGTTAAATGAGTTTCACCACATTTTAAAAGGTGGCCACTCCCACCCTGTCACATGACTGCCAAGCCACGCCCACAAAATAGGCCACACCTACAGAGTAGGTTCTAAAAAATTTGAAACCCACCACTGATCTGACACCAGAGGGTTTATTCCAGAGGTGAACTGCTACCAATTCAGGTTGGTTTGCCCGAATGTTGGAAAAAATACTGAACCAGTAGTAAAAAAATACTATTTTTTTTTAAAGTTCCAAAGATCGCATGTCACTCAGCTGATCTTCGGAATTTTTTAAAAAAAAACTTTTTTGAGCATTTTTTAAAACTACAAGTTCTCCGGAAATGTAGGGGCGGGTGGGGAGGAGATCCATTTTTGCTTCCCTGAAGCCTGCTAGGCCAAAAATGGGGGGTGGGGAGTACTGAGAAAGAAAAAAAGAGAAAGAAAGAAGGGAGAAAGGAAGAGAAAGAAAGAAAAAGGAAGAAAGGGAGGGATGGAAAAAGGAGAGGAAGGAAGGCCTACAAACCTGGCACTAGACGCAGCTTCAGAGGATAATCCAGGGCTGGACCAAACCTACTTTCTAATGTTGGATTTTTCCCTTTACCAGAGGGAGCCCCCTTGTGGAGTGCTGTGAAGCCATTACCATGGCAATTCCACTGCGCTGTATGGTAGAAGCCATTTTAAGGCACAACAGGCTGTATCTTAACAGAACACCCCCCCCCCCCCAAGGTTGGTTAGGGGTGCCTTATACCCACAACATTTGTTTAAGTCATCTGTATACCAAGTTTGGTTGAGATTGCTCGAGACGTTCCAGAGTTATGGTGGAACACACACACACAAACACACACACACACACACACACAGAGCCATTTTTATATATAAAGATATCATATTGGCACAACCTGGTGCAAACCAACTCTGAAAGTTCCCATGATTTTTGCCTAATTAAAAGTAAAAGTTTTTCCCCTTTCCTAAACAACCAATCATATGGTCCAATCAAGATGCTGTTTGGTTGCCTGGTAACTTCATTCCTCCTCTCTTTCTCTGGCCACCTGTGGAAATGACCTTGGTTCCCAGGAGAAAGTATTTTGTTTTGGCTACAAAACCCCAGCTATCTGTAGTCCCCCCCCCCATCCCTCAGCTCCACTGTGGCAACAATGAAGCTTCAAAATGGCTTCAGTCAGGTTCAGAGTTGATGGACTTTTAAAAAAAAAATGTATCCACCCCCTTCAGAATCCTGCAGCAGTATGGGTGGATAGCATTCCTTCCAGAGTTTCCCATATTGTTCTCTGTTACCCACTCAAGATAAATGAGTAGGTAGGTAGGCCACCTTCTCAGAGGTCTAGACTGTGACGTTGAAGGCAGTTCACACTAATTCAGTGTTGCACAACACTTAGCTGGAGTTTCAAAAACAGATGTCCTCATTCAGCTAGAAGAAGCCTGCACTCAAACACTTTCCGGAAATAGATTCTGTGAATAATATAAGTGAGTGGGTTAATTGAAAAACCTGCTGGAACCAGGGCATGTTGAATGACAGCTTAGATGTAGGACATGGCTGAAAAAGTGTGAAGAACACCCAAAGGAAGACATAATAGTGGCATCAAGAAGCTGAATGAGTGGTGAGGTACAGCAGAGCTCCAGATCTGTTTGCAGTGGATCTGAAGACCTTGGTGGGCTCTGGAGTGCAGAATGGGTCAATTTAAATTTGGCCACTATCAGACTTCCCAAAGTTGTGTGTGGGAATGACAATCAAGATCAAGGGAGGTACTAATACCACTCTATAAAGCCCTAGTAAGACCACACCTAAAGTACTGCATCCAGTTTTGGTCACCACACTATAAAAAAGATGTTAAGACTCTAGAAAAAGTGCAGAGAAGAGCTACAAAGATGATTAGGGGACTGAAGGCTAAAACATGCAATGGATGGTTGCAGGAACTGGACATGGCTGGTCTAGGGAAGAGACGGACCAGGGGAGACATGAGAGCAGTCTTCCAATAATTGAGGGGCTGCCACAGAGAGGAGGGGAAGTCAAGCTATTTCCCAAAGCACCTGAAGGCCAGACAAGGAATAATGGATGGAAACTGAACAAGGAGAGATTCAACCTGGAAATAAGGAGGAATTTCCTGACAGGGAGGACAATCAACCCATGGAACAGAAGGTGCCTTGGATAGTTGTGGGATCTTCATCCCTGGAAGCTTTCAAGAAGAGACTGGATTGCCATCTCTCAGAAATGGTGGAGGGTCTCCTGCTTGGGCAAAGGGTTGGACTAGATGACCTACAAGATCCCTTCCAACTCTGTTAATCTAACAAGCTAAAGATAGCTTCCAGCTAAATTCCTAGAGTTGAACTGCAGAACCCAGCTGCCAGATTCTCAGCTAAGGATAAATGCTTTCTATTCCATTTTTTCTTGGTTTTTTCATTTTCTTGAATATAAATTCCCATCATTTCTAATTACACCTCCATTAGATATTCTTTAAAAAGGCCAAAAGATGGTTTACACACATTTTCATAAGCCGTGTTCCCAAGGCGCTCCTTTTTGGCAATTAAGTTATCCCAATCCAAAATGATTTTTACAACACTGAACACTGTTCCTTAATTCAATACCATTCCTGCTGTCCTCTTTGCATTGTAAAACATGCCATGCAATTATATAAAAATCGAGCATTTTGGAGCATGTTTCTGCACATGGGAGATGCTTTTTTTTCTTAGAGGGTGGATGTCATAGTTAAATTTTATTAAAAATTCTGGTGGGTTGTATTTTTTTTTTTATAGGTGTAGAATCAATCCTAAACTGGATGCATTTTTTTCCTCCACCAAATTTTCTGATTTGTGAAAGCAGGGAGGAACATTTAGGAGGTTAAGCAGGGGAAAAGGAAAGAAAAATCAGAAACAGGAGAAAGAAACAGAATAATAGAATAATATTTCCTGCTCAAGCCGGAAACCCTACACCAGGGGTCTGCAAAGTTGGCTCTTTTAAGACATGGCTGGCTGAGGAATTCTGGGAGTTGAAGTCCACCAGTCTTAAAAGAGCCAACTTTACAGACCCCTGCCCTACACCATTTCAGACAAATGATTGTCCAGTCTCTGCTTGAAACCTCAAGGGATGGAGCACCCACAACGTCTGATGGCAAGCTGTTCCACTGGATAACTGTTTTCACTGTCAAGACATTTCTTTTTAGTTCCAGGTTGCTTCTCTTCTTTATGGCAGGCCTTCAAATACCAGAAGACTGCTATCATGTCAACCCGCCACCCCCCATTCCTTCTTTTCATTAAACCAGGCATACTCAATCCCCACAACCATTCTTTATATGTTTTAGCCTTCAGTCCCCTAATCCTAGTCCCCTAATCCCCTAATTACCTACTGTAATTTGGTGATTCCATTTTCTGTATGATTAAAAACATGACATTGGAATTTTATGTTTCCGGTAGAGGTGTTGGAAAAGCCTCCTGAGCAGTGGTGGGATCCTGCCAGTTAAATAACTGGTTCAGTGATCACATGCTTTGTGTGCATGTAGACCATTTTAACCAAACGTACCTTCCATGTTACTTCTGGGGAGTAACACAGTTGGCGGGAGGCAATCCGCTCTGCTGCACGAATCGGCTGAGAGCATATAGGTAAGTAAAGTGCAGAGGCAGGCAGGAGATCCCACCTCATCATCGGAACGAACTGGTTTGCTCCCCAGCTGATTGTTGGAGCTACCGGTTCACCCGAACCAGTCTGAAATGGCTAAATCTCATCCCTGCGCTTGAATATTGTTTGGATAGGAAAGGCGACCAACAAGGAAGCACTGGAGAACATAACACCAGACATGTCACTGGAAGGCAAAAGCCACAAAACTGCATCTCACTTACTTTGGCCATGTCATGTGGAGGAATCCCCTGGAGAAAGCCATTATCTACATGGAGCTTCCCTTGAGGTGCACTCGAAAGCTACAGTTAGTGCAGAATGCAGCCGCACGGGTGATTACGGGAGCTCCTGGATGCTCCCATATAACACTGATCCTGCGCGAGCTGCACTGGCTTCCTGTGGCCTTTCGGGTGCGCTTCAAGGTTTTGACGACCATCTTCAAAGCGCTCCATGGCTCGGGACCTAGTTACATGCGAGACCGTCTCCTGCCCCATACATCCCTAAGACCGATACGCTCCCACAGAGAGGGCCTTCTCAGGGTGCCGTCGGCCGGACAATGCTGACTGGTGACACTCAGGGGAAGGGCCTTCTCTGTGGCGGGCCCTACCCTGTGGAACGACCTACCCCCTGAACTTCATACCATTACTGACCTCCGCCTCTTCCGCCAGTGTTTGAAAACACATTTATTTCACCAAGCCGGCCTTTCATAGCCTCCACTGTGGACTAGTATAGATAGTTTTTAAAAGGGGGGTTTTAATTGGTTTTAGCGCAGGATGCCATATTTAATAGATTTTTAAATTTTTGTATTTTGTTATTTTTGTATTGTTGTATATTGTTTTAACTTTCCTGTGTGCCGCCCTGGGTCCATTCGGAGAAGGGCGGGATATAAATTGAATAAATAAATAAAAAAATAATTATGTTTGGGAGAGTTAGCAGTAAAAGGAAGCCAGGCCATGAAGAAACATGGTGGCTGAACACCATCAAAACAGACATCACTCAGGTCATAGAACAACTCAAAGAAACAGCGCAAGGTTGGAAGACTTGGAGAGACCTGGCCTCTAGGATTGCCAAGAATCAGACATGACTGAATGGATATCACCACCACCACCACCACCACCAACATCACCATCACTACTGTCCCCGTCACCATCAATTTCTGGTAGCCTTCAGGGCATAGATTTCCACCTGCAAAAACAAAATGAAGGGTTGTGCAATCCAGTATCTCACCAGCTTTGACTTTCGCTCCAAGCTTCACTACCAATGGTCCTTGGCAATTATGTTTGGAAGAGTTACCGGCAAAAGTAAACTAGGCCATCAAAGAACATGGTGGCTGAACACCATCAAAGCAGACATTCCTCAGATCATAGAACAACTCAAAGAAAGTGCAAGACTGGAAGACTTGGAGAGAGCTGGCCTGTAGGATCACCAAGAGTCAGACATGACTGAATGGATAACATCATCCCCATCCCCATCCCCATCTCCATCCCCATCCCCATCTCCATCGCCATCCCCATCTCCATCCCCATCCCCATCCCCATCCCCATCCCCATCAGCCCCATCTCCATCTCCTTCCATCCCCATCTCCATCTCCATCTCCCACCATCACCATCACCATCACCACCACCATCTCCATCTCCATCCCCATCTCCATCTCCATCCCCATCCCCATCAACCCCATCTCCATCTCCATCTCTATCTCCCACCATCACCATCACCATCAATTTCTGGTGGCCTTTAAGTCATGGATTTCCACCTGCAAAACCAAAAAGGAAGGTTGTACAACCCAGTATCTCCACCACCCTTTGAGTTTTACTCCAAGCTCCACTACTCATGATCCTTGGCTACCCATCCAGGACATTGCCTTATCTCAGCTCTTTTCCATTCCTGCCCGATTTAGATGTGGACTGATTAACAAGTGGCCACTTGCATTTATCCTCCTTGAGTTGCTTCCTTATTTATTTTGAGCTATTAATATTCCTCTTTTCCACATTCCAACTCCTCGTGTGCTTCATTAAAAAGATATATAGCAGGACCCCAGTGATACCAAGAATAAAAACAAGCCAATCAGGAAACCCTCAAGATCAGCAGGAAAGTGGACGAAGCTCATTGTTCAAAAGCATTGAAGGAACAAAAAAAAGTCTTTACTTTTGTAAAAAGTTTTGTCCCTGGTTGAAAAGAGAAACAGTCTGTTAGAAATCTATTAGTGTACAAAACGCTGTGATTTACCAGAAGAGGATTTCAGCCTAGCACAGCCACATTAGTGAATGGGCTTTACTGGCATTTATTATTCTCTTCTGGAACTGCATTTATTGGTGGAGGAAAAGGCACATCAAATCCCTTTATTGGGGGGAAAGTTGTGTAAAAATAACACTGTGGGGCTAATTGCATTTAAATTAAGCTTTGCCAAGGCTGGAAAGGCATTGAATGCTTTCTGTTCCGCTATTGTACTGCATCTCATATGATAGATATCATATCACATATCACATGTGTATAGGGACGTGATGGCTCAGTGGCTAAGACGCTGAACTTGTCATTCAGAAAGGTTGACAGGTCAGCGGTTCGACTCCCTAACACCGCATAACGGAGTGAGCTCCCATTATTTGTCCTAGCTTCTGCCAACCTAGAAGTTTGAAAGCACCTAAAAATGCAAGTAGAAAAATAGGAACCACCTTTGGTGTTTAGTCATGCCAGCCACATGACCAGGGAGACGTCTTCGGACAGTGCTGGCTCTTCGGTCCGCCGGTCAATCCCGGCTGGCGATGCCCAGGGGTAGGGCCTTCTCTGTGGCAGGACCCACCCTCTGGAACCACCTGCCCCCCGAACTTCGCACCATCACGGTCCGGACCTTCCCCTCTTCCGCCGCTCACTTAAGACATACTTCTTTCAGCAAGCTGGACCAACTTAGAATTTAGACCTAGGTACGATAGAGCTTCAGCTAAATTAGAAAATGATTGACAGGTTTTTTTAATGGGAATATTAGCACAGGTTTGCAATTTAATTTCTTTTTAACTTTTGTATTGTTGTTATTTATTTATTGTGGTCTTAAATTCCTGTGCACCGCCCAGATTCCGTCTCGACGGAGATTGGTGCGGTTTACAAAACGAATAAAATTCAAAAATTCAAATTCAAATCTGGCTTTGAAACAGAGATGAGCACCGCCCCCTAGAGTTGGGAATAACTAGCACATATGTGTGAGGGGAACCTTTACCTTTACTTAAGAGACAACAGGTGGGTTGACTCTTGGGGGCACCAAGGGACTCAAGACTGATGATATGTTTGACCCCTCCCTCAGGCTCTTCCTTGTCATCAATCCTGGATTTCAATCCTGACTTTGTGTGTTGTGTGAACTGTTTCCGACTTGCTCTAACCATGGAACATTGGAGCAAAAACACTTAAAACGTACGAAAGGGAATGATGTCTTAAGTTTCTGCATCCAAAATAATTACTTTCTCCTCTCCAACTCTGTTGATTTATGGAATTCATTTGCTTTGGTGTAAATGTATGAAATAGAGAAGTAATTTTATAACACTCTACAATACAGCAGGATATGTCGATTAGCAGATCAATTTTGTTCCCCGAGGAAAACAAGGGCAATGATTTCTGTTATTGGAAAGGCATCCCACTCTCAAATCTCTTCCAAAACTCATGGGCCACTGTGGTTCATTATTTTGATTAACTCAGTTACTGCTGATTTCTTGTCGTTTTTTCTGTGATGGAGTTATGAGGCATGCTGAAATAAAATTGGGTCAAGTGAGGGGAGGGAGACGATTCTTTATGCTGGATTGATGATTGATGAAGCAGCAGAGAAAATCCTCTTCAGCAAAACCAAGTTGTTTTCTTATTGGGAAAAAAAATCTATCAATGGAGTCGATTCAAGTAAACTTCCTCTGTTTTTGTTTATTAAAGTTTTTATGGGAAGGGAGACAATCGTTTACGTGGATGAAAATATCTTATTTTTTTATCATGATCAATGATGGGGTTTCTTTCAAAGCAGAATCTGATTGCCAGGTTTATTGTCTTGGGGTTTATTCACCTTGTTGTGGTCTGCTGCGGAGCTGGTAGCAGATTCGGACCAGTGGTGGGTTTCTGCAGGCTCGCACCTACTCGCGAGAGCCGGTTGGTGAAATTTAGAGAACCGGTGAGAGGGGGTTCCACCGGCGTACCTGGAAGTAAATCTGGCCTGCCGCTGCCAGTGACCCAACGGGAAGGGAAGGGAAGGGAAGGGAAGGAAAGGAAAGGAAAGGAAAGGAAAGAAGGAAGGAAGGAAGGAAGGAAGGAAGGAAAGAAAGAATTTATCATCACAATTGAGTCCAAAATTTTGGTTGCTAAGCAAGAGCGTTGTTAAATGAGTTTCACCACATTTTAAAAGGTGGCCACTCCCACCCTGTCACATGACTGCCAGGCCACGCCCACAAAATAGGCCACACCTACAGAGTAGGTTCTAAAAAAATTTGAAACCCACCACTGATTCGGACAGTGAGGAGGTTTGGGAGGAACCTGGGCCAGTCCTGGAGTCTGGGGAAGGCTCGGATGAGGGCTCTGCGTCGGAGGCAGAGAGGGGGCCAGGGCCATCTGGAAGTTATGTGCTGCCTCTGGAGCCTCCAGAATTGGACATCAGTGAGGCAGAGGAACAGGCGGAGTTGGTTCCCAGTGCATGCATGTGCAAAGTTGCCAGAAGGCAAGAACAGTTAAGGCAAAAAGGATGACTTGGGAGTAAGGCTTGGAGATGATTGCCCCCTCCCATAAGACATAAAGGAGGAGCAAAGACACATGAGCCTTTTCAGGAAGCAACTTGGTTCATTCTGGTCAGTTTAAGTTCTGAAGCTCCGTTTTGACTCTGTGCTTTGTATAGTCTTGCAAAGCTAATTGGCAATTAGATCTTTGGCAGTATTTCAAGGAAGATAAAGGTGGGTGCTTATCAGCCTTATCTTGAATGACTGTGGCAGACTTCTGTAGGACTTTTTACAAACATGACTCTTTACAGTCTTTGAATGAATATAATTCACAGCTGTTGAAATAAAAATAGGGTTTTGGGGACTAAGCGCGTGTTTTTTACTGTCTCAGGAAGCCTATGTAAGAACACACATTTTCAAACATCATAAATTTCTATAGGCAGAAAATTATGGAGGGTTGGTTTGATAACTAAACACCATTATAGCTTTGACTGTGCACATAATCATGGGTTGTTGCATCACAAATCAAAAACGCAACAGCCTGTTCCCACAACTCACCATGCTATGAGGAAATAAATCGCTTTACGTCTGGTTTTATGGTCTAATTGGTGTGTTTGTTTGTGTGTCCTTTTAAGACACTTCTAACTTTTGGTGGCTGCATGTAGGTTGGAGATGAACAGGATGAGCTGGAAGGTGGAGTTAAGCATGTCATCAGTCTGGAATCCTTGTGCAGCCACAAGAGAGCCAAGTCTCTTGTTTCTGCACAATGATTCCAAACTGATGGCATGCTTAACCCCACCCAAGTCTCTTATTAATGCAACAGCGAGTTCCCACAACTTACTATGCTATGAGGAAATAAATCATATTGCAACTGGTTGTATGGCGCAATTGGTGTGCTTATGCATTTTTTACGTGCTTTCGAACTGCTAGGTTGGCAGAAGCTGGGACAAGTAACGGGAGCTCACTCCATTATGTGGCGCTAGGGATTCGAACCGCCGAACTGCCGACCTTTCTGATTGACAAGCTCAGCGTCTTAGCCACTCAGCCACCACATTGTCTGTGGATTCCTTAAAGTGCTGTTTGGCCATATCAGCCCCCTCTCTTTCCCAATGAGTATAATTCTGCACTCATTTTCTAGAATTACTCCTTGGTCCTTCCGTCTGTTAGTTAGAAAACCTGTTTTCTCTCCCTCCAGATTCTGTGCAAATATCCTTTAAATTTTCTGCAGTGTCCCTAAAGTACTAATAAATATATCTGAGATGGACCCAAGTCTCTGAAAAGCAGAAATGTCTATTATTTAGCCTGGATGATGCAATTGCTTATTTATTTTAATTTGCTGGATGATTCATGTATTGACCGTTGACTTGATGGAGGCATTTTGATTTGTGACGGCTTATAAAGGCTGCTACAGTTTTTCCCCACACCTTTCTTCCTATTTCTTACTCACTCTACAAGCCTCTTGGAATCTGAGCTGGCAGGCTAAAAATATAGCTTAATTAGCTGCCTTGCATGATTTAACAATCCCTCCTCCTGTTACATTTCAAGCTGTACAACACCGGGATTAAAAATGCAAGAGGAGCTGAGAGGGTAGATTGTGTAACTGACAGTGACAAACAAGAACCCAAGAGCTGATAAGTTTGCTGGGAACTTTCAGGTAAAAATCAACACGGAGACAATAAACCCTACTTAAAATTTCTACTGGTTTAAATTTTGGAAGGCTAGATGCCAAGTTTCTTAAATCATAGTGAGCAGATCCTCTTCCAAAGACCTGGATGTTTGATATCCCTGAGGATCTTTTCTGGGGATCTAGATTCCTTTTATCTGAATATATCCTGAGTCTATGAATGCAGATCTTTCCGTGTGTAACTAATGGAGGTTTGCATGTCCATTAGACATGTACCCAAAGTCTAAGTGTTTCTTAGCAGCCCTTAAGGGAGCATGTTCTGTTAAAAGCAGCCTGCAGGCACTATTTTGTCTTCCCTTGAGGTTACTATCTCCATGGCACCTTTCCACGAGAACAAGTCAGGCTCCCAGAAATATGGTAGTTGCTCAAGGGTTCCCTTCAGTTCAGCCTAATGGAATATGAATTTAACATGGAACTTTGCATCCACAGGTCAGTGTATTAAATGTGCATTTGTTAAGATTTAAATTCTTAATACAATAATACAATAGCAGAGTTGGAAGGGACCTTGAAGGTCATCTAGTCCAACTCCCTGCCTAGGCAGGAAACCCTATACCATTTCAGACAAATGGCTATCCAACATCTTCTTGAAAACTTGCAGTGTTGGGGCATTCACTTCTCGAGACAAGCTGTTCCACTGATTAATTGTTCTAACTATCAGGAAATTACTCTTTAGTTCTAAGTTGCTTCTCTCCTTTATTAGTTTCCACCCATTGCTTCTTGTTCTGCCCTCAGAATAGTTTGACTCCCTCTTCTTTGTGGCAACCCCTTCTTCTTCTTCTTCTTCTTCTTCTTCTTCTTCTTCTTCTTCTTCTTCTTCTTCTTCTTCTTCTTCTTCTTCTTCTTCTTCTTCTTCTTCTTCTTCTTCTTCTTCTTCTTCCTCCTCCTCCTCCTCCTCCTCCTCCTCCTCCTCCTCCCTTTCTCCTTCCTTCTCCTCCTCCTCTTCCTCCTCTTCCTCTTCTCCACCTCCACCTCATTCCCTGGTTTGGGAAGCAACGTTCTAATGTTTTGCAAGTGCCAAGGAACATTCAGGGTTACCACCTCATAAGAACTTTGGTATAGTTTTAAAAATTTTCATCTGCAATTTTCATATATTGAATTAGTTTTCCAATTGTTTTATAATCTGTAAGCTGCCCCGTGTCACCTTATAGGGGAGATAGGAGGCATAAAAATTGAATGAATGAATAAATGACGAATGAGCCAGTTCAATTTAGCACATGATATTCAGCACATGGCTGAGTGGCTAAGACACTGAGCTTGTCGATCAGAAAAGTCGACAGTTCAGCGGTTCGAATCCCTAGCACCACGTTAATGGAGTGAGTTCCCGTTAGTTGTCCCAGCTTATGCCAACCTAGCAGTTCAAAAGCACGTAAAAATGCAAATAGAAAAATAGGAACCATCTTTAGTGGGAAGGTAACAGCGTTTCCGTGCACCTTCGGCGTTTAGTCATGCCGACCACATGACCACGGAGTTGTCTTCAGACAGCGCTGGCTCTTCGGCTTTGAAACGGAGATGAGCACCGTCCCCTAGAGTCAGGAACAACTAGCACATATGTGCAAGGGAACCTTTACCTTTACAGGGAAAGTAGTTTATCCACCAATATGTATTTCCATATGTAACTCAATAAAACAAGCACAGAAAGCAATGCTACTGTTTACTTAATCTGAAACTAAATCTTTCCACATGAATTCTCTAAGCACACATCTAATGCCAGTTATTCTTGCGTCTGTGCTTAAATTGCTTTTCAACAATTCAAGGGTGACATTTTCCATCCAAATCGTCTTTTTCTTAAAAAAAAAGAAAGTAAATGACAATCAGAGGCTTTCATACCTTGACGGGCCCGATAGTGAAATGGGCATTGAGTGTGAAGTATTTTTTATCGCTCCAAGAAAGAGCCATTTCCACAATTACATTGGTTTTTGTCAATGGGATGGAAGGTCCTTGGAGATATAATTATATCCAGCACTACGTAAGAAGGGAACGGCAAGCAATAGACCAGATTGTTAGAGGAGATTAATAGAGAACATGATGAGAATTCTTTATTATGGGGGTGGGAGAATCACGTATACAAGTGGGAGATATCAGAGCTGAGATGAGCCAAACTGATACCATCATTTTTTGTTTAGATTTTCGACAGCTACTTTTCAGGCAAGATTGCTAGACTTCCAAAGAGCTTTGAGAGAGGAGAAATGTGGCAGGGAATAGCAATAGCACTTAGACTTATATATTGCTTCATAGTGCTTCTACAGCCTTCTCTAAGCGGCTTACAGAGTTAGCCTCTTGCCCCCAACAATCTGGGTCCTCATTTTACCGACCTCAGAAGGATGGAAGGCTGAGTCAACCTTGAGCTGGTCAGGATTGAACTCCAGGCTGTGGGCAGAGTTTGCCTGCAATACTGCATTCTAACCACTGGGAAAGAAGGAAGGATGGATGGATGGAAGGAAGGAAGGAAGGGAGAGAGGGAGGGAGGGCAATAGCAGTAGCATTTAGACATATACCACTTCACTTCACCACTTTCACAGCCCTCTCTAAGCGGTTTACAGAGTCAGCCTCTTGCCCCCAACAATCTGGGTCCTCATTTTACCCACCTCGGAAGGAGGGAAGGCTGAGTCAACCTGGATCCTGGTGAGGTTCGATCTGCCAAATTGTAGGCAGCTGGAAGCTGTCTGCAGTACTGCACTCTAACCGCTACCCCACTGCGGAATGGATGATCTGTGTACAAGAATCTTTCTTGGAGGTTAAAAAATGAAGGCCATTCATGAACTATGGATGTAGGTTGAGATTTGAAAACGGAAACGTTCAGTTTCGGTTGCCAAGTCTCCAAGTTCTTCCAGCTCCTGTGCTTTTTGCAGGACAGACTATAGTATCTCCCTATGTGTGAAACCGTGTTCTTGTGCAGGGGGTTCCCAACCCCTGGGCTGTAGCCCACTACTGGGCTATGCTCTATTTGCAACTGGGCTGTGGGCCGGCACACATGTGTGCACATGCAGCTCGAATCACATGAGGGGCACTCGCCCGGCCTAGTACCCCTCTCCCACACCCCCAAGCTGGGTCACTAAGTGTCAGGTTGAGTTATGCTTTGTTACATATGTTGCGCACCTAAATGTTTCATTCCTTGCTTTTATGTCATGACTGTTTCCATCATAAATCAAGAAAGAACACACTTGACTTCATTTAGAAGGTTCAAGGCTACTTTTACTGATAATGATGAGACTTCAGCGAAAGTCAAGCAAGGAATGAAACATTTAGGCACGCAACATACGTAACAAAGCATAACCCAACCTTCCCCCTTTGACCCCAGCATATTGTCCAATGCAAAGCCGGCCACGACATCAGGTGCAATTCCTTCCCAGGGTCATCATCAGAATGGAATGCAGGCCGTTAGCTGATGTGATAACAACTGTAGCCGTCTCCCTCCCTCCTGCCCCCTTAGTAGCTTAGCAACCCCAGCCCTCCCCCCCGTTTCAACATGTCAGGCTAATGCAGGCAAAAGCAGAGGCTGACATCAAGCCACTAAGGTTGGGGATCATTGTTCTTGAGGATATTGTCTGCTACAATGTCCTGCCTGTCAACGATTACTTCAGCTTCAATCGCAATAATACTCGGGCAAACAATCGATACAAACGCAAAGTAAAAAAGAAAAGACGGCTTCAGCCACAGAGTGGTCAACGCCTGGAATGCTCTACCTGACTCCATTGTTATATCCTTTAACCTTCACAGCTTCAACCTTAAACTGTCTACCATGGACCTCACGCCATTCCTAAGAGGTCCGTAAAGGGGGGCGTGCATAAGTGCACCAGCATGCCTTCCATCCCTGTCCTATTCTCCCCATTTATTTGCACCCATTTCCTGTGTTCATGTTTATGTTCATACTTATGCTATCTTGTACATGTTTGCCAAACTAATTTTTTTAAAAAAGATAGACGGATAGCATCTCTCATTCCTGATTTTTATTTGAGTTTGAGTTTGAGTTTATTGGTTTTTTATACCGCCCTACTCCCGAAGGACTCAGGGCGGTGTACAGGAAGAATAAAAACAAATATATAAAAGTTAAAAGAAAGGTTTTAAAAGACATAATTAAACTATTGGCTGAAACGTGGAAAAAAACCCCAAACTAATCCTGATTAAAATAATAAAAAATTAAACTTAAAAATCATCTAAATCAGGGGTCTCCAACCTTTGCAACTTTAAGTCTGAAGGACTTCAGCTCCCAGAATTCTCCAGCCAGCAAAGCTGTCAGTGTCAGGGCCTGGGCCAGGGGTCTCCAACCTTTGCAACTTTAAGTCTGAAGGACTTCAGCTCCCAGAATTCTCCAGCCAGCTTTGCTATGTGGGTATATACATAATAAGCTTTGATGGCTGGAGAATTCTGGGAGCTGAAGTCCTTCAGACTTAAAGTTGTAAAGGTTGGAGACCCCTGATCTAAATGCATCCCTAAAAATATTTTTATTGAAATAGACGTAAACTTTTTCTTCCCACGACTCTCTCGTCTTCTGAACGTTACTTAACCAATTTCATTGTAATTTTAGTACAATGACTATAAAGATTATTATTATTAAGCCGTGTTGTTTGTTTTAAATTTGTTGGGTCGCTTGCAACACCGTCCGACCACCGCTGTTCACCCTTCAATTTGTTAAGCTGTCTCGGGAGGTGAATCCCTTTAAAAGAATGCTGGAGAGCTTAATTATAATAAAAGGAAAAAACAAACCCACACAAATTAAAAAAAAAAAAAAGATGGAAGGCAAGGAGATTTCTGCCAGCAAAGCTAGATGCTGAACGACAGGAAGCCCTTTCAAAATAAACGATACACTTTCTCTGCAGTAGCCCTTGGATTTGCAAGTCAGCAAGATTCTTATTTTGAAAAGGTCAGATCACTTGGAGTGACTGGGAGGCCTTTGGAAGAACAAGGAGAAATACACCTTGCCAATTATTCTGCAACTTTGACATCATCAGCTGCCACGCTCCCAATCGCTCCTGACAGGGTCCACGGGGACAGATACGCAGACCCACACGGGCAGATTCCAAGGGAGGGAAGGGAGGAGGGGGCGGGATAGGCTTTTTAACTCCGCACATTCGTCTGACGCCCCAGACAAACAGGGATAAACAATCAATAGTTGAACTTTTGTTGAACACGATGGCAGGGGGAGTAGCAGAGGAGAGTCAAATGAAGGAAAATAGAATAGAGGAATGAGAATAGAATAGAATAGAATAGAATAAAATAGAGGAATAATAGAATAGAATAGAATAGAATAATGATAATAGAATAGAAGAATAGAATAGAATAGAATAGAATAGAGGAATGATAATAGAATAGAATAGAATAGAATAGAGGAATAATAATAGAATAGAATAATGATAATAGAATAGAAGAATAGAATAGAATAGAATAGAATAATGAAGGAATAGAATAGAATAGAATAGAGGAATGATAATAGAATAGAATAGAATAGAATAGAATAGAATAGAATAATGGAGGAATAAAATAGAATAGAGGAATGATAATAGGATAGGATAGAATAGAATAGAATAGAATAGAATAATGGAGGAATAGAATAGAATAGAATAGAGGAATGATAATAGAATACAATAGAATAGAATAGAATAGAATAGAGGAATAATAGAATAGAATAGAATAGAATAGAATAGAAGAAGAAGAATAGAATAGAATAGAATAGAGGAATGATAATAGAATAGAATAGAATAGAATAATGGAGGAATAGAATAGAATAGAGGAATAATAATAGAATAGAATAGAATAGAGGAAGAATAGAATAGAATAGAATAGAATAGAATAGAATAGAATAGAATAGATAGGGGCGGAGCCACTCAGAGGTGATATTTGCAGGTTCTCCAAACTACTCAAAATTTCTACTCCTGCTTCTCCAGAACCGGTCAGAACCGGCTGAATACCACCTCTGAAACCTCTGAAGCTGGAGGTGACTATACAAACAATTTTGATTTTATTTATTTATTTATTTTATTAAATTTATACCCCACCCTTCTCCTTGTTAGGACCCAGGGCGTTAGTTGTTTCAACTAACAACTTGTGTTCAAGGAGCAAAAACAGATTAATGCTTTTTAATAGAGATTCTTCCTTTCCATAAACCACTTTTGAGGAGGGGGGGGTTCTTCTTTTTATTATTTTAAAACATTGGACCTGGTTTTGAGGTGGGGAGGAGGGTGGGAATGGAATTGCTCCCTGGTCTGCTGGTATAAATCACGAAAAGCATTGAGCGATTTCCATCTGTTTGACGGAAGAGCTCAAACTGAGCTGTTTTTCCAAGTTGCTTCAGAACTGACGTTGCGAAATGGCATAATGGCTCTTTGGTGAAGATCCTCTTTTCAAGCTGAGGAATATGATGTGACAAGTGGAGCCCTAACGGCCGCAGATCAAGCTGCGATGCTTTGGCACTACCCTTCCTTCTACAGATTATTTAAATGGGAATGACTTTACGTGTCAGCTAAGCACATCAAAACCGGAGTCTGTGTAGCAATCAGGCTAGTATGTCTCTCTTTGATAACCAGGAGATTGAATAATCCGGGACTCTGACAATTGGAAGGCAGTCCCAAATGCGGACGATGAAAGACGGCAGCTCCTGGGTCCAGGGGAAAGGAAGTTGCCAAGAAGGATTTGCAGATTATCACAATCAAGAGCTGCAGCAGAAGAAACTCTGGCATAAAAGATTATTGGTTTAGGAGGCTGCGTTTGCAGACTTCATCACGGAGGCCTGACGCAGACACACTGAAGGCCTTTCAGCAAATCTTATTTTGAGATACAGGGGGAAAAAATGAAAATGAGTCGACCAAGTCACAATGCATCTGAAGTCCTATGTCAGACATCAGCAACCTGCAGCTCTGGAGCCGCATGTGGCTCTTTCATCCCTCTGCTGCAGCTCCCTGTTGCCTGTCAGCGCCACAATTTTGAGAGGAGCTTCCAGTTTGCGAGGGGGTTGGAAGCACCACATGCCAGGGGGAGACTCTGTGGCATGAGGCAGGTTATCCGGTCGGCTCCACAACTGATAGGGCTTTTGGTTAGGACAAGCAGAGGAAAAAGGATGCCACACTAGGAGGAGGCTCTATGGTGGGGGAACTGGACTTCCGGTTGGCTCCAGAATTGAACAGAGAGCTTCCGGTTTAGGACCTTTGTGGCTCTTTGAGTATTTAAGGTTGCTGACCTTTGTCCTATGTGGTGGTGGTTATTGTTGTTGTTTTCCTTCTTGCCAGAATAACTTTTGGAAAAATCCAGGGCTGGGGGAAATACGCTTTTCGAACTTCACCACTTGTATTATGGCTGCTTTGGGGGTTAGTCAATGTGATTTTATCTCCTGATGTCTTCATCAGGAGACAAAATCTAGAATGATAATCTCCTAAAAAGAGTGCAGAGAAGAGCAACCAAGAGGAATAAGGGACTAGAGACTAAAACATATGAAGAACGGTTGCAGGAACTGGGTATGTCTAGTTTAATGAAAAGAAAGACTAGGGAAGACATGATAGCAGTCTTCCGATATCTCAGGGGCTGCCCCAAAGAAGAGAGAGTCATGTTATTCTGCTCCTGCTCCTCTCCTGCTGCTTCTCTTTCTTTCTCCTTCTTTCCCTTTCTTTCTCTTTCTTTCTTTCTCTTTCTCATTCTCCGCCTGCTGCTTCTTCTCTTTTTTCTGTTTCTTCTTCTTCTTCTTCTTCTTCTTCTTCTTCTTCTTCTTCTTCTTCTTCTTCTTCTTCTTCTTCTTCTTCTTCTTCTTCTTCTTCTTCTTCTTTTCCTTCTCCTCCTTCCTCTTTCTCTCTCTCTTTCTCCTACTGCTTCTTCTGCTTCTTCTGCTTCTCTCTCTCTCTCTCTCTCTCTCTCTCTCTCTCTCTCTCTCTCTCTCTCTCTCTCTCTCTCTCTCTCTCTCCTCCTCCTCTTCCTCCTCCTCCTCTCCTCCCCCTTGCATAACCTGGAATTTTCATATTGTATTTACATCTATTTAATAACACTTCAGCTTTATTACTTCAATTGTTTTTCTTCGGGTAATACTGCACCTTCTTTGGGGAGTGAAGCAAAACCTTATTTCAACTTCCTCATAGCCGATGCTTCCATGGGTAGATGGACAGGCTGCTCACTGGAAGAACTTTAAAGCATTTAATGAAGCGAAATGCACCCCTTCCGTTCACAGTTCTTTAATATTCCTCCAAAGCAACTTGAGCATATCAAAGCGAATACAGAGCAGCTGTATTAGAGAACTGCTTTTTATTTTGTTATAATTAGAATACTTGCTTGTTTAGAGAGGGAGTTATAAAAACATTCCCTGCGTACTTCAGGCACTTTGTTATAGAAGAAATGCAACATCTTCAGCCAATCAAACAAGTATTTTTTTCATTTTTTTGTCTTGAGGCAAACGGTAGCTATTTTGTTTTTTATCCCCCTGAAATCAAGCATGTTTCTACCAACCATTTAAAAACACCTTTCATCTACAAGGGTCCCCTATGACTACTGCCGCTGTCTCTTTCATTCTGAATTTCTCTCATCAATTCCTGGGAGATTAACTCATATTTTCCAGTGTTTGGCTCTGGGATGGCGAATCTATGACAGGTGCACCACAGGTAGTACGCAGAGCACTCTCTGCGGCCACGCCAGCCGTTGCCCCAGCCCAGTTCCAACACACATGTGTGTGTGCTTCCTACCAGCCAGCTGGTCTTCAGCTCTCTGTCATGCATGCGCAGGGGGGGCGGGACACATGCAAAGGATGCGTGCGTGCATGCACAGGGGCACTCACATTGCATTTTGGGGCCTCGCACAGCCCCCCACGCTCCGGTTTGAGCCTGGAAAACCTCCTGCACCAATCTGGAAGCCAAAAAGGGTCAAGGGGTGTGTGTGGAGTGCATGTACAGGGGCAGGGGAGCATGGAGGGTTTCACACGAACATCAGAGGTGGTATCAGTGGTGGGTTTCTGCAGGCTCGCACCTACTTGCGAGAACCGGTTGGTGAAATTTAGAGAACCGGTGAGAGGGGGTTCCACAGGCGTACCTGGAAGTAAATCTGGCCCGCCACTGCCAGTGACCCAACGGGAAGGAAAGGAAAGGAAAGGAAGGAAGAAAGGAAGGAAGAAAGGAAGGAAGGAAGGAAGGAAGAAAAGAGAGAGAGAGAGAGAGAGAGAAAGAAAGAAAGAAAGAAAGAAAGAAAGAAAGAAAGAAAGAATTTATCATCACAATTGAGTCCAAAATTTTGGTTGCTAAGCAAGAGCATTGTTAAATGAGTTTCACCACATTTTAAAAGGTGGCCACTCCCACCCTGTCACATACTGCCAAGCCACGCCCACAAAATAGGTCACACCTACAGAGTAGGTTCTAAAAAATTTGAAACCCACCACTGGGTGGTATGCTGCCAGTTTGCACCGGTTCGGGTGAACCAGTTTGTGGCAGTGTTGCGAGGCTCCTCCCAGCCACCCTGATGTCATTAAAGACCTTCTGCACATGCGCAGAAGTTTCTGCACATGCTCAGTTGTGCACCCACACCCACTACCGAACTGGTAGTGAAGAAAATAGAATACCATCTCTGGTGAACATGCACGGGGATCAGGGCGCATGCAGCGGGGAACGGGGGGGATCGCACACAAATTGCATTATGGGTTCGGACATGCATGTGTGCCGTTGCGTGCACACTTGCTTTTGGTACACAATGACAAAAAGGTTAGCCATCAGTGCAATAGAGGGAGAGCAGTAGCCATCCTGGAACTTTAGCTCCATGATGGATCCTGATGAGGAGGGTGTCAGAGAGGGACTGTCTGAGCCAGCAGGAGGAGTCAAGCAGGGAATTAGTCTGGAATCTCTACATAGCCACAAGGGAGTGAAATCTGACTTTCTCCCCCTTGAATGGTGTTGAACCTTATTTCGTGTGGTCCAGGTGCAAACTGCCAGTCTGAGAAGATTAATGTCGGGCATAGCCGGGGTGAGTTCTGGCAGGCACTACTACCGGTTTGCTCATGGGCGCACTGTGTGTGCATTTGATGCGTGCTGTGAGCACATGCACAGTGCATGCGCAGAAGCAAAAAACTCTCAAACTGTACAATAAAGAAGAAAAAGAATACTATACAGCATGGGGCAAATGCTATCAGTGGGTAGAGAATAGGAATAACGAATGAAAGTAGAATATTGATATATGTAAATATTAGGTTATAGGAATTATAAATGTAAAGAGGAAATTGCAAATGAAAAATGAATGGAACGTATGTAAGAATAGGAAGAATGGATGTTGAACTTGGTTTTTATGTTTTGTTTTGTAAAAAGGTTAATAAAAATTATGTTAAGAAATGGTTCTGCGCATGCGCAGAAGCAAAAAACAAGATGGTGGCTCCTAGAGCACCACCCAGAGAACCGGTTTGGGGGCGTGACAGGCCTGGATTGATGCCGGTTCCAACAACCTGGGCCACCAAACTACTACCGGTTTGGCCGAACCAGTCCGAACCGCTAGGGACCCACCATTGGGACACAAGCAATCAAATTGACCTCCAAGGTCCCTTCCAACTCTGCTATTCCATTGTATTGTAAATTCACCCGAGAAGAGTTCAATTAGCCATTCTATTGCTCATGGCTTTAACCCAGGCATCTTCACAGACTGGCAGTTTGCATCTGGGCCAGATTAGGTAAGGCATTGAAAGAGGGGTCGGATCTTGCCCTTTTGTGCATACATAGAGATTCCAGGCTAATTCCTCGTTTGTCTCCTTCAGCCATTCTTTCTCTGACATCTAGTATCTCCCGGCTCAATAAAAACGACTGGATGTGGTTGTATCAGGATAACTGAATTATGACACACCATGAATCACACAAGGTCAGTGAGAGTCAGTGAAGCATAGATGCATACCATAAATAAAGAAACCGATTTTTAAAAGAAGGTGCCAAAAAATCACTGAAACAGGACAATATTATTCAGAAGTGTCAAAAGTAGTTTTAGTGACAAAACCTAAACTGTTATGGCTCCGCTCCACTGTAATTGAACCTTAGAGCTATGCTTCTTCTTCTTCGAGTGAAAATTCTGGATAAAATATTTTAGATCAAACACTAAAGGGAAAACAAGGTCCAAACTTCCAATAGAAATAGAATGGAATAGAATTCCCTTTCTCTTCCCTTTCTCAATTGATCCAACATTATTATTGTTGCCTAATGAGGAATTCATGTAAATTCTAATGAAAGCACATGGCCCTTGGATTTTAAAAAAAATGCAAGCCTTTTATTTCCTCAGTGGAAAGTAAAGTCTCAAATTAAAACAGTCAGAGAAAGAAAGAAAGAAAAAACTTTTGCATTTTTGTGTTGCTGGGGATTAATGTCAAGCACTTGACTTATTTTATTTTATTTTATTTTATTTTATTAAGCACATACATTGCCTGGATAATGAGATTGAAGCCTTCTGATCCTGCAGAAGGATCTGCAGTAGAATGGAGGCTGCAGAAAAATTCAAATCTGATCAGTAGAGAAAAGGGTGTTCCTCAAACATGTTATTGGCAAAAGATCCAAATGACACATAACCGAGTGAAAATTCTGGATAAAATATTTTAGATCAAACACTAAAGGGAAAACAAGGTCCAAACTTCCAATAGAAATAGAATGGAATAGAATTCTTTATTGGCCAAGCGTGATTGGACACACAAGGAATTTGTCTTTGGTGCAGATGCTCTCAATGTACATAAGGAGAATAAAATACATTCATCAAGAATAAAAAGATACAACAGTGATAGTCAAGGTTACTAATAAGCTATTAAATCATACTAGGAAACAAATAAAAACAATATAAATTGAAAGATATAAGCAACGTGGTTATAGTCATAAATGGGAAGAGACAGATACTTGGAAGGAAGAGAAGAATAGTAATACACTTAGTAAATTATTGACAGTGCTGAAGGAATTAGTTGTTTAGCAGAGTAAATGCATGGGGGGAAACCTATCTGTGTGTCTAGTTCTGGTGTGCAGTGCCCTATAGCGTCGTTTTGAGAGTAGAAATTGAAACAATTAATGTCCGGAATGTGAGGGGTCTGTAGATATTTCACAGCCCTCTTTTTGACTCGTGCAGTGTACAGATCTTCAATGGATTGGTAGCAATTGTCTTTTAATTATCAATTTCTTAATTGTCCGTAAGATCTTGTTTCAGAGAAGAGCAACAAAGATGATCAGCAGTCTAGATCAGTGGTTCTCAACCTTCCCAATGCCGTGACACTTTAATACAGTTCCTCATGTAGTGGTGACCCCCAACCATAAAATTGGTGTCTCGGTTCCTAAGACCATCGAAAATACGTGTTTTCCAATGGTCTTAAGCGACCCCTGTGAAAGGATCATTCGACCCACAAAGGGGTCCCGACCCACAGGTTGAGAACCACTGGTCTAGAGGCTAAATTATATGATGAACATTTGAGGGAAGTAGGTATGTCTAATCTAACAAAGAGAAGGACTAAGGAGGGTAACAGTCTTCAATTATTGGAAGGCCATCACAAAAAACAGGGGGATGACCTATTATCCAAAACATCAGAGTGCAGGAGACGAAGTAATAGGTGGAAACTAGTTAAAGAGTTTGGCACTCTCTTAAAATCTGCACAGAGATAAAATTTGCATTTGTCAATCGCAAAAGCCCACAATGCTTGGATCTACAAATATGCTACTATGATAGATGATGGCATCTTTTTAAAAAAAATAAAATATTTTTAATTGAATAAACATTAAAAACATAGGACACAGAGCTACCTTTCTGGCTTTATCATTTCCATACATATTTTAACACAACAACAAATACAATGTCTACTTCTTGTACATTTATCTTATTAACACATCCCCTATCCCTATGTATTATCCAATTCCAATTTTACAGTCCTCAAAATGTTCTGTTCCAACTCCTTTTCCTCATTTCCAACCATTGATACATTTTGTTCTAAATTTCACAATATTCTGTCTGGTCTCTAGTTTTGATTTCTAGTGTCAGTCTGTCCATTTCTGCCCAGATCGAAATTTTCTTTATTACCCCTGTTGGGGATATCTCCGTTGGGAGACAGAAAAGTTGTGCAGAGGAATGTGCAGCTAGAGAAACTAGTAAACACACAAATAGTATCTCAGACACTGTTTGTAAAAACCATTAGCTTTACTGCTGTTGTAAAACTAAACTACTGCTTCAAAGCAGTGATAGACTATAGTGAGTCAAACAAAGTCATTAACAAACAATTGCTTACGGTCACAATTAATGATTCTTCTTTCTTCCTTCTTCAGTCAGTCACAGCAAATGAACAGGTAGCAATCAGCAGAGAGATCGAGCAGAGAGAGAGTATGCGCTCTCCTGACTTCCTCTTATTGTGGAGATAATTACAGCTTCTAATTGCATTCCAACATCTTAAAGCAACAAAGACCATTTGTCATCATGGTATTATATATTGCCTACCTGACACTAGGAGTCTACTCCTAACAACCCCTTCTTCGGTGTGGGCATCTCTGTTTTTCCATTTTTGTGCGTATACCAATAAGACAATGGCATCTTAAGGTTCTTGAGAAAAACTTGACGGGTAGGAGAATCAACGTCGGTTAAAGAAGAGGCAGCTGTGATTTCACACTGTTGTGTACATAATAATAATAGTGATAAAAAGCCATCTTGTGTCCCATCATATATAATTCCACAAACTGTGCTTTGCACTTGGATGTCTTTGCTTGACTGGTGAAGTATCACACCATACCATTACATAGAGAGAGAAGACCGAGAGGACTTACCAAGTCATAAAGTTTACTGACATCCTTATATTTCAAATTGCTTTAGGAAACAAAAATTCAGGAGATCGGCGTGGTTTTTCCTTCTATCCCTCCGCTCTGTCACTACAACAAGCTCTGAATTAGGGCTAGAGAAAAAATAGTTTATCTTTACACTATTTGCTGTATCTTTACAGCAAGCTTTACAGGAAACTTTCTCATATAACATTCTCATGAAACGGAGGGGAAGGGGCTGTAATCCTGCTTGATTCTTCAGGATTAATGAGATGCAAGGATTAATATGATGAAGTCTGCAAAAGGCTTTGAAGGTTTGAAGTGTAAATTCATGGGTTGTAGAGAAGGTAGGCTGCAGAGCCAAGCTGATTATTTATAATGGGAACATTGCATCAGCTGGAAAGTTTTAAGTCTTTTATTGAAAATGCTGTATTTAACCCTGGGCTAGGCAAATATTTTATAACATAGAGCTTCACTATATTATTATTGTCTATGCAACATTTTACACTATTCTTTTTTCATATTTATAGGGGAGACAATTTAAAGAGATAGCTTCAGCCTCAGTAGGTTGAACACAAGTCGTTTCTTTTCTCTTTCTTTCTTTCTTTCTTTCTTTCTTTCTTTCTTTCTTTCTTTCTTTCTTTCTCTTTCTCTCTTTTTCTCTTTTCTTTCTTCTTTCTTTTCTTTCTATCTATCCTTTCTTTTCTTCCTTCCTCACTTCCGTTCCTTCCTTCCCTTTTTCTCGTTAAACTAAAATTCAAGCTATTTTCAATATATATATAACTATGTCTAACTTTTGAATAATACTAAATAAGGAAGGAAGGATGGACGGATGATAGACAGACAGACAGACCGATGAATGATAGATAGTTCATTCTATTTTGTTTTAACCTACTACTGTTTTAGAATTTTAGCTTTATTTCTTCGTTTTAAACAAATAATATTCTGAGTTTTGTTTTTTGTTTTTTTAGTCTTAAGGATGTAGTTTACACTAGTAACAATAATGGCAATATTCCGTATTAGTGTTTTAGTGTCTGTTTTAGCTTGTTTCTGCTGTGAAGTTGCAACTCCCCCCTTCTCCATGGTTTGGAAACTTGCGACAGGATCCTGAGGGCTTATGCCCCTCAAATCAAGATCACATGAAGTGTTAATACCACTTTATAATGCCTTGGTAAGGCCAGACTTGGAATACTGCATTCAGTTTTGGTCACCACGATGTAGAAAAGATGTGGAAACCCTAGAAAGAGTGCAGAGAAGAGCAACAAAGAGGATTAAGGGACTAGAGACTAAAACATATGAAAAACGATTGCAGGAACTGGGTATGTCTAGTTTAATAAAAAGAAGGACTAGGGGAGACATGATAGCAGTGTTCCAATATCTCAGAGGCTGCCACAAATAAGAGGGAGTCAAACTATTCTCCAAGGCACCTGAGGGCAGAACAAGAAGCAATGGGTGGAAACTAATCAAGGAGAGAAGCAACTTAGAACTGAGGAGAAATTTCCTGACAGTTAGAACAATTAATCAGTGGAACAGAAGTTGCCTCCAGAAGTTGTGAATGCCCCAACACTGCAAGTCTTCAAGAAGATGTTGGATAGCCATTTGTCTGAAATGGTATAGGGCTTCCTGCCTAGGCAGGGAGTTGGATTAGATGACCTCCAAGGTCCCTTCCAACTCTGCTATTGTATTGTATTGTATTAAATTTTTGGAAACTAACTTAATTCTTCAGTCTGGCAACTGAAGCTGCCTAAAGACTTTTATAATTATTAAAACAATAAATGATATGCCTACAGCTTGCTTATACAATTTAGGACAACTGAATAGAAATAAACTGTAGAGTCATACATGTGTTGAGATAAGGGGGGAATTCAGAAAGAAGTACTCTCAACTGTTTCAGCGGGAGGCCTAAAACTATATAAAAACCCAGCGGAAATATGGCTCATAAAAAGAAGACTTGTCTCTCTATGATTAAGACAAAGATATTTAGAATTGTTCTGCCTACTGCAGGCCACTGAACAATTATTGATGGTGGCTGAGATAAAGGCTACACGTGTGAACAGAGATAGAAAGAGATGGAGATACAGATTTAAAACGCTTTCAATCAAAAGAGCCCTCAATAGGACTGCCCTTGTCCTTTGTGATTAAAATATGCCCTTCCACGAAGATTTATTCAGACTTTGTATTAGTCATGCTAATTTGAATGAGGGACCAAAGACAAATACTTTGTAATGGTTTTTTTAAAAATCATTAGCCATAAGGAAGGTGCATTGTGTCCTTCTTAGCAGCTGATCCATTCCGTTGGCTTTTAAGTTCCTGCCTTTAAAACATGTTGGCGCTTCCGTTTATTAAGAAACAGAGTGAACTAAGATGCGATCTTAAGGAGTGCTAATGTCACATTCAGCATCTTCCAACAAATATGCACTAAAATCTGTAAGTGAAAATGATCCTTGGCTCCATTTGCTGAGAAAGGTACATATATATTGAGCCAGGGTGGCACAGTGGTTAGAGTGCAGTACTGCAGGCTACTTCTGCTGCCTGCCGGCTGCCTGCAATTTGGCAGTTTGAATCACACCAGGCTCAAGTTTGACTCGGCCTTCCATTCTTCCAAGGTGGGTCAAATGAGGACGCAGATTGTTGGGGGCAAGAGGCTGACTCTGTAAACCGCTTAGAGAGGGATGGAAAGCACTGTGAAGCGGTATATAAGTCTAAGTGCTATTGCTCTTCTTATTCTCCATCCATCCATCCATCCATCCATCCATCCATCCATCCATGGAGCACAGTGGTTAGAATACAGTACTGCAGGCTACTTCTGCTCACTGCCGGCTGCCAGCAGTTTGGCAGTTTGACTCTCATCAGGCTCCAAGTTGACTCAGCCTTCCATCCTTCCCAGGTTGGCAAAATGAGGACCCAGACTGTTGGGGCCAAGATGCTGACTCTGTAAAACCACTTAGAGAGGGGTGTAAAGTACTGTGAAGCAGTATATAAATCTAAGGGCTATTGCTATTGCTAAATGCAGGAAATTTTCAAGCTACAAATAGTTTGTTTTTGTGACCATTCAAAGTTACAACAGCTCTGAAAAAAGTGACGTGTGGTCATTTTCACAGATATGATCTGGGCAGCATCCCCATAATCATGTAATCCAAATTCAGATGCTTGGAAACTGGTTCATATTTATGATGGTTGCTGTGTCCCAAGGTCCTGGGATCCTGTTTTGCGACCTTCTGACAAGTAAGAGTCAATGGGGAAGCCAGATTCATTGAACATTAATGACTAACTTTATCAACTGCGGTGATTCGCTTAACAACGGAGGCAAGAAAGTTCATAAAATGGGGTGAAACCCGCTTAACAAATGGCTCACTTAACAACAGAAATTTTGGACTCAATTGTGGTCATAAGTTGAGGAATACCTGTAGAGGTCAAGCATATCACAGTGTTGCAAAGCCAGAACTGAGAATCGCACACCCAAATCCCTATGTTCTAATTTTCCCTCCCATAACAATCTCTCAATGTCCACCTCAGCATAACCAATCAGATCCAGGCTAGATATTTTATGTAAGAATACTTACAAACCAACAATAAAAGTTTGTTGCCTTTTCACCCTTGCTGGTGAAGGAAGAAAAAGAGCTTTGTTAGCTGAGGACCGGTGATGGGAGCAACACAACAGCACACAAAACACAGAAACACAAGAAACTAATTTTAACACAAAAACAACACAAAAGCAACACAACCTCACACAAAAGAGCCACAAAGAGCTCAAAAAGCAACTTTCACATGTTACACAAAAACAACACAAAGCAACACAACTGGCTCACACCACAACGGCGGAGCATGGAGTGACATAGTATCTATAAAAGCAAATGTCTGACCTTAGTTTGCTAAGCAACCATTGATGAATGTTTACAGAATCCTTGTAAATGCATGAAATTATATATATTATTTAGATATTCACAGTCCAAGATTAGCCCTTCGGTGCTCCCCAACATTGTATGTGCAAAATGAGAGAAAAATTAGTTTGATTTTAGCAACTGTAATCAGGATAAGATGCTGGAAATCTTGAAATTCAGTGGGAGGAAAAATTGTCCTTATTTTGCTTTCTACAATCCCCCTGTGATTTTGTTAACAATGCATTTAAATTTTAGTATATTCTTTTTATCTGCTACTGTAATATTTCATTAGTAAACTTATAAAAACTTAACGATGAAAATTTTTCATTACCTATTTCTATTGAGCTGGAACCAATTACCATATTTTACATATAAATGTAACTTTGAATAGTGCAAACCTCAAATAATGCCACCACTTCCTAGGTTTCATTATCCTCACTAATTAAGACCTAGCAGTGTGTCATAATTTTTCCATTCCCCATATTAAAAAAAATCACATCTTGGAGAGACTTGTAAGGTCATGTCCAGAGCATTGGATGAGAATGCAACTTTAATGGAGAGAAGAACAGAAAAAGAGAGAAATCATTATCTATCGGTTAAGGCAGAGGTCTTCAAACTTGGCAACTTTAAGGCTTGTGGATTTCAACTTTAAGGCTTGTGGACTTCAATTCTTCAGCTGCCTAGAGAATTCTGGGAGCTGAAGTCCACAAGCCTTAAAGTTGCCAAGTTGGGGGACCCCTGGGTTAAGGGAAGAGGGAGTCAATCTAGTTTCTAAAGCAACTGAGCGCAAGATTAGAAACAATGAATGGATACTATTTAAGGAGAGACGTAACCTAGAACTAAGGAGAAATTTCTAGACAGTAAGAAGAATTAAGTGGGGCAATGGAGTATGGATGCAAGTGGCTTGCTGATCATGTGACTAAGTGGGAATGGCTTGGCAGTCATGTGACTGGATGGGCGTGGCCAACTTGTAAAATGTGGTGAAACTCACTTAACAACGCTCTTGCTTAGCAACCAAAATGTTGGCTCAGGAACTCTGGCATTTGAAGCCCGCAAGTCTTAAAGCTGTCAAGTTCCAAGACCCTTGCACCCCTCACCCTTTAGAAAAAAAACCCCAGGGGTGTTCAAACTTGTCAGCTTTAAGACTTGTGGACTTCAACTCCCAGAATTCCTCCTCTCGCTCTTCATCTTGAGGATGGGCGGACGGGCGGGGGGAGGGAGCTGGAACCGGTTCTAAACGGCCCTGTGGATTTGTGGAACCTCTTCTAGAGAAGAGCTTAGAACTGGCAGGAACCCACCCCTGAATGAGATCTTTAAAAAGAGAACACCAAGAATTTGTAAAACTAAAAGTTTTAAATAATACATAAATAAACTAAAAGTGTATGCAGTGGAGTGTAGATTTGGAAGAAGCAGGATGTTTTACAAGGATGAAAATAAAAATAGAGAAAGAAATGGTACGTGGTATTGTGGTTTGGTTGTGGTTCATTTCCTTTTTCTCATCTTGGTCATCTCACTCCTTGCCATGAAAGGGAGTGGGGCAATGGGGTATGGATGCATGAATAAAATTTAATATTGGCTCTTAACTGGGCTCAGAAGAAACTGAATTTCTGTAATAATAAAATATTAGCTTGGCTTACCAAGCATGACTCTGCTATGTACATAAGAGATTGTATTGTATAAGTATGTAAATCAGAGTGATTGTCCATCGCTAAGTTGAAATTCTTTATTAAGAGATTACTACGTCCATCAACTAGGCTCTTTTAGCTCCAATTTGCTCCTGGTTCCTCCATGATTAGCTGCCCGCCCCCCCTCAGTTTATCAATAGCAAAAATTTCACACTGATTACACCAGAGAACCTCTTCAGAAAAGGAATAATTACCGCAGCCAATCACTTTGGGCAAGAATGTTTTCATTTTGCCCATGAATCATCACATTAAAAAAAAAAAGGCAGCAGGGGCTGGGGACAGAACAGAGCCAGCATGGGACTTGGATCGTTAAGTGCGAAAGACGTTCACCGTTCCAAGTCAGCAGGAGAAGGGAGCAGCAAACAATACGGAGTGCATTAAGCGGACGAATAAAAACAAAATTAAAAGAAGCAAGAAGGCTGTAAGATCAGCTCGTAGGCGCTTTGCAAGGCCTGCAGTTTCCCGGAGAGGTTGGCCGAAGCAGCGTTGGGAGTTGGAATGAATACCGGTGTGATTGGACACAAATTCTGAACTAAGGAAATGTTACAAGCAGGAGACCCTACACTATTTCTGACAAATGGCAGTCCAGTCTCTTCTTGAAAGCCTCCAGTGATGAATCTCCCACAACTTCTGAAGGCAACTTCCGTTCCATGGGTCGATTGTTCTCACTGTCAGAAAATCCCTCCTTATTTCCAGGTTGAATCTCTCCTTGTTCAGTTTCCATCCATTCTTCCTTGCCTGGCATTCAGCTGCTCTGGAAAATAGCTTGACCCCCTTGCTCTCTGTGGCAGCCCCTCAAATATTGGAACTCTGCTATTCTATCTCCCCTGGTCCTTCTCCGCATTAGACTACCCATGTCCAATTCCTGCAACTGTTCGTCGTATGTTTTAGCCCACTGTATAACCCCCAACCTACTTACCTACTGTATTTCTTCCTCTCTCTACCTACCTACCTACCTACCTACCTACCTACCTACGTACCTACCTACTGTATTTTTTCCTCTCTCTCTATGTGTGTGAGGGAAATTTGGAGGCTTATTCGGTTGCTGAGGAAATGACTGTTGGAAATGTGAGGGGCAAGTGCGTGATGCATCATAAGAAGCAGCCCGGTGGGAGGAGCTTAAGGGAGAAAAATAACTGAGAAGTGTGTACCTTTTATGTTTGTGCTGCTTGCAGATGACACAGGTGCGTCAGCCACACAAAATGTACGCATGATTGTTACTCCCTTTAATAGGAACATTGTGTGAAAATTTGGTGCCGATCACTGCAGTACTTTCTGAGATTAGCGATTTTGCACAAATTATTTTAAATTTTTATTTATATAGATTAACATATGTATTTATTCATGTAGGGGACATGGTGGCTCAGTGGCTAAGACACTGAGCTTGTCTAATAGAAAGGTCGGCAGTTCGGCAGTTCGAATCCCTAGTGCCACATAATGGAGTGAGCTCCTGTTATTTGTCCCAGCTTCTGCCAACCTAGCAGTTCAAAATCATGTAAAAATGCACGTAGAAAAATAGGGACCAACTTTGGTGGGAAGGGAACAGTGCTCCGCGATCCTTCGGCGTTTAGTCATGCTGGCCAAATGACCAAAGAGACGTCTTTGGACAGCGCTGGCTTTTCAGCTTTGAAACAGAGATGAGCACCGCCCCCTAGAGTCAGGAACAATTAGCACATATGTGCAAGGGGAACTTTTACCTTTACCTTGTTTATTCATGTGATTATTAATATTATGAATGAGAAAGGCAGGATAAAAGTATATTATTAATATTAATGTATTTTTATCCTGCCTTTCCCCAAGAAAGCTATCATCATTCTCTTCCTCCCTTTACCCTCCTCACTATCACCTAATTCTTCCTGAAGCTCAGCATTATGTATATTCATTTTACAGTGATTTCCCCATTTAGAGTCAGTTAAGGCAACCCATTCCTAATTCTTGACACTTCTACATGTATCCATTCTTAATTCTATGCCCTTTCTGCACCACTCTGCCACTTCTTAAAAAAAAAAAAAGCTGATAAATTCCAATTTCCTTATGTATTTTATTATCCCCCAGACAGACATTTTTTGGTAAACATTTTGTCCTGAAATATGCATTTTGTGCACATCCAGCTATTCTGAGCAAAGAGCTGTATCGTAAAATTTAGAACACTTTTCGTCTTGATCTGCTGGGGACCATGAATCAGGCTGGTCTGCAGAAGGACGAGAACAGAACGAATGCATCCGCTGTGATTACATCCACTGGCATGAACAGGAATTCAGATATGCTTACAGACAACCAAGTGGAAGGTTGATATGTTCCTAATCAGCTTCAATCTCTGGAGTTTATACAACGACGTGTTAAACCTGAGCCCTTCCATTGATGGCTGCAGCAACTCTCTATCACCCCAGCCAGAAAAGTCTTCGGATATGTTCCAAGAAGACTTAGAAAAATCGTGGGTAGTCCTTCCCGAAAACAGAGGGATGGAATCAAGATCACACGAAGTGTTAATACCGCTTTAAAATGCCTTCGTAAGGCAACACTTGGAATATTGCATCCAGTTTTGGTCTCCACGCTGTGAAAAAGATACTAGAAAGAGTGCAGAGAAGAGCAACAAAGATGATTAGGGGACTGGAGGCTAAAACATATGAAGAACGGTTGCAGGAACTGGCCATGTTGAACATTCCTAATGGGTGATCACATGACCCCAGGCAGTGCAACTGTCTGTTTAACATTTTCATTGAGTTATAAAATATTATAAAATCCAAAAATAAATAGAAAAGCAGTGGGAAAGAAAAAGGGGAAGAGAAGTGAGGAAGGATAAGACAAAATAAGAGCCAGCAGTGTGCAGCAGCTGCCAAAAAAGCCAACACAGTTCTAGGCTGCATAAACAGAGGGAGAGAATCTAGATCACGTGAAGTGTTAATGCCACTGTATAGTGCCTTGGTAAGGCCACACTTGGAATACTGCAGTTTTGGTCGCCACGATGTAGAAAAGACGTGGAGACTCTGGAAAGAGTGCAGAGAAGAGCAACCAAGATGATTAGGGGACTGGAGACTAAAACATATGAAGAACGGTTGCAGGAACTGGGTAGGTCTAGTTTGATGGAGAGAAGGACCAGGGGAGACATGATAGCAGTGTTCCTGTATCTCAAGAGTTTCCACAAACAAGAGGGAGTCAAACTATTCTCCAAAGCACCAGAAGGCAGGGCAAGAAGTAATGGGTGGAAAGTAATCAAGGAGAGAAGCAACAGAACAAAGGAGGAATTTCCTGACAGTGAGAACAATTAATCTGTGGAACAACTTGCCTCCAGGAATGGAATTGTGAATGCTCCAACACTGTTTCTCACCACTGTTATCCCATAAGCTCACAGGATTGTGTGGATTTGTGTGTGAGCCTTATTTCTTAAAAGAAGCAATAGAGGGGGGGGGGGGGGAAGAGGGGGGAGTGAACACTCTCTGTCCTCCACTTCCAAAATTGGACAGTGTAACCTCTTGTAGGTTAGATGAAAGAACTAATGCAATTATTCCACTCATTCATGCAAGACCAAGCTCATGTTCCAAATTAGAGGTGACTTGTTACGAGAGACAGTTGGTCTTAATGGCTCATTTTTCACCTGGTGTCAAAGATTGTTCTTTCGCTCCTATCCTCCACTGGTGATTAGAGGTTAGCAAAGCTTGTGAGCCTTCTCCCTTATGAACACTCGAGAGAGGCTCTGGATGGGGGGAAAACATGGCGTTTTGAGCTGTAAACCAGGAAGGAATTTAAAAACGCCCAGACAGACAGACAGACAGACAGACAGACACGCACACACAAGAAAGGCCACCTCAAATCACTACTGGGAAAAGTGAGATGTGTCCTTGTAAGTCCCCAAGAGTCAAGCTCACTTTGAGGGACACCTTATTTTGGCGGCAGCTGGTGACTTTGACTGATATTGAAACATAAAAGCAGGGTTGGACCTGGGGAATAGAAAGGCACACTGGTGCAATCCAGACGGACTATAGTTCAATTTGAAGGAGGCTTTGATTTTTGTTTTAAAATCATTTTAGTATTCTGTGAGCAGCTAACCCAAACTTCAGGCCTGGAACCAATGGAATCCGTGATCTGATGCTGTATGTTTTGGGATAGATCCCCAGCTTCAAAGTCTGAAACATAAAATGGAAAATAATTTATTGGCAGGTGCTTTTTCCACACCGTGTGTTAGGTTTTACCCCGTGATTTTTCTTTTTTCTTTTGAAAGGAACAAGGAAAATTTGGAATGTCCTTTGGACAGAAAGACAGGCATTAGGATGTTGTAGCAGCATTGAAAAAAACACCCACAGGTTCAAGTTCACCCTTAGCCACAAAGGTTCCCTGGGAAATGTTGAGTCAATGATTCCCTTTCAGAGGAAATTATGGCAAGGATGGTAATTGTTGTGAATAAAAAGAGGAGGAAGCTATAGATGAAACCTCAAGCTCTTGAATGAAAGGTGAAATACAAATCTGCCAAATGAGAAAGATTTGTCTGTCTGTCTGTCTGTCTGTCTGTCTGTCTGTCTGTCTGTCTGTCTATCTATCTATCTATCTATCTATCTATCTATCTATCTATCTATCTATCTATCTATCTATCTATCTATCATCTACCTAACTACCTAGCTATCTATCAACCTACCTATTTACCCTACTCTATCAATCAATCAATCAATCTATCTATCTATCTATCTATCTATCTATCTATCTATCTATCTATCTATCTATCTATCTATCTATCTATCTATCTATCTATCTATCTATCTTCCTTCTACCTACCTACCAACCTATCTATCTACCTTATCTATCTACCTACCTGTATCTATCTATCTATCTATCTATCTATCTATCTATCTATCTATCTATCTATCTATCTATCTATCTATCGTCTACCAAACTACCTAGCTATCTATCAACCTACCTATTTACCCTACTCTATCTATCTATCTATCTATCTATCTATCTATCTATCTATCTATCTATCTATCTATCTATCTATCTATCTATCTATCGTCTACCAAACTACCTAGCTATCTATCAACTTTACCCTACCCTATCTATCTATCTATCTATCTATCTATCTATCTATCTATCTATCTATCTATCTATCTTCCTTCTACCTACCTACCAACCTATCTATCTACCTTATCTATCTACCTACCTCTATCTATCTATCTATCTATCTATCTATCTATCTATCTATCTATCTATCTATCTATCTATCTATCTATCTATCTATCTATCTATCTATCGTCTACCAAACTACCTAGCTATCTATCAACCTACCTATTTATCCTTATCTATCTATCTATCTATCTATCTATCTATCTATCTATCTATCTATCTATCTATCTATCTATCTATCTATCTATCTATCTATCTATCTATCTATCTATCTATCTATCTATCTATCTTCTACCTACCTACCAACCTATCTATCTACCTTATCTATCTACCTACCTCTATCTATCTGTCTGTCTGTCTGTCTGTCTGTCTGTCTGTCTGTCTGTCTGTCTGTCTGTCTATCTATCTATCTATCTATCTATCTATCTATCTATCTATCTATCTATCTGATAAAAGTTTACTTGATAAGGGATAAGATAAATTCCTGATGGAGGAAGCTATTGACAGACGGAATGATGGATTAATTTGGAACCTCTACTGCTGAGGACTAACATCAATCTTGCATCTGAAATCCATGGAGGTATTTGCTCAGCCATCATGCAAGAGGCTGGTCTGGCCGTAGAGTCCATTCCTCTGACCCAGAAGTTTCCTCGTGGTCTTCAATCAAATGTCTTTAGCTTAGTTGGTGATAAATCGACTTGTATTGCAGCATTGTGCCTTTCTGAAGGGCAGCCCAGCTAACATGATAAGACACCCCCGTTGGAACATCAATGCTTGGAGTTTGTACAGGATGCAGAAAGAATTCATCAGGTACTTTGGTAGACAAGAGACACAGCTAGATCAGAAGAACGAATGTGACAGCTTGCGAATCGAGGTGAATTCTCATCAGGGGCCTCGCCAACGTGCTTGAAGTTTGACTTCCACTGCTGACAATTATGCCCAATTCTCTTTTCAAATCCTGTATAGTTCCATCATTTAAATGGGTCCTAATGGAAGAGAAGAGGCTGCTTTGATTATGAAGTTACAGTCATGGGAAACAGAAAGATATATATATATTTAAATAAAATAAAATAAAGACCAGACGGCAGTTTGAAAGCTCTGTTTTGGGATCCCAGGTTATCATGAAGAGCAGGGGTCTCCAACCTTTGCAGCTTTAAGTCTGAAGGACTTCAACTCCCAGACTTCTCCAACCATCTGGCTGGAGAAGTCTGGGAGCTGAAGTCCTTCAGACTTAAAGCTGCAAAGGTTGGAGACCCCTGATGAAGAGGATTGATGCGCTACTCCAATCAAGCTGTTCTGATGATAAACGACTGTGGCAAAATGTGACATTAAATGCAGGTCCTCGGAGCCTAGGAATGCTTGATGCCCCCCCCCCCCCCACCCCAAATAGTTGTTTCTAGCTACTCTACGTTGGAGAGGAACTAACGGAACTGCAGTGTCACTTCTTCCTACCACTTTTAGGGCATTCTATATCCTTGGAAGCCTCTCGTGCATCACCTACATGAGAGAAAAGAGTAACAAGCCTTCTCCTGATCCAGAATAAGGACCCATCCAGTTTATCAATCAGCTTGTATCATCCCGCCCCATTAGTTCTGCTGATGAAAGAAAACTTGCTTTCAATCATTCTCTCTGTTGATGGCATCTGGGGGTTCTTGCATTGGCTAAAGAGCATGGATCATAGAATAACAGAGTTGGAAGGGACCTTGGAGGTCTTCTAGTCCAACCCCCTGCTCAGGCAGGAAGCTCTAGTGATGGCTAAACTTTTTTGGCTTGCGTGCCAAAAGCGGGGGGAGTGCAGGGGGGATGTGCGCAGGCATGCCACACCGATAATGCTATATGCGTGACCTGCTGCTTTTGGCATGCTTTTTTGCCCTCCTCAGCTCCAGAGGCTTTCTAGGAGCTTGGGGAGGGTGAAAACAGCCTTCTCCCATCTCCAGAGGGTGAAAAACAGCCTCAAAAGAAGGCCTAAGTCACCTGGCCAGTGCATACATACACCCTGGTGTTGACAGGGCAATGCCTCGCGTGCCCTAAGAAATGGTCCCGCGTGCCACTTGTGGCACCCGTGCCATAGGTTCGCCATCATGGCCCTAGACCATTTCAGACAAATGGTTATCTAACATCTTTTTAAACACTTCCAGTGTTGGAGCATTCACAACTTCTGGAGGCAAGTCATTCCACTGATTCATTGTTCTAACTGTCAGGAAATTTCTCCTTCGTTCTAAATTGCTTCTCTCCTTGATTACTTTCCATTCATTGCTTCTTGGCCTGCCCTCAGGTGCCTTGGAGAATAGTTTGACTCCCTCTTCTTTGGGACAGTCCCTGAGATATCGGAAGACTGCTATCCTGTCTCCCCTAGTCCTTCTTTTCATCAAACTAGACATACCCAGTTCCTGCAACCGTTCTTCATATGTTTTAACCTCCAGTCCCCTAATCATCTTTGTTGCTCTTCTCTGCACTCTTTCTAGAGTCTCCACTTCTTTTTTACATTGTGACAATCAAAACTGGATGGAGGATTCCAAGTGTGGCTTTACCAAGGCCTTATAAAATGGAATTAAGACTTCATGTGATCTTGATTCTATTCTACATGAATGAACATCTTCTGTTTTGCAGTACAAGTCTTTTCTGTCCCTTCCCCAGGTTGGTACCATTCTTCTGTTAATCTCAAAGGAAAATGTACTGTATCCAGTTTTGGTCACCACATTACAAAAGATGTTGAGACTTTGGGGGGAAAAAAAGTGCAGAGAAGAGCATCTAAGATGATTAAAGGCCTGGAGACTAAAGCATATGAAGAACGGTTGCAGGAACTGGATATGGCTAGTCTAGAGAAAAGAAGAATTAAGGGTGACATGATAGCAGTATTCCAGTATTTGAGGGGCTGCCACAAAGAGGGGGGTCAACTCACTTTCCAAAGCACCCGAGGGCAGCACAAGAAATGATGAATGCAACTTGAAACTAAAGAGGAACTTCCTATCAGTGAGGACAATTAACCAGTGGAACAGCTTGCCTCCAGAAATTGTGGGTGCTCCAATGCTGGTGATTTTAAAGAAGAGACTGGACAGTCATTAGTCTGGAATGGTGTAGGATTTCTTGTCAGAGCAGAGGATTGGACGAGAAGACCTCCAAGGTCCCTTCCAGCTCTGACCATTAGAGGAGGTTTCTCAGTAATGGTGTCTTAATTCTCTTAAGAAATATTAGAGGAAATTGGTGAAATTACCCATCACACTTTTGGGGGGGGGGCTCCATTCCCTCCCCACTACAGGGATGGATGCTGCAAAATCCCAATCCCTCCCAATCAGCTGGGACTCGGGATGCAGAGAATAGATGGGGGCAGGGCCAGTCAGAGGTGGTATTTGCCGGTTTTCTGAACTACTCAAAATTTCCACTACTGGTTCTCCAGAACTGGTCAGAACCTGTTGAATGCCAACTCTGATGTAAAGTCTTCCAACTTTCCCTGAAGAAGTAGGATTTACTCGTCTTCAGCTCAAATTTGAGAAGCTTGGAATCTCTCTCTTTCTCTCACTCTCTTTCCTTTGCTCCCTCCCTCCTTTCCTCTTATCTAGCTTTTTTAAAAAAAGGATATAGCTCCAGAAGAGATGATATCTGTAAGTGGACAGAGAAGGTTTCTTAAGTTGCACAATTAATGCTCAATATAGCATTAATAAAAGATAAACTGTAGCAGATAAAGTACATTTAGTTCGCCCTGGGTCCTAACAAGGAGAAATTTAATAAAATAAAAAATAAATGTGACCTCTCTCTGTCTCTGTCTCTGTCTGTCTCTGTCTCTCTCTCTCCTTCTCTATCTCTCTCTCTCCAAAATTATATCTATCTATCTATCTATCTATCTATCTATCTATCTATCTATCTATCTATCTATCTATCTATCTATCCATCCATCCACCCACCCACCCACCCACCCACCCACCTACCTACCTACCTACCTACCAACCTATCCAACCATCCGTCCATCTGTCCGTCCATCCATGCGTCCATCCATCCATCCATCCATCCATCCATCCATCCATCCATCCATCCATCCATCCATCCATCCATCCATCCATCCATCTATCTATCTATCTATCTATCTATCATCTATCTATCATCTATCTGTCTTTGAGCTTAGTAGCAGATTCCGACTCTGTTATTATTTATAAAGAGGAAAAAGAAACCTATTAAAAATAATATAAATACATATTTAATTTCTGACTTACCCCTTCTTCTTTGTACTCCCGCTGCTTTTCAGTATTTATTAACATAAACTTTAGAAACCATAATCTAAGTGTATATATTTGTTTTGCTGTATGATATAGTATATATGGATGCCTTTTTGGCTTAAATGTAATTAAACTTCTGTTATGTATATATACTGTTGGTTTTGCCATTGTTGCAGTATTTTCCAAGTTTAAGTTCTCAGTTAGATATTGTCTGCATTATGTTTCTTATCCAGGGTTGTGCAAAATTGAGTATGTTTCTGAGTAGATTATGGTGTTTTTATTGATATATTTTGGAATTATACTAATAAAAAGTGTTCTGGTTTCATTTTTTAAAATTTGGTTTTTAAGATTCTCTGCATGTGTATGTTCCTCTGGTTATTATTTTTTTTTGTCATGTTGCACCAGAATATTTCTTATATTTCATGGCCCTTCCAACATTTATTGCTCTATGATTTGTCTATTTTGGCAAGTATTGATGAAATTATATGTCATCTATAAAACATTTTGTACCAGTTTTCTCATAAATTATAGCTTGGGGTAAATTTTTTAGATGTGTATCATAATTCTTCCCACTGTTACACTGGGATATTTATTTTTACAGTTTTGCATCCAATGTATCACATTTTAAAATGTGTTCTTTTTCCATATCATATAAGTAAGAATGCACCTTAATGGGTGGTCTTGATTTTGTAAATGCATTTCAAATTCTGTCAGTCTTCTGAATGCCCCTTCCTCATTTTAATTTTCTTTTCTTTTTCCAGCAATGTGTAGGTACAACCATTGTATGTTCCGCCTTTCATTAAGTAGTTCTTGCTGAGTCTTTAATGAATTCATAGGGTCTGGATGGACTATATTTGCATAAGTAATTATACGTTGCTTACTGTAATTAATCTAAATCTTCGAAGCTTTGAAGTACTTGGTTGAATTCAGATATTTAGCCAGACTATACAACTTATTCAGCATGACAGAAGTATGGATGTAGTTGTGAGTCTGATAACAACCTGACAATTCAGTTAGAGTGAACACACTTACTCGTAGGATCACAGTTCAAGGATTTCATTGAAAATATTGTTGTCTGTATGAAATCTGCAAGGTGAGACTTGACTTGCAACCACAGGTTTATGGTGTGAATGTTGTGACCATTGAAAGTCACAACAGCACTGGGAAAAAATGGCTTATGACTGGTTTTCACACCGTCTGCAGATCGTGAGAGCCTGCTGCCTCCCCCAAGGTCATGCTCTGCAGGTGTTTGAACAATGCAGGCTGTTCTCATAACAAAAGGAATGTATTCAATTGGACAATGGAATTAATAGAGGATGATGGCCAATGAAGGAAAATCAAGTTTAACTATGTGGGCTTTCACGTGGTAAACTCAGAGCTGGTTTCTCTTCTTCTGTGCCAATGTAGTGCATTCAATAAAGCTTTACTTTTTGGGGAGAAACAATGCCCCAGGAGTTCCTTTTTGGGGGTTCACTAGCTGGACAGGTGATAATTAAGAATGTTGCAGCATCCCCATGGTCACTTGATCAAAATTCAGGGTCTTGGCAACTGGCATGTATTTATGACAATTGCAGCCGTCTGGATTAGGAAAAAAAACAATGACTTCCAACTCTCTCTGTTGCAGTAAAATAAGGGATTAACATAAAATCATAACTTTTAGCTTTTTCATAATAATATGAACCAGCCATTTCTGTAATTCTACCAATCTACTTGGTAAAACTCAAAATCAAAGGTTTTTTTTAAAATAAAATACAATGGCAGAGTTGGAAGGGACCTTGTAGGTCTTCTAGTCCAACCCCCTGCGTGGGCAGGAACCTTATACCATTTCAGACAAATGGCTATCTAACATCTTCTTAAAGACTTCCAGGGTTGGGGCATTCACAACTTCTGGAGGCAAGCTGTTCCAGAGGTTAATTGTTCTTACTGTCAGGAAATTTCTCCTTAGTTCTAAGTTGCTTCTCTCCTTGATTAGTTTCCACCCATTGCTTCTTGTCCTGCCCCCAGGTGCCTTGGAGAATAGTTTGACTCCCTCTTCTTTGTGGCACCCTCTGAGATATTGGAACACTGCTATCATGTCTCCCCTGGTCCTTCTCTTCCTCAAACTAGACATACCCAGTTCCTGCAACCGTTCTTCATATGTTTTAGCCTCCAGTCCCCTAATCATCTTGGTTGCTCTTCTCTGCACTCTTTCCAGAGTCTCCATGTCTTTTCTACATCGTGGCGACCAAAACTGTATGCAGTATTCCAAGTGTGGCCTTACCAAGGGACTATACAGTGGCATTAACACTTCACGTGATCTAGATTCTATCCCTCTGTTTATGCAGCCTAGAACTGTGTTGGCTTTTTTGGCAGCTGCTGCACACTGCTGGCTCATATTTTGTCTTATCCTTCCTCACTTCTCTTCCCCTTTTTCTTCCCCACCGCTTTTCTATTTATTTTTGGATTTTATAATATTTTATAAGTCAATGAAAATGTTAAACAGACAGTTGCACTGCCTGGGGTCATGTGATCACCCATTAGGAATGTTCCTAGCCAGTTTCCAACAAGAGAAGCCTGTGATGACTCGGGGCATGGCACAAAGGCAAAACAGCCACAGAACCGATATGAGTCCCTTTATTAGCACCAACTGAATGAAATGTCCCTTTCATTCTCCAACCTGCAAATACTCAAGATAAGCAAGGAGCGAAGGATAATTCCAGCAGGATGAGACAAGCACACAGAAGGTCGTAAATACTTTTTAAGCAGCTGGGAGGAATGCCAGGAATGTAAGCCACAATGTTACACTAGGTGAACTCAATGTTTGTTCCTGACAAATGCCCCTCCCAACTGCCTCTCCTTTAAACTCCATCCCCAGGTGTGCCTTGTGAAGGGGCCCATTCCTTCCTCGTGAGCCATGCAACCCTCATTGGCATCTTCTGCATTCTTCCCTGTGTCCCCTAGGATGAGGAGGGGGTGGGCCCTTGGTCTTCCTCTGAACCCCCTCTCCCTTGTTCTACCTCTCCCCTACTCTGCCCAGCCTGACTTTGCCCTCCCCCAGTTTCCTCCACAGCCAACAGAGCTGTTCATCCTCCATCTCAGAGTCAGACTCCGATGGGGGCATGACAAAGTCTGTGAACATTCGCTTAATGACCACATGATTCCCTTAACAACTTCAGCGATAAGCTTCACAAGTGTGTAAAAAAAAGGGTGATAAAATGAGGTGCAGCTCGCTTAGCAACAGAAATGTTGGACTAAACTGTGGTCATCAATCAAAAACCACCTGTAGGGATTTATTATAAAAAATTATTTATTTATTTTATTAAATTTATACCCCGCCCTTCTCCTTGTTAGGACCCAGGGCGGCGCACAGGCATAATTTAAAAACACAAAATACAATAAATACCAATTAAAATATATTAAATTAATAAACCCGTGCTAAAACCCATATTGAAACCAATTACCAAATTATAAATTATTTTTCTTAAAAACTCAGAAACGGGGGGCTATCCTAGGCCGGCTTGTTGGAATAAATACGTCTTAAGACGTTGGCGGAAGAGGCGGAGGTCCGAGATAGTGCGGAGGTCGGGGGGTAGGTCGTTCCAGAGGGCCGGGCCCGCCACAGAGAAGCACAGAAAATGCAGCAAAGGATAAGATGGCAGATTCCTACAGCATTTGCACAGGATTTAACACCTGATCAGCAGATAGATAGAATAGAATTCTTTATTGGCCAAGTGTGATTGGACACACAAGGAATTTGTGTGCTCTCAATGTACGTTCATCATATGCTCTCAGTTTAATTCATCTGCTAGAATAGAATAGAATAGAATAGAATAGAATAGAATAATCAGGAATGGAATGGAATGGAAGAAAGTTGAAATAGAATAGAATAGAATAGAATATCAAAATGGAATAGGAATAGGAATAGAATAGAATAGAAGAGAGAATCAGGAATGGGATAGAATGGAATGAAATAGAAGTAGAAGTAAAAAATATCAGAATGAAATAGAATAGAATAGAATAGAATAGAATAGAATAGAATTCTTTATTGGCCAAGTGTGATTGGACACACAAGGAATTTGTCTTTGGTGTGTATGCTCTCAATGTACATTCATCATATGCTCTCAGTTTAATTAATCTGCTAGAATACAATAGAATAGAATAGAATTCTTTATTGGCCAAGTGTCATTGGACACACAAGGATTTTGTCCTTGGTGCATATGCTCTCAGTATACATAAAAAAAAGAAAGAAAATACATTCATCAAGAATCATAAGATACAATATTTAGTGATAGTCATAGGTTGCTAAATAAGCAATCACCATCTGAAAAACAATTCAATTAAGGCTAAAAAAATTGTCTTACTTTGTAACCTAAAATAACGCAGATTCAGGTTAATGTCAGCATTCCAAATAGCATCCAAAAGTAAATCAAAGTCCAAGACAAAGTATTGCTCAAAGTTCCAATTGATGAAGAGAGCCATGTTGGCACATCTGGGGAAACCCGAATCTGAAAGCTTTCCGGTTTTCCCCACCCAGTTGAAAGTTTAAGATCTTGCCCCCACACCCACAAGTCCATCCCATGGTCCAATCTCCCACTGCCGTGCTGGCAGCTTCCATCCATCCAGTTCCGATCAGGTGCAGAGGTGGCAGAGACAAAGGATGACCTTGGCTTTCTAGAAAGAATGTTGTTATGGCTACATATCCTCTAACTCTGTACAATCCCCCCTCCCCTTTTCCCACAATAGAAACTGTATAGTAGAATAATAGAAAGTGTGGCAGGCCAAAGATCCAAAAGAAAAGATGGCTGCAAGCCTGACATAACGATTGAGAGCAATTGCTGGTTTAAAAAAAAAAGATGGTTTGAGCAGAAGATTCCTCCCTCCCTTTTTTTAAAAAAAAAAATCACCTTTTTTTTAGGATTAAATTTAGTTTGTCCAAACTGAAGAACTGGGCGGAGAAAAGAGGATGTGGGATGCTACCTGAGCATTTCTAGGGAATTAATTCTCTTCTCTCTGCTTACCTCTGTTTGCTTTTGCAAAATTATGATTAGTTTTCTAATCATAGAACCATCGGCAAAAAAACCCCATAATTATGAGTTTTAGTTATTGCCTTTAGTAACAGCAATATGGCTGTGTTCAAAGTGTGAAACCTCCATATATGAAATCCTCAATCCCACCTTCCCTTGTCAAAATTGCACATCCTTCTTTCTATCCAATGTTTGCCTTAATTTTCTCAAAGCACTTGGCGACTGGTTAATGTAAAGGTAAAGGTTCCCCTGGCACATATGTGCTAGTCGTTCCCAACTCTAGGGGGTGGTGCTCATCTCTGTTTCAAAGCTGAAGAACCAGCACTGTCCAAAGACGTCCCTGTGGACATGTGGCAGGCATGACTCAATGCCAAAGGCACATGGAATGCTGTTACCTTCCCACCAAAGGTGGTCCCTATTTTTCTACTTGCATTTCTTATGTGCTTTTGAACTGCTAGGTTGGCAGAAGCTGGGACAAGTAATGGGAGCTCACTCGTTACACGGCGCTAGGGATTCGAACTGCCGAACTGCCGACCTTTCTGATCAACAAGTTCAGCATCTTTGCCACTGAGCCACCGCATTAGTGAGCATTACATGACCGCAAACTGCAAAATCCCCATTCCCTCCCCACTCCAGGGGAAGGATACTGCAAAATCTCCATTCCCTCCCCACTCCAGGGGAAGGATACTGCAAAATCTCCATTCCCTCCCCCCTCCAGGGGAAGGATACTGCAAAATCTCCCTTCCCTCCCCACTCCAGGGGAAGGATACTGCAAAATCTCCATTCCCTCCCCACTCCAGGGGAAGGATACTGCAAAATCTCCATTCCCTCCCCACTCCAGGGGAAGGATACTGCAAAATCTCCATTCTCACCTCACTGCAGGGGAAGGATACTGCAATATCTCCATTCCCTCCCCACTCTGGGGCCAGCCAGAGGTGATATTTGCCAGTTCTCTGAAGTACTCAAAATGTCTGCTGCCAGTTCTCCAGAACCAGTCAGAACCTGCTGAATTTCACCCCTGTAGCGAAGGTAAGTTTGATTTCACCCCTGGAAGCATCAGGCGAGACGTCACTCAACCGGTGCCCAATGGAAGTATCTTTGCAGCCAGGCTTAGCTTCCCAAACTCTACTTCTAAGAGAAGCAGACGGAAGACACCTACTTCTATCTGCTTGAATTAGAGCCGTATTTAGAAGGGGAAATTATCTCTCTTTCCTGCAGGATTGGCTTAATGAGTCCCTTGAAAGATGTTCTTTTCTTGCGGCATACATATGGATGGCAATATTCATTTATTTGAAGGAGGAGTCCCACTTTTGAGCTAATGTAGCTCTTACCAAAGAGGATTAGGGAAACTAATCAGACCCAGTCGCTTCAGAGAAAGGTTGAGGAACGATGCTAAAGAGGTTGCCGAGTAGGAAAACTGCTGGAATGAATTGCCTTTTTTTGAGTGTGTCATGGTGATTTCCCCCCCTGCTAATTTAAGCTCCTACTTTTTAGAAGTTGGCCGTTGAGTCGATCGATGTGGATATTTTTTGTTACCGGGATGCCATTATACATCTGCAACGTCTTTATGCAGAGTAGCAATCCTGTGTTAAAGTTGGACAGTCACTGACTTGAACCAATTCCTTACATGTGAAAAAGAGAGGACTACGTTAGGATGACTCGGAATTGATCCAAGCCAAGCCAAACATTTCAGTATTGAATATCCTCAGCTTCGTTAAGGACCTGCAAAGAAGAATTGCATTTATGTGGGGTGAATATGTTTTCCTTCCTCCCTCCCTCTCTTTCTTCCTTCCCTCCCCTTCCTTCCTTCCTGCCTCCCTCCCTTCCTTCTCTCCCTCCCCTTCTTTCCTCCCCTCCCTCTCTCTCTTCCTTCTCTCCTTCCTTTAACAGATTAACAGAGTTGGAAGGGACCTTGCAGGTCATCTGGTCCAACCCCCTGCCCAAGCAGGAGACCCCACATGTGCCTCTACCTAGGATCGAACTCACAACCTCCTGCTTGTGAGGCAAGAGCTCTACCTCTAGGCCCCAGCAGCTTCCTTCCCTCCCCCTCCTTCCCTCCCTCCCTCTGTTCCTTCCCTCCTTCCCTCCCTCCTCTTCCTTCCTTTCTTCCTTCCCTCTCCTCCCTCCCTCTGTTCCTTCCCTCCCTCCCTCCCTCCTCTTCCTTCCTTTCTTTCTTCCCTCTCCTCCCTCCCTCCCTCTGTTCCTTCCCTCCCTCCTCTTCCTTCCTTTCTTTCTTCCCTCTCCTCCCTCCCTCCCTCCCTCTGTTCCTTCCCTCCTTCCCTCCCTCCTCTTCCTTCCTTTCTTCCTTCCCTCTCCTCCCTCCCTCCCTTCAGGGCATTATCACTTTTGAAGCCTCAAAATGCAGGGTTATCCTAAGAGACATTTAACCCAATTAGAAGATAAAGATTTCTTTCCCATTTCCTCTCAAAATTTCAAAACCCAAAGTCCCAAGCCACCCAAATACTGTATATTTAAAGTCTTGTTCACCGTTGTTTCCTTCTGTTGAGGGTGTGTGTGTTGTGATTTCTCGTATCACTAGCCATCCCATCAATTATTACTTTGGCCTGACTTCTATTGGCAAATGTAGCTTTGTTATAGGTAAGAGAGCAAAAGGTATTGTAGGAAAAGAAAAAGAAATTTAAGCAATCGGAAAGAAACGTAAGCAAGCAAAACAGTGGAGTGAAGCTGTTCAAGAATTGAGTTAGGACTTCTTACTTTTCAAACTTTTGCAGCCTTTATTTTTTTTTATTTTTTTTTTTTATTTTAATTAGATTTATACCCCGCCCTTCTCCAAAGAGGACCCAGGGCGGCGCACAGGAATTTAAAAGACACATACAAAAAGTCACAATACAAAATTTAAAAACATATTAAATTACCCATCCTGTGCTAAAAACCAATTAAAATCCCCAAAATTAAAAACTGTCTAAAATAGTCACAGCGGAGGTCACGCTAGGCCGGCTTGGTAAAAGAAATGTGTCTTTAGACACTTGCGGAAGAGGCGGAGGTCGGAGATGGTGCGAAGTTCAGGGGGGAGGTCGTTCCACAGGGCAGGGCCCGCCACAGAGAAGGCCCTTCCCCTGGGTGTCGCCAGCCAGCATTGTCCGGCCGACGGCACCCTGAGAAGGCCCTCTCTGTGGGAGCGTATCGGTCTAAGGGATGTATGGGGCAGGAGACGGTCTCGCATGTAACTAGGTCCCGAGCCACGGAGCACTTTGAAGATGGTCGTCAAAACCTTGAAGCCTTTATCCTAACTGACTTTTGAGTTGCTCAAAAGGCAACTCAATGGGACGTGGTGGCTCAGTGGCTAAGATGCTGGGCTTGTCGATCAGAAATGTTGGCAGTTCGGTGGTTTGAATCCCTGGTGCCACGTAATGGAGGGAGCTCCTGCTACCTGTCCCGGTTTCTGCCAACCTAGCAGTTTGAAAGCATCTAAAATACAAGTAGAAAAATAGGAACCACCTTTGGTGGGAAGGGAACAGCATTCCGTGCACCTTTGGTGTTTAGTCATGCCGGCCACATGACCACGGAGACGTCTTCGGACAGCACTGGCTCTTTAGCTTTGAAACAAAGATGAGCACTTCCCACCCAGTGTTGGGAATGACTAGCACATATGTGCAAGGGGAACCTTTACCTTTACCTTAAGGATTAATGAGAGAGTAGTAAGAAAACTCTGAACTGGTTGATATATTACAATAACTCATATGGTTTTGTTTGATTTTGGCATATTGTATTGTACTGTATTGTACAATAGGCCATTCAAAATTCTAGTTGATTATTTTAAGGAGATACGATAAATGTTCAGTCAATTCTGGTTCATTCATTAATATATGATCAAACAGCTTATGTCTTAGCAGCATGTCTGAATCCAGTTTGTGTGTGTGTGTGTGTGTGTGTCCTTGAGCATCTTGGAGAAAGGTAGTATATAAATAGAGTAGATACACCAGGCTGCAGTTTTTTGTGCATTCCATCTTTGATGGATGTCTGAATGGGAATGCAGAGATAAGCAGTCAGGTGTCCTCCAGATGCCTTCAGTGACAACTCATAGCCACCAACCATTTGCTGAGATTGAGAGTTGAAGACCAGGGGAGATATGAGAGCAGTCTTCCAATATTTGAGGGGCTGCCACAAAGAGGAGGGGATCAAGCTATTTTCCAAATCACCTGAAGGCCAGACAAGGAATAATGGATGGAAACTGACCAAGGAGAGATTCAAGCTGGAAATAAGGAGGAACTTTCTGACAGAACAATCAACCAATGGAATATACGTCTTCAGAGGGTGTGGGTGCTCCATCACAGGATGAATCCTAAGTTGCATTAACAGAGGGATACAATCAACATCAAGGGATCTATAAATCCAACTGACCAAGGAGAGATTCAACCTAGAAATAAGGAGGAACTTTCTGACAATGAGAACAATCAACCAATGGAACAGACGTTGCCTTCAGAAGTTGTGGGAGCTTCTTTACTTGAAAACCAATTTCATTCTAATTTTAGTACAATAACAATAAAGATGATGATTATGATGATGATGATGATGATGATTATATTATTATTATTATTGAGCCTTTTTAAGAAGAGACTGGATGGCCATTTGTCAGAAATAATGTAGGACCTCCTACTAGATGACCTATAAGGTCCCTTCCAACTCTGTTCATCTGTTAAAATCTGAGTCACTTGGAGGGCACCAGGTGACCGACTCCAAGAGATAGATTTTCATCATAAAGTCTCCTTCCTTCATCCAACTTTGCTGCCCAAGGATCACGTGGAACGGTGAAATGCATCAATTGAGAAGAGCCACTTTGTCATGTCTGATTCCCTGGAGACCTGTGTCATCCCTTCCACTTTAGGATTTTGCTAGAGGCTTTGTTTGTCTTCCAGTAATATGCTTTACCAGTATTGTTATTTAATTTGATGGGGGTGGGGGTGGGTGGGGGTTAAAGTACTATTGATTATTCCGCCGATATAAAAATAACTTAAGCTGCTAACAATGCATACTTCCCAGCCATAAAGAGGAATGCATAATTCATGATGTGGAATCTTCAACATCAGCCCAAATGTTTAGAAGGTTCAGATTTCTAAAGTCATTATAAGAAGGCAATTGTCCGGGAATGAATTGCATGCTTCAAACTTGCCAAGAAATTTACGACCTGGAGCGTCATCATTCATGGGATTCTGTTCTGACCGAGGCTTCCTGAGAGCCTGAAGCAAACTTCTCGTTTTTATTAATTGACTGTGAATTCTGCTCATTCACATCCCGCAAAATCTTTCGAAGGAGGATTTACAGTCACAGACCTTAACTGGCTTGGAGAGCTGCCAGGCCAATATCTGTAAAACGTGGCACGGAATCTTGGAGGGTCATGAACCAATTAAGTAAACTAATGGTCTCCTGCAAACTCCACTCCCCTTTCGCTCCTCTTTTCTTTCCTCTGGGAGGGGCCATTCATCATCCACCTTGGCCTTACTTCCAAGTCGCTCCTGTTCTTTAGCTGTTCCCTTCATGTGGCAACTCTGCGCATGCGCACACTGGGAACAGGCTCCAGCTGTTCTTCTGCCTCACTGATGTCTGACTCTGAAGGCAGCTGATAACTGGCATATGGCTCTGGCCCCTTTCTGCCTCCAACATATAGCCCTCATCAGAGCCTTCCCCAGACTCTAGGACTGGCCCAGGTTCCTCCCCAACCTCCTCACTGTCCGAATCCTCTGCTAGCTTCGCTTGCCACTGGTGGGCCACAACCGATCCCCTCCTTGGAACTTTGAAGATTGGATTTGGAAGATCGGAGTTCCCCTTTCAGTAGCAAGAGCAAGAAAGACAGCTTCAACCAACTTCATCCCATCCCAGTTGGCATGTGTTGAGGAGTAGGACGGCTGCTTTAGCCCAGAAGGAATAGTATCTCGGCCCCTCCTGGAGTTAAGGAAAGGAGACAAAAGACTTCCTTTCTTTTGTAAAATTTTATTCTGATGAGTTCGAAGAAACTGGGGATGTGGCAACGAGATCTCCCTGAGAGGTGATAAAGAAAGATGAGAAAGATCTGGATGATGGTGAATTAATGTGATCTGAGACAGCTGGACAAAAAAAAAATCAAATAAAAGGACAGGGCTCTGTTAGAAAGGTGGAAGATTCAAGATGGAGAAAAAAACATCGTGTGGAATTGTGATTGTGTCAGGGTTCCAACCGATGCCCTAATTAAATCATGAGCCTCAAACCAAGCTTCAAAAGAAATCCAATTATTATTATTAATTAGGAGCTTCATGTTGGCATGTTCCATGTGAAACCAACTCTGACCCCACACAATTTATGCCCAAGGCTTGACTCTGTTTCCCAATTCCCCCAGGGTGTGTCATCAATCACATTCACCAACCGAAGCAATTTTGTAGGTGGTAGAGATCACTCCCCTCTGGCCACTGTGAGTAACCTTGGGAGGCGGCCTTGACAGAGATATGTCTGGAATGTGCTTTTGTTTTTGGCTGCCGTGCTGCTTCGCCGTAGCGGCAAGTTTGTTTGCCCATCCCCTTTGCCTATGGCAACTCAAGAGCAGGCCAGGGGTGCTTTGCAAGTTGACATTGTTAATTCCTAAAAAGTGAAGTTGCGCAGTCATTCTGCATTTTCATAGCATGGTGAGGAATGATGGAAGATAGACATGGTTATATTCTATATTCTATTCAGATCATTGGTCCATTTGATGCAGTGTTCCCAAAGTTGTCTATTGTTTCATCCTCAGTGGGGGATGTTTCAATCTTTTAATTCAATGTCTCTAGTGGGAAAACAGAATGGTAGATTAGTTAGAACCTCTGCTTGATCCGGCACAGTTCTTTCGAAGGCCTATGACTCTTGCTGACTTCATGAAAACATCCATGCATTTTCCTTGCCTATAGAATAGAACTGGTTGGCCATTCCTTTCTTTGAGGATGGTCTTTTTTCAGTCTGGTCTGCTAGTAGCTCTGATATTAACCTGCTGGTGTTCCATACAAGGTCACATTAGACCTCATCCTGCTTCAGCTTGATGGAGGTTAGCCTGAGATTAGCCTGGTATGCATTTGTCCCAAGCCCTGTTCAGCAGAAGGGCATCAGTGGGCTGTCAATTACACCTCCCTCCCTCCCTCCCTCCCTCCCTCCCTTGTGTTTGCAATTACCAAAGTGCCAGGATTGACTCTGCGAAAGAGATGGGCAGTCCTTAAATCGGATAAATAAAATAAAAATAAAAATAGGTATGCATTTCAAACTGAAATTGGTCCATGCTTGCAAGCCAAGCATCCCTTTTCATCCTTCTCCTTCTCTGTCTCCTTCTCTTTTTCCTTCTCCTTCCCTTTCTCCTTCTCCTCCTCTGCCTCCTCCCGTTTCCCTTCTCCTCCCCCTTCTCCTTCTCCTCCCCTTCCCCTTCTCCCCCTTCCCTTTCTCCTTCTCTTTCTTTTTCTTTCTCCTCCCCTTTCCCTTTCTCCTCTTCCTTCCTTTTCTCCTTCTCCTCTCCCTTCCCTTTCTCCTTCTCCTTCCCTTTCTCCTCCTCCTTCCCTTTTTCTCCTTCTCCATCACCTCCTTCCCTTCCTCCTCCCCTTCCCCTTCTCCTTCTCTTTCTCCTCCCCCTTCCCTTTCTCCTTCTCCTTCCCTTTCTCCTTCTCCTTCTTTCTCCTCCTCCCCCTCCCCCTCCCCTTTCCCTTTCTCCTCTTCCTTCCTTTTCTCCTTCACCTCCTCTTCCTCTGCCTCCTCCCCTTCCCCTTCTCCCCCTTCCCCTTCTCCTTCTCTTTCTCCTTCCCCTTCCCTTTATCCTTCTCCTTCTTTTTCCTTCTCCTTCCCCCCTCCTCCCTTTTCCCTTTCTCCTCTTCCTTCCTTTTCTCCTTCTCTTTCCCTTTCTTCTTCTCCTTCTCCTTCTCCATTACCTCCTTCCCTTCCTCTTCCCCCTCCCTTCCCCTTTTCTTTCTCTTTCTCTTTCTCCTTCTCTTTTTCCTTTTCCTTCCCCTTCCCTTTCTCCTCCTTTTCCTCCTCCTCCTCCTCCCCTTCCCCTTCCCCTTCTCCTCCATCCTTCCCTCCTTCCCTCCCTTTCTCTTTTTGTAAGCTATAATCAGCAAGACCCTGAGTGGTCAGCCATCAAATGAGATAAAAGCAACCGATGGGAAATGAGACCACTAAGAAGAAAATACGCACATATAATCGAAATAACCAAAATATTGACCTGCGTAGAAGCACATTAGAATAATAATAACTTTCCCCATGTTGCAGAACTCAAGGCAAGTAAGGAGCATGTTTGAAAACCACCGCCGAGAAGATCAATCCCTTAGTCCATGGACCCCTCGAAGGAAGGAAGACTCACAACATCATCCCTCTGGGTGACGTTCAGGCCAGATAAGGAGATTTAGGTCTTTCAAGATGATGCCAAATGTGGCTTCTGGGTTATTTTTCAGAACAAAGAAGCCACCAAGATATTGATCAGCTTGAGACCTCTGGCTTACGAGCGGCTCCCCTTGTAATCTAAAAAACTGCAGACGAAAGAGTTGAGAGACATTTCCCTGTAATCCTCAAAGGCGGAGAGGAATCAGCTTCCATACAAGCCACAGACGTCTCTCGTTGAAAACCTGCCTGCCCTTCTTACACAGGAACTGTAGACTTTTAAGGGTAGCGAATAGCTAAGTTTCCCCTTTGTCAGATGTTATTTGGGGAAGACACATTCAGTTGCTGAGGCCAGGAGGTTAATGAGGTCTTCCTCGCTTCCACAGAGCCCTGATTTATTTCTCACCCTTTCTACTTGGTATAAAGAGCCCGTCTCTTCTGGATCTGCTCCCCCCACCCCTCCGAAACATATTAATCAATCCAACGTTTCATCTTCAGCTCTGCTATCCTGCCGGATAGAGAATGCCCGTAATAAGCGTCTCACGATTCCAGCTAGTGAAGTTCCCCTTCCTGTCCCAACTGTGTCAGTCGTGAAGTCACTTCCCCTTGTTAAATCCAAAGCAATATTAACAGCCTCCCTTTGACAGGCCTGGGACTCGGGCAGTGGTGGGATGCAACTGGTTTAACAACCGGTTCGGGGAGTGCGCGCTTTGTGTACAATTCTTGCGCTTCATTTATTTTTATTTATTTCCAATTTATACTCCGCCCTTCTCCTAAAAAAGGACCCAGGGCGGCGCACAGGCTATTAAAACCCAGAGACACGCATATAAATACCCATATTTATCAACCCATGGTATTGATCACCATCTTTAAAGCGCTCCATGGCACGGGACCAAGCTACCTGCGAGACCGCATCCTACCTCATACATCCCTGCGGCCGATTCGCTCCCACAGAGAGGGACTTCTCCGGGTGCCATCCACCAGGCAATGCCAGCGGGCGACGCCCAGGGGAAGGGCCTTCTCTGTGGTGGGCCCAACCCTCTGGAACGACCTACCCCCCGACCTCAGAACAACCACGGACCTCCGCACCTTCCGCCAGAAATTAAAGACACTCCTGTTCCATCAGGCCGGTTTGGCCTAAGTTATTTACCTAGCCTTCAGTCTGTATTATAAATTGTTTTAATTGGGTTTTTAAGGGATTATGTTTTAACTATTTAAATTTTAGCACAGGGATAACCTATTTAATTCAATATTAATTATTTATATTTTGTATTGTGTTTGTTTTAAACTTCCTGTGCACCGCCCCGGGTCCCTTCGGGGAGAGGGTGCGGTTATATAAATTTTATAAATAAATATTAAATACCCATATTAAAAAAACAATTAAATCATAATCCCGTGCTAAAAACCCATTTATAAAATCTCTAATTAAATTTTTCAATGACTAAAACTCAGTATCGGGGGATATCCTAGGCCGGCTTGTTGAAACAGAAGCGTCTTAAGGCGCTGGCGGAACAGGCGAAGGTCCGCGATGTTGCGTAGTTCGGGGGGCAGGTCGTTCCAGAGGGCAGGGCCCGCCACAGAGAAGGCTCTTCCCCTGGGTGTCGCCAACCGGCATTGTCCGGCTGACGGCACCCGGAGAAGGCCCTCTCTGTGGGAGCGGATCGGTCGAAGGGAAGTATGGGGGAGAAGGTGGTCTCGTATGTAGCTAGGCCCCGCATGTAAGCATGCGCCTTACATGCACTTTGCATGCACAGACAGCATTCCAAAAATGACCTTTTTAAGCTTCTGACTTGCTATCAAAAACATCCTTCATGGTCAAATAATTGGGTGAGTGAGTAGCCCTGATTTTTGGCCTCTCCTTCAAGATTAGAAGGACTAGGGGGACATGATAGCAGTGTTCCAATATCTGAGGGGCTCCTACAAAGACTAGGAGGTCAAAGTATTCTCCAAAGCACCAGAAGGCAAGACAAGAAACAATGGTTGGGAACTAACCAAGCAACCTAGAACGAAAGAGAAATGTCCTAATGGTGGGAGCAACTAACCAATGGAATAGCTTGCTTTCAGAAGTTGTGGGTGCTCCATCACTGAAGGTTTTCAAACAGAGATGGGACAACCGGTTGTCAGTGGAATGGTTTGCCTTCACAAATTGTCCTCCATCAATGGAGGGTTTTAAGAAAAGATCGGAGAACCATTTGAAATTGTACAGGGTCTCCTGCTTGTTGGAGTGGTCCTTTCCAACTCTATTATCTTATGTTCTGGATAAAATTTCAGAACTTTAAGAGCAAGTCGTAGAATGGAATAGAATGGAATAGAATGGAATAGAAGAGAAGAGAAGAAAATGGGAGTGAAGAGATAATAGAGTAGAATAGAATAGAATAGAACAGAAGAGAAGAGAAGAGAAAGAAGAGAAGAGAAGATGAGTGAAAAGAGAACAGAATAGAATAGAAGAGAAGAGAAGAGAAGAGAAGAGGAATGGGAGTGAAAAGAGAAGAAAAGAGAAGAGGAGTGAAAAGAGAACAGAATAGAATAGAAGAGAAGAGAAGAGAAGAGGAATGGGAGTGAAAAGAGAAGAAAAGAGAAGAGGAGTGAAAAGAGAACAGAATAGAATAGAATGGAATGGAATGGAATGGAATAGGGGAGAAAAGGAGAGGAGAATAGTTGGAAGGGATCTTGGAGGTCTTCTAGTCCAACCCCCTGCTCAGGCCTATACCATTTCAAATGGTTGTCCATTTTTTTCTTAAAACCCCCTGAAGGCAAGCCATTCCACTGATCGATTGTTCCAATGGTGTGTTTCTTTACTTGTTGAGAAAATTGGGACGGGGGACAACCAAAAATGTTAGTTCGGGCTAAAAAGTGACTGTTTTGTGGTGCATACTCGAGATCTTTATTTTAGCCTCTTGCCTTTCGCGAATGTTTTTAAACTATGGCTTGCCAAAATAATTTATCCAAAATCTGGAGAAAAGCAGCGCTGGCTTGTTGGCTCTTTGTGAGTTGAAATGACAAGGATGGAAACAGGTTACATACATTATTCACTGAATAAGACATGTTCATTAGCTCCTGCCTGCAAATAGGTACCTGCTTAACAGTGCCTCCTTGCATGCAAGCAAGTACGCACCCACTCACAAACACACACATAAAGCAAACACAGTTCTAGGTTGCATAAACAGAGGAATAGAATCTAGATCAAGTGAAGTGTTGATACCACTTTACAAGGCCACATTATTCTATACAGAGTCTCCCTCCCTCCCTCCCTCTTTCTCTCTCTTTCTCTCTCTCAGATAATGTTATGTACTACGCTTAGGTCAGACCGAAGGCAGCGAAGAGAATTGCACATCTATAATCAACACCCGTGTGAGCAAAGACTAACACCATGGTTAACGCTAAACCGACAGTCAAATCGGTAAAAGATGCCTCAATTAAGGAACTACCATCACAGACAAACAAGCTAACAGTAAACAATAGTCTAATGAGGAATACTCCCACTAACACAGACAGGGTAAGCTACTAGTACCTAAAATAAGAACAAACCCCACTTCCTTTCCTGACAGTGAGAACAATTACTCAGTGGAACAACTTGCCTCCAGAAGTTGTGAATGCTCCAACACTGGAAGTTTTTAAGAAGATGTTGAATATCCATTTGTCTCAAGTGGTATAGGGTTTCCTGCCTAAGCAGGGGGTTGGACTAGAAGACCTACAAGGTCCCTTCCAACTCTGTCATTCAATTCTGTACTATACAGAGTCTCTTTCCCACTCTCTCTCTTTCTTTCCCTCTCTCCCTCTTAAATTCCAAAATTGTTTCTTCAACTGCTTTATAGTGTCAGAAGGCATGAAAGTGGATTCTCCACAAAGGAACATTTAAAAAAACAACAACCAACAAATATACTTTTACGTTGATCCTCAGTGGAGCAAACTAAGATTCTGGTGAAGAATTCACGTGAAAACCCCCTTTTAAACAGATGCCTCTTCTGATGGGGTGACAGGCGAGTCATTCTCCCTTCTAGGGGGTGTCTTTGAGGGTCAGAACCAAATAACATGTCATGGGGAAAAGCATAATTCATCACTTAACCCCTGTTTGAGAACAATCAACCAATGGAACGGAAGTTCTTTGTGCTCCATCACTGGAAGCTTTCACTAAAAGACTGGACTGCCATTTGTCAGAAATGGTGAAGGGTCTCCTGCTTGAGCAGGGGGTGGACTAGAAGGCCTCCAAGGTCCCTTCCAACTCTGTAATTCTATCCTATTCTTTGAGCATTGATGATGTAATACTCATCAGTAATGAAATGTCTGCAAGAAAACCACCATGCTTAGGGAGCATCAAAGACAGACAACAGATCCTCCATCCTCTCCTCCTTTCTTTCTTCTCTATTCCATAATGCCCTCTAGCACTGATAATATTTCCTAGTTGGGTCATGAAATGTCTGCAAAGAGAAACAATCAAGCTCAGAGATCATCAAAGAAACTACAAGGGCCCCTCCATTCTCCTCCTCCTCCTCCTCCTCCTCCTCCCCTCGTTCTTCTCTATTCCATAACCCCACTGCGTCATATGTGCGTGCGTGCTGGTATACGCACAATGGCTATGTTTTGAGAGCTGGATGCAATGAAATTTCATTTTAATGTATGCTGATTTGTGTACACTTAAAGTGACAATAAAGTTTTATTCTAGTCTAGTCTTTTCATATAAATTTAATAAATGTGAAGGTGGGGGAGAAAGAGGAGGAGGAAAAAAGAAAAGATTCTAGCCCGAGCAATGAGTGTTATGTCTAGAAATGTAGACTGTACCTACAGGCTAATGCATATTGAAACACTTGTACATCTCTCTTTTAATTTGGTAACACCGTTAGCAGGACTGAAAAAGATGAACACAGAGAAAACAACGCTGGCCGGATTGCCAAAAACACCAAGAAACCTGGAGAAGTACAGACGTATCCAGCCACGCATTTGTTGTTTCCTTCTATAATGCTGTGGCTGAACATATATAAACTTTTGTGTAGGCAACAATGGTGTCCTCCAACTATTCGGTTACATTTGTTACTGTATGGCTCATTAGCTTTTTTTGAATCACTCTATATATTGATAGAGAGAAAGAGAGAGACAGAGAGAGAGAGAGAGAGAGACAGAGGGATGATGGTTATAAACAGCTGATCTAGACATTATTCCTAGAGAGGAATTGAGCTTTGGCCTTCAGAAGGAAGAAAAAGACTCAAAAGAGCCACATGTTGACTGCTTTGTCCTTAAGAAGAGAGAAAGAGGAGTTTGGAGGAGGAGGAGGAAAGAGAAACATCAGAAAACAGCACAGAAAGGATCCTCCCTAATTTCTCCTCAGTATTTATCAGACAGTTACACAGAGGGTGCTTTAGTCTGGCAAGATTTTGCCTCTTGGCATGCTGCAATTTTTTTTAAAAAGCCCAGCTTGAATATGTACACACGCTGTTCCTCACCTTTCCAAAGCTACTATGATCTGTGAGATTCAATTTCATTTTGCTTCCCAGTTCTGCAAATTAGCGAACAAAAAAGATTTTAATTAATTTGGGTTTATTAAAATCAATTAATTAGGTTATCCTGCTCTATTTGATCCTTCTTGGATATGAGTATGACTATCTTATTTCATTTTGCTGGCCTTTTAGAATGACACATCCGTCCCTTTGCATCCTACCATATTTTTGGCTTTAAAAAATATTATAAGTCTGATGATTAATAATAAAATCGATGTAGTGAATGCTAAAAAAGACATATTTCTCCATGAAATTTTTGCAATATACACATTGTTGCCCAAGTATCATCTTCTCACTTTTTTTATTTTCCCTTTTTTAAAATAAAAATATGTGTTTCTGCATTACATTATTTTGAAAAAGATTCTGTTCTGACCCAGGCTTCCTTAGAAAGCAAGAAGCAAAGTCTTGGGTCCCTGCAAAACCTCTTTTATTTACACGTTTAATAAACAATCTTTCAGAAGAATGTTTATCCTCGTGCACCTTATCTCATTTGGAGAGCTGCCAGATAACTTTCAAACACGGAGCAAAACAAAAGTTGGCAAAGGATCTCTTATAGAGACAAACAGAACTTTCCAGACCGAATAATAATAATAATAATAATTTAATTTTATATCCCGCTCTCTCTCGCCAAGGGGACTCGAGGCGGGGCACAGGCAATTAAAAATACAAATAAGACCACCGACAAAATACAAAATACAAAATTAAAAATGAATTAAATTAATCCTGCGCTAAAACCCATAAACTAAACTAAAAATTACCCCTAAAACCCCTAACCTAAAAAGAGACTACCCAAGGCCGGCCAGGCGAAAAAAGTGTGTCTTTAATTTTAAGCGGAAGGAGCGGAGGTCCGTGGTTGTCCTGATATCGGGGGGAAGGTTGTTCCAGAGGGCTGGGCCCGCCACAGAGAAGGCCCTTCCCCTGGGCGTCGCCCGCTGACAAAGTCTAGTGGACGGCACCCGGAGAAGTCCCTCTCTGTGGGAGCGAATCGGCCGTGAGGATGTATGGGGCAGGATCCGATCCCGCAGGTAGCTAGGTCCCGAGCCATGGAGCGCTTTGAAGATGATAATTAACACCTTGAAGCGCACCCGGAAGACGACAGGTAGCCAGTGCAGCTCGCGCAAGAGCGGTGTTACGTGGGCAAACCTAGAGGTGCCCATAATTGCTCGCGCGGCTGCGTTCTGGACCAACTGAAGCCTCCGGGTGCACCTCAAGGGGAGCCCCATGTAGAGAGAGTTGCAATAATCCAGTCGTATTTCTCCCCCCTCTCTATCCCTCTACCTACCTACTTACCTACCTATCTACCTACCTACCTACCTACGTCCTGTATTTCTCCCCCCTCTCTCTATCCCTCTACCTACCTACCTTCCTACCTACCTACCTACCTACCGTATTTCTCCCCCCTCTCTCTATCCCTCTACCTACCTACCGACCTACCTACCTACCTACCTACCTACCTACCTACCTACCTACCGTATTTCTCCCCCCTCTCTCTATCCCTCTACCTACCTACCTATCTACCTACCTACCGTATTTCTCCCCCCTCTCTCTATCCCTCTACCTACCTACCTACCTACCTACCTACCTACCTACCTACCGTATTTCTCCCCCCTCTCTCTATCCCTCTACCTACCTACCTACCTACCTACCTACCTACCTACCTACCTACCTACCTACCTACCGTATTTCTCCCCCCTCTCTCTATCCCTCTACCTACCTACCTTCCTACCTACCTACCTACCTACCGTATTTCTCCCCCCTCTCTCTATCCCTCTACCTACCTACCTACCTACCTACCTACCTACCTACCTACCGTATTTCTCCCCCCTCTCTATCCCTCTACCTACCTACCTACCTACCTACCTACCTACCTACCGTATTTCTCCCCCCTCTCTCTATCCCTCTACCTACCTACCTACCTACCTACCTACCTACCTACCTACCTACCTACCTACCTACCTACCGTATTTCTCCCCCCTCTCTCTATCCCTCTACCTACCTACCTATCTACCTACCTACCTACGTCCTGTATTTCTCCCCCCTCTCTCTATCCCTCTACCTACCTACCTACCTACCTACCTACCTACCTACCTACCTACCTACCGTATTTCTCCCCCATCTATCTATCCACCTACCTACCTACCTACCTACCTACCTACCTACCTACCTACCTACCTACGTCCTGTATTTCTCCTCCCTCTCTCTATCCCTCTACCTACTTACCTACCTACCTACCTCCTGTATTTCTCCCCCCCTCTCTATCCCTCTATCTACCTACCTACCTACCTACCTACCTACCTACCTACCTACCTACCTACCATATTTCTCCCCCCTCTCTCTATCCCTCTACCTACCTACCTACCTACCTACCTACCTACCTACCTACCTACCTCCTGTATTTCTCCCCCCTCTCTCTATCCTTCTACCTACTTACCTACCTACCTACCTACCTACCTACCTACCTACCTACCTACCGTATTTCTCCCCCATCTATCTATCCACCTACCTACCTACCTACCTACCTACCTACCTACCTACCTACCATATTTCTCCCCCTCTCTCTATCCCTCTACCTACCTACCTACCTACCTACCTACCTACCTACCTACCTACCTACCTCCTGTATTTCTCCCCCCTCTCTCTATCCTTCTACCTACTTACCTACCTACCTACCTACCATATTTCTCCCCCCTCTCTCTATCCCTCTACCTACCTACCTACCTACCGTATTTCTCCCCCCTCTCTCTATCCCTCTACCTACCTACCTACCTACCTACCTACCTACCTACCTACCTACCTACCGTATTTCTCCCCCCCCTCTCTATCCCTCTACCTACCTACCTACCTACCTACCTACCTACCTACCTACCTACGTCCTGTATTTCTCCCCCCTCTCTCTATCCCTCTACCTACCTACCTACCTACCTACCTACCTACCTACCTACCGTATTTCTCCCCCATCTATCTATCCACCTACCTACCTACCTACCTACCTACCTATCTATCTACCTACCTACCTACGTCCTGTATTTCTCCTCCCTCTCTCTATCCCTCTACCTACCTACCTACCTACGTCCTGTATTTCTCCCCCCTCTCTCTATCCCTCTACCTACCTACCTACCTACCTACCTACCTACCTACCTACCTACCTACCTACCTACCATATTTCTCCCCCCTCTCTCTATCCCTCTACCTACCTACCTACCTACCATATTTCTCCCCCCTCTCTCTATCCCTCTACCTACCTACCTACCTACCTACCTACCTACCTACCTACCTACTACTGTATTTCTCCCCCTCTCGCTATCCCTCTACCTACCTACCTCCTGTATTTCTCCCTCTCTATCCCTCTTCCTATCTACCTACCTACCTACCATATTTCTCCCCCTCTCTCTATACCTCTTTCTACCTACCTACCTACCTACCTACCTATCTACCTACCTACCTACCTGTTGTATTTCTCCCTCCCTCTCTCTATCCCTCTCTCTACCTACCTACTGTATTTCTCCCCCCCCTCTCTCTATCCCCCTACCTACCTACCTACCTACCTACCTACCTCCTGTATTTCTCCCTCTCTATCCCCCTACCTATCTGCCTACCTACCTACCTACCGTATTTCTCCTTGAATATTATGGGCAGAGTATTTTATGTCATAAAGGATGACATAATACCTGTGGCTCTCTCTGTATCCATCTACCTACCTTTTTTACAATTTTTTTACATTTCCATTGCATGCACCTGGCACAGGTGTGACATCTACACTATATATATATAGTGTAACTGATCAATAAATAAATCTAGTCTCCCTGATTTATTTATTGATTTATTTATTGACTAGTCTCCCTGATTTGTTTATTGATCAGCTCAAAAACCTTACATACATACATACATACATACATACATACATACATACATACATACATACATACGTATGATTGGTGCAGTACTTTCGGAGATTACCAGTTTTGAACAAACTCATAGTTACATTTTTATTTATATAAGATGTTATCTATTACATGCTTGATGAAATAAGAAAAGTAAGATCAAAGAGGGGGACATTCCTTGTTCTCTATGGACCCGTGGATTGCATGGGAATTAGGAACAAGCTCAAACAACTCCTTGGGTGCCGGTGATCGCCTTCCGAAGCTTGGCCATTTTGTCTTTTCAACATGTTAGGGCCGCAAAGAACAGGGGTTATTGCTCTGCCGCGTAGAACCGAAAGGCTACAATCGAGCTTCAGCGGGAGCCCAACTGCCTGCAACTGTTATCGTACTGGTCTTTTCCCACGCGAAGGCTCGGGGTGGATCGATCGATTTCCCCCCTTCAAACTTCCCTTGTGCCCCTTGCGAGGGTGATTCCATCAGGAGGAGAAATGGCTGCTGGCAAGCAGAGGAGAAGAGTTCCCAAAACAAACGTGCCACCTGCAGGTCACAAAAACGAGATGCACTTAAGGAAGAAAGAAATCGGAGCAGCAGGAAAAGAGAGATGGAGGGGAGGGAAGCCGATTCCTTTCAAACAGGGAGGCTGAGGAGGAGGTACCACTGTTTTGGCTTTGGATGTTTGCCAGTTTTGTTTTTTTTCTCTCCACTTAAGCCCCAGGGCAAGGATGGAAGAAAAGAAGGAGGCACAGCGGGAAACCTCGGCAGCTCGCTTTTCAAATTGGGCAGCCAAAGCGCCTTCTTTGCTCCCTAAACATCCTTTCCCAGATGATTGGTGTGTTTGCGTGCCTCCAAGGTGCTTTGCGTTAGGCAGCTGAAAGTCTGCCTACACCAGGGGTGTCCAAACTTGGGAACTTTAAGACTTGTGGACTTCAACTCCCAGAATTCCCCTGTCGGGGAATTCTGGGAGTTGAAGTCCACAAGTCTTAAAGTTCCCAAGTTTGGACACCCCTGATCTACAGGTTGCAAGGTCAGTCAGTCAGCTGTGGGAGATACGGCCTTTCTCAGAAAGCGGTCTGGCTTTTCCGAGGTACTTTAGCTCTGGCCATTTGGGGTTCCATTTATCTCTCGGGCACGGCTGTCCCCAGGAGCCATGGCTCTCCTTCCAAGGAAGCAATTCTGTGCCATGAATTATAGATTGAGAAACGAAGTCCTTGTTTTTGCATTGTGAAAAAAACAACAACACTGTATATGTTTGGCCAGTTCTTTGGAAGCTAATAGATCAAAGAGGCTGAACTTCGATGTTTATCCCTCCTTCCTTCCTTCCTTCCTTCCTTCCTTCCTTCCTTCCTTCCTTCCTTCCTTCCTTCTTTCCACTTTCCTCCTCTCCCCTCCCGCCCTCCCATCTCCCCTCTGCTCTCCCCCCTCCCCTCTTCTCCCCTCTTCTCCCCTGCTCCCTTCTCGTTCCCTCCTCACCTCTCTTCTCTACTTTTTGCTGTCTTTCCTTCATTTCCCTCCCTTTCTCTTCCTTTCCTTTCTTTGTTCCCTTTCCTTCCCACTTTTCTATTCTACCTCTCCTCTCCTCCTCTCCTCTCCTTTTGCTTTTTGCTGTCTTTCCTTCCTTTCTCCTCCTTTCTCTTCTTTTTTCTTCCTTTCCTTTCCCTCTTTTCTATTCTCCCTCGCCCTCTCCTCTTCTTTTTGAAGTGATTTGATAGAAACAATCAGTCCACTAAAATCTAATTCCAGAAGTTATAGAGGTTCCATCGCTGGAGGTTTTCAAGAAGAGGCTGGATAGCCATTTGTCCAGAGTGGGATAGGGTTTATTGCTTGGGTTAGGGGGTTGGACTAGAAACTGAGCTCTTGTAGCACAGTGGTTAGAATGTAGCATTGTAGGCAAAGTCTGCCCACAGTCTGGAATTTGATCCTGATGGAGCTCAAGGTTGACTCAGCCTTCCATCCTTGTGAGATTGGTAAAGTGAGAACCCAGATTGTTGGGGGAAATATGATGACATTATAAACCACCCAGAAAGTGTTGTAAAGCACTATTGTAGAAACCTTTTGGGAAAAGTGTACAGTATTTTTGAAGTTTGATGACTAATAAGACCACTTTTGTTTTAGTAGTGCCATAAAAATTATATATCAGTGGAAAGATAATTTAATCAAGAATGCAATGCAATAAACCTTGTTCAATTATCTGTATTCTATCAAAAGTTACAGCCAAATAGCCAGACAAAGGAAGCACAACTTGCTTAGGTTGATAATCAGGTAGCTTTCCTTCATCTGATTGTAGCCAACGAGCATGGGTGTTTAGAGAGCCAATCGGGTGTCATCTTGTTTTGGCCATGAGCCAATCAGATCACAGTAGGATTCAGTTATTGATGTCATCTATTGAAGCTGAGAGAAGGACGCTTGTCACATATAATCTTTATATATCTTGTTTTTTCTACATGTTTCACTTTTCTTCTTTATAGCTGCTGTTCTAATAGCAAATCCTTCATAAACGCTACATTCTTGATTAAATTATCTTTCCATTGATATATAATTTTATGGTACTACTTCAAAAAAAAAACCAATGACGTCATTAGCCATCAAACCTCAAAAATACAGTTTTCCCAAAAGGTTTCTACAATTTTGGCACTTTACTGTATATAAGTGCAGAGTGCAGAGAAGAGCCACAAAGATGATTAGGGGACTGGAGGCTAAAACATATGAAGAACAGTTACAGGAACTGGGTATGTCTAGTTGAATAAAAAGAAGGACTAGGGGAGACATGATAGCAGCCTTCCAATATCTCAGGGGCTGCCCCAAAGAAGAGGGAGTCAAGCTATTCTCCAAAGCACCTGAGGGCAGGATAAGAAGCAATGGGTGGAAACTCATCAAGGAGAGAAGCAACTTAGAACTGAGGAGAAATTTCCTGACAGTTAGAACAATTAATCAGTGGAAGAGCTTGCCTCCAGAAGTTGTGAATGCCCCAACCCTGGAAGTCTTTAAGAAGATGTTGTATAGCAATTTGTCTGAAACGGTATAGGGTTTCCTGCCTAGGCAGGGAGTTGGACTAGATGACCTCCAATGTCCCTTCCAACTCTGCTATTGTATTGTAGTGTAAGTCTAAATGCTATTGCTATTGCTATCTCAAACGTGATTTCCAACTCTTTTATTCTGTATCTCAAAATCAGTTCATTCAGAAAGACGGGGAAGAAACCACACACTTAAAACTTGATGGTTTAAATATCATTACATCTTCCCACTGGCAATAGGCAAGTAATTATGGTGTATAGGTTCATGCTAATCCTCAATCAAGATTCTTCTCCTGCCAAGCTACACTTCCAGTTAAGGAGCCAAAGAGTCAAGCTAAGCCAAGAAGCTTCCACTCTGGGCAAGAAGCCAAGTTAAGCTGTGTAATGTTGCCAGAGTTGTGGTTTACTAATGAAGCTTGATTGGGATTTGAAGGTCTTATCAAGGAATTTAAAGATCACCTTTGAAAAAGCATCTATGGTAGAATCAGAGGTGAAAGAGGAAGTGGGGGGGGGGAGGAGAGAGTTAAGAGGAATTCTGGTATGGAGTTCTCCAGGGGAGGAAATGTTATAGAGTAGAATAGCTGAGCCTCGTTTGCTGGTTCCCAAAGGAAAGCAACTAGTCTGGTGAGATTCTTGTAATAAAGGCAACCAACAATGAAGAATTGTTTTGGCCAATTCATGGCGTTGTTATGGTTCCTTGCACCTAATACCATGAGAAAAAGAAGGAAGGAGGGAGGGAAGGAGAGATGGAGGGAGGGAGGAAGGCAGAAGGAAGGAAGGAAGGAAAACCATGGAGGTTCTGCTTCTTTGATCCATTGGCCTCTTTGATCTATTAGAATCTTTCCATTGATATACAATTTTATGGTACTACTCCAAAAAAAACCAGTGGTGTTATTAGCCATCAAACCTCAAAAATACCATTTTCCCAAAAGGTTTTCACATTTTTGACCACTACTGTATATAAGTCTAAATGCTATGGCTATCTCAAATGTCTCTTCCAACAAGAATCTCAGCAGCCTAGCTGAGAGATACAGAATAACAATTCTGTAATATAGAGATTCTTGTAATATAGGCAACCAACAATAAAGAATTGTTTTGGCCAATTCATGGAGGAGTTCTGGTTCCTTGCACCTAATACCATGAGAAAAAGAAGGAAGGAGGGAAGGAAAGAAGGAAGGAAGGAAGGAAGGAAGGAAGGAAGGAAGGAAGGAAGGAAGGAAGGAGCGAGCTCTTGGAGAAGATATTATACAGTCCAGCATTAGAAGAATTACAGACATATTTTAATGTGAGATAGTCAGAAAGTTTCATGATTTAGTAACTATACCTTATAGCAGTGTTTCTCAACCTTGGAAGCATGAAGGCGTGTGGACTTGCAAGATTCTAGTAACGTAGTCTTATAATAAAGCAGAATCAGCTCATGTGGTGATGTTCCCTGCCTGATCTACCTGGGAACACTTGACATTAGTCTTGCAAGTCTGAAAGCACAAATCTCCTTTGTAGCCTGAGACGTTAGCCCCTTCTCTTTCTTCACCCATTATGCAGCTGCAGGCTATGCCTTCTCTTACCTGAGCATTCCCTAGGCAGCATTTCATTGCCCTGCCTCTCAAGGCCTTTCTCACGTGCCACCCCAGGCACAGGGCCTTAAAGGTCTACACACCTGTCTTAGCTAGCCCTATGAGATCCCTCTTCCCACCCCTTTTAGAAACAGGAAATGATTACCTTGATGGAGAGGCCTCCCCTCCCCTCCTCCTGCAATCTTGATGCAATATTTATTTATTTATTTATTTATTTATTTATTTATTTATTTATTTATTTATTTATTTATTTATTTATTTATTTATTTATTTATTTATTGTTTCGATTTATATACCTCCCTATTTCACCTAAAAGGGACTCAGGGCGGTGCACAGAAAGATAAAAACCCCACAGAATACAAAATATAAAAAACAATTAAATTATTAGATCTGTGCTAAAATTTAATAAATAATTAAAACCAATAAATATCAAATTAAAATAATTCCCTAATCTATGTCAGGCCAGCTAAACGAAAGAAATGTGCTTTTAACATCCGACGGAAGAGCCGTAGGTCCGTGATGGTGCGGATATCGGGGGGAAGGTCGTTCCAGAGTGTCGGACCCGCCACAGAGAAGGCTCGTCCCCTGGGAGTCGCCAGTCGGCATTGACCGGCTGACGACACCCTGAGAAGGCCCACTCTGTGGGAGCGGACAGGCCGAAGGGAGGAATGTGGTAGGAGGTGGTCTCTCAAGTAACCAGGACCCGTGCCATGGAGCGCTTTGAAGATGGTAACTAGCACCTTGAAGCGCACCCAAAAGACCACAGGCAGCCAGTGCAGCTCGCGCAGGAGAGGTGTTACATGGGAGTAACGAGAAACTCCCAGGATCCCACGCGCGGCCGCATTCTGCACTAGCTGCAGCCTCCGGGTGCACCTCAAGGGGAGCCCCATGTAGAGGGCGCTGCAGTAGTCTAGGCGGGAAATAATGAGGGCTTGAGTGACCGTGTGTAGGACATCTCGAATAAGATTCTTGTTTCCTCGCCCGCTGTTATCTTAAACCCCGAGCCATTATGTTTTCCATAAGAGCTCGGCTGAATAAAAAACAAGTCAGGATTACTGAGGGGAAAAAAATGACCCATCGTACTCATCTTGATGAATGGGAGATAAAGAGCCAGGCTGATGCTGGAGGCAGGTGGACACCAGGGTACTAAGAGCAGCTTCCCGTAAAGTACAACATAAGTACACCAAGGAGAGTGGAGCGCAACAGTTCAGCTGGAGGACATGTGAACGGTCTTCGTAATACTGTTGATGAAATCATTATCTTCTCGAGAGGCACCCAGGGGAGGTGGCGGCTTTCAGAGATGGTCCTCTGATAGAACAGATGGGCCACTCCCGGTGATGCTTGGCAAAATTGAGACAAATTGAAGGGCTGACCTCGACAATTACTGCTACGAATACGGGGCACAAATGAAGCCGAGAAGCCTCTAGATATTAAATTGATGGCTGTTCCATTGCGTGGTTTTGAATGAGGTCAAGGGCTTTGGGTGGGGTCAGAAATCACCTTTGGAGAGGAGGAGAAAGAGGATAAATTACCATACCTCTCCATAATGCTGTAGGAATGTCATGAATAATCCTGCCTGGCTTATGTGGCCGGACAAGCCGCAGTAGGTAAGGAATGAAATGTCCCTATACATCCTTTGTGATGTAACTGATGTATGATGCATGAGCCTTGGTGATGCAGTGGTTAGAAAGCAGTACTGCAGGGCTGCTTCTGCTGACTGCACGCTGACTGCAATTTGGAAGTTCGAATCTCACCAGGCTCCAGGTTGACTCAGCCTTCCATCCTCCCGAGGTCGGTAAAGTGAGGACCCAGATTGTTTTGGGCAAGAGGCTGACTCTGTAAAGCAATGGGTGGAAATGAATCAAGGAGAGAAGAAACCTAGAACTAAGGAGAGTTTCCTGATAGTGAGAACAATAAACCAGTGGAACAACTTGCCTCCAGAAGTTGTGAATTCTCCAACACTGGAAGTTTTGAAGAAGATGTGGGATAACCATTTGTCTGAAATGGAAGAGAGAGAGAGAGAGAGAGAGAGAGAGAGGGAGGGAGGGAGGGAGGGGGGAGGGAGGGAGGGAGGGAGGGAGGGAGAGAGAGAGAGAGAGAGAGAGAGAGAGAGAGAGAGGGAGAGAGAGAGAGGGAGAGAGAGAGGCAGAGTCTGGGCTGTCCATCAGCCCTCTGATGGAGAGTCAACAGCCCTCAGGTCTAGAGGTGGCTGATGAGGAAGAGGAAGAACAGCTGGGTCTAGTGCCTGATGCATATATAGGCAGAAGGCAGAGGAGAGGAGAGCAGTGGTAATCTATGGGCCGGTCTTTGGGATGGAAGAGCCACCATTGCTAGTGAAGTTCCACCCTAGCTCTGGGGATCAAAGGCAGGGGGTGGAGATGAATAAGTGTGACAGACAACTATGCATCTCCCTGCCGCACAGACCTGTTAGCCATCTTGGAGGGAGAAACGTTTTCCCGGGGCTGCTGGCGTTCCTAATAAAGGAATCCTCGATTTAACTTCAGAGGATTTGTTGTGTTTGGGGAGCTGGGTCAGCACACAAATTGTGTGCAGATTTATAGGAGAAAAGAAGATAGGAAAACAGCAAGCAGACAGGGAAGTGAGATGTGATGTCCAGAGACTGACAACTATTACAGGCAGTGTCCGTGGAGATTCTCAGCCCTCCAGGTCATGGTTGTCCCAAAGGTGCTTTTTGTTAAAAAGGTAGCCGGATTTTGCTTTTCCTTGAAGATGTTTCGCTTCTCATCCATGAAGCTTCTTCAGTTCTGATGGAACGGTGTAGGAGAGATTTGTATTCTTTTCAGTCATCTGGTCGTTAGCGCTCTTTCTTAGCATCGTTGAGGCCACCTGGAGGTTTATCTCTGTCCTCAGGGTCACCTGAATAGTGCAAATGGGACCTTCTTGGAACTACGGAAAGGACTGTGTGGTAGAGAGGAGATAGGTGGGGTTGTATCCCTCCCCTTCTGTTGAGGGAGGACTGTTCAATTTTGACGTGGGTGGCTTCTTTGACCTCCCTTTCAAACCAGAGATCCTCTGTGTCCAGGATGTGGACTTTTGCAAGAAATGTCTTTAAGGACAAACGAAGTCCAGTTGCTTTTTGAAAAAAAAAGCACCCTTGGGATATTATACACTCGTGATGGGGAATCTTTGGCACATGTGCAAGAGGTGGCATGCAGGACCTTCTCTGTGGGCACTTGTGCTGTCGCCAGCTGCTATTCTGGTTTCTGGCATGCACATGTGCACCAGACATGGTCTGCACAGTGCTGGCAAATGTCCCGAAAATCGTCCAAAAAACAGGCTGTTTTTTAGGAATTTTTAAGTCTGTTTTTAGGTGGGATTTTTTGCCATTTATTTGGCTGTTTTTCAGGCTGTTTGGGGGCCATTTTCAGGCCTTTTTGGTCTGGTTTATTTGGCCATTTTGGGGTTGTTTTTCAGGTTGTTTTTGGTCCCAAAACAGGCCTGAAAACAATCTGCAAAATGTCCAAAAAACAGGCCTGAAATGCCCCAAAAATAGACACGCATGGGCCGGCCAGCTGGTCTTCAGGTTTCTGGTAACTCCAATATGCACAAAGACCAGCTGGACACCCAGTGCTGAAAAGGTTCGCCATCCCTGTTATAGACAGCCGATTGTCAGGACCACAATTGTGGTCAGGAGCGCATTCTGATGGGGATTCTGCCTGAAGCTTGGCTTGGGAGCTCAGCTGGACTTCTCAAAAGCAACCCAGCTCTATATCCTTTGTATACACTATTCTCAAACCCATTTTTGACACTTTTTAATTCATGCGTAGGTAGATGCAGCTACTTCTGGCGCACAGGTGAGAACTGGAAATATTTGGTGCCTGTGGGAGCCTTTTATTTCCTTTTGGCTGAGGGGGGGGGGGGGAAGGTGATTGATCAAAGCATCCTTGGGTTGAAAAAATGGCTCTGGTGCTATCAAGTCCAACCAGCTGCTGCGTGCAGGACACAGGATGAGAGCTTCTTTGACAAATGGCTGTCCAGCTTCTGCCTGAAGACATCCAGCAACGGAGAGCAAGGAAATTAAAATTCCTTTATGTTGGCTTCCCTGCAACTAACATCAAAAAGCATCACGGATCAACTCTCTCTGCCCACCCCACCCCTCCCCAGTTGCGGCCCGACTGTTTTCTAGAAAAGAGGGACAGATAATAAATACTCTGCACACATTTTAATTTGGGGAGGGAAAATTAACTACGGCCAATTGGAAGGGATATTGGAGGTCAAGCAGCAAACTCTATACTATTTCAAACAATGTTATGGCCAGCTGGCAGCAGATTCGGACAGTGAGGAGGTTGGGGAGGAAAATGGGCCAGTCCTGGAGTCCAGGGAAATCTCTGATGAGGGCTCTGTGTCGGAGGCAGAGAGGGGGCCAGGGCCGTACGCCAGTTATCAGCTGCCTTCAGAGTCAGACATCAGTGGGGCAGGCGAACAGCTGGAGCCTGTGCCCAGTGTGAGCATGCGCAGAGTTGCCAGACGAAGGGAAGAGCTAAAGAACAGGGGTTGACTTGGGAGGAAGGCCACAGGGGGACGAGGAATGGCCCCTCCCAGAGGAAATAAAAGAGGAGCAGAAGGGGAGTGGAGTTTGCAGAAGACTATTAATTCGCTTCATTGGTTCGTGACTCTCCGAGACTCCTTGCCAAGTTTTGCAGATATCGACCAGGCAACTCTCCAAGACAGATAAGGTCTGTGACTGTAAATCCTCCCTTGAAAGACTCTGCTGGGTGTGAATGAGCAGAATTCACAGTAAGTTAATAAAAGGGTTTTTTTGTCGGGACCAGGAGTTGGCGTCAGGCTCTTGGGAAGCCTCAGTCAGAAAAAACAAAGCTTATCCAAGCTCTGCTTAAAAACAGAATTTTCTAGGTCTGTAACTGCTTGTTTCTATGCTCCCAGGTAAATTTTCTGGAAGTGTCAAAAGGGCAGGGCCAGAAACTGTTCCAGATTGCATTGCAAGCCTTGCTGGCAGGTATTAATCTGCAGATCAAAAAGTCAGGACATCCTAGGGTTTCTGACCCAGATCTGGGACACTTTCTGATCCACCCTGCATCTCTAACAACTCTCTATCCCTGGGGGAGTGCAATGCTTGCTTCTCTGAACTGCTCACGATAACAGATAGTTCTCGAGCGCTAGGGACAGTGGCTCATTTATTTTTGGAAGGAAAGAGAATGGCTTGTCCGAGGGAGCCTGCAGGTCTGACAGCAACCTTCTTGGGAAACCAGCAGAGTTTCCTAGACAGACCCCCAGCAACCCTTGGGCAGAAACATGAAGAGATGCATGCTAATTGCGCCTGGGAGCTTAAATGGATTAATTGGTGTGATTAATAAACCAGAGCTTTAATTGGAGGTGAAAATCCCCTTCAATTAAGCAGTACAATGTGGAAAGATTTAGAACAAGGGGCAGATAAAACCTTGCTATTGTGCAAGGATCAAAGCTGCTTTCTTCAATGGGAAAAGAAAGAAAGGAAGGAAGGAAAGAAGGAAGGAAGGAAAGGGAAGGAAAGGAAAGGACGAATGAATGAACAAGGGGCAAATAAAACCTTGCTATTGTCAAGCATGAAAGATGTGAAGGAACCAAATTATACAAGTGATCTTCAAAGGAAGGAAGGAAGGAAGGAAGGAAGGAAGGAAGGAAGGAAGGAAGGAAGGAAGGAAGGAAGGAAGGAAGAAAGAACAAGGGACAGATAAAACCTTGCTATTGTGCAAGCATCAAAGCTGTGAAGGAACCAAATCATACAAGTAATCTTCAATGGGAGAAAGAAAGAAAGAAAGAGAAAGAAAGAAAGAAAGAAAAGAGGAAGAGAAAGAAAGAAAAGAGGAAGAGAAAGAAAGAAATAAAGAAAAGAGGAAGAGAAAGAAAGAAAGAAAGAAAAAGAAAGAAAGAAAGAAAGAAAGAAAGAAAGAAAGAAAGAAAGAAAGAAAGAAGGAAGGAACAAGGGGCAGATAAAACTTGCTATTGTGCAAGCATCAAAGCTGTGAAGGAACCACACCCTTCCGTGCTCCCCCCATGCATGCGCAGGCAACCCCTCTGACACATCTCCCACAAGCACCTCATTCCCCAGGCAGAAGCAGCAGAGACCCAAAAAACTAGCTGGCTGGTGGGAGGCATGCATGCATGCGTGGTAGAGCTGAGCTGGGGCAACGGTTCATGTGCCCACAGAGAGAACTCTGCGTGCCATCTGTGGCACACGTGTCATACGTTCACCATCACGGCCTTATGGATGTGGCACGCATGCCGTAGGTTCACCATCCCGATCCTATACCGATCCAGAAAAACGACTGTCCAGTCTCATCTTGAAAACCTCCAATGATGGAACTGCAGAATAGCAATAATAAGATTCTTTCAGCCAGACTAGCATGTTATCCCTTCCTGGGGTTAAGCGATGAATTATGCTATTCTCCGTGACATGTTATTTGGTTCTGACCTTCAAAGACACCCCTAGAAGGGAGAATGACTCACCTGTCACCCCATCGGAAGAGGCATCTGTTTAAAAGTGGTTTTTCACGTGAATTATTCACCAGAATCTTAGCTTGTTCCACTGAGGATCAACGTAAAAGTATATTTGTTGGTTGTTTTTTTTAAATGTTCCTTTGTGGAGAATCCCCTTTCATGCCTTCTGACACTATAAAGTGCTTGAAGGAACAATTTTGGAATTTAAATGAGAGAGAGAGAGAGCGACTGAGACTCTGTATAGAATAGAATAGAATAGAATAGAATAGAACAGAACAGAATAGAATAAAGAGAGAAAATAGAATAGAACAACAGAACAGAACATAGAATAGAATAAAAGTTAGAGTTGAATAGAATAAAGAGAGAAAATAGAATAGAATAGAATAAAAAATAGAATAGAATAAAAATAGAATAGAATAAAATAAATAGAACAGAAAAAATAGAGAGAAAAATAGAATAGAACAGAACAGAACATAGAATGAATAGAATAGAATAGAATAGAATAAAGAGAGAAAATAGAATAGAACAACAGAACAGAACATAGAATAGAATAAAAGTTAGAGTTGAATAGAATAGAATAAAAATAGAAATTAGGCCCAGTACTCTTTAACATCTTCATCAACGATTTGGATGAGGGGATAAATGGGGAACTCATCAAATTCGCAGACGACACCAAGCTGGCAGGAATAGCCAACACTCCAGAAGATAGGCTTAAGATACAGAAGGATCTAGACAAACTTGAACATTGGGCACTGTCTAATAAAATGAAATTCAATTGTGAAAAAAGTAAGGTCCTACATATAGGCAAGAAAAACCAAATGCACAAGTACAGTATAGGTGGTACCTTGCTCAATAGTAGCAACTGTGAGAGGGATCTCGGAATCCTAGTGGACAACCATTTAAATATGAGCCAGCAGTGTGCAGCAGCTGCCAAAAAAGCCAACACAGTTCTAGGCTGCATCAACAGAGGGATAGAATCTAGATCGCGTGAAGTGTTAATGCCACTGTATAGTGCCTTGGTAAGGCCACACTTGGAATACTGCATACAGTTTTGGTCGCCACGATGTAGAAAAGACGTGGAGACTCTGGAAAGAGTGCAAAGAAGAGCAACCAAGATGATTAGAGGACTGGAGACTAAGACATATGAAGAACGGCTGCAGGAACTGGGTATGTCTAGTTTGATGAAGAGAAGGACCAGGGGAGACATGATAGCAGTGTTCCGATATCTCAGAGGGTGCCACAAAGAAGAGGGAGTCAAACTTTTCTCCAAGACACCTGGGGGCAGGACAAGGAGCAATGGGTGGAAACTAACCAAGGAGAGAAGCAACTTAGAACTAAGGAGAAATTTCCTAACAGTAAGAACAATTAACCTCTGGAACAGCTTGCCTCCAGCAGTTGTGAATGCCCCAACCCTGGAAGTCTTTAAAAAGATGTTAGACAGCCATTTGTCTGAAATGGTATAAGATTCCTGCCCATGCAGGGGGTTGGACTAGAAGACCTACAAGGTCCCTTCCAACTCTGCTATTGTATTGTATTGTATTGTATTGTAATTTTATTACAATATTATTACAATGGCAATAAAGATGATTATTATTATCAAGTCTGTAGAATAGAATAAAATGAAGAGAACAGAATAGAATAAAGAGAGAAAATAGAATAGAATAGAATAAAAAATAGAATAGAATAAAATAAATAGAACAGAAAAAAATAGAGAGAAAAATAGAATAGAACAGAACAGAACATAGAATGAATAGAATAGAATAGAATAAAGAGAGAAAATAGAATAGAACAACAGAACAGAACATAGAATAGAATAAAAGTTAGAGTTGAATAGAATAGAAATAGAATAGAATTAGAATAGAATAGAATAAAAAATAGAATAAAATAAAAAATAGAATAAAATAAATAGAATAGAACAGAATAGAATAAAGAGAGAAAATAGAATAGAACAGAACATAGAATGAATAGAAGAGAAGAGTTGGAAGGGAGCTTGGAGGTCTTCTAGCCCAACCCCCTGCTCAGGCAGGAAACCCTGCACCACTTCAGACAAATGGCTATCCAACCTCTTCTTAAACACTTCCAGTGTTGGAGCATTCACAACTTCTGGAGGCAAGCTGTTCCACCGGTTAATTGTTCCCACTGTCAGGAATCTCTGTTTAGTTCTAGATTGCTTCTCTCCTTGATCAGTTTCCACCTTCTCGTTTTGCCTTCAGGTGCTTTGGGTGCCTTGATCTCGGAGGGGGCAAAAAATAAGAGTGAAGGAGGCTTAAGGAGAGAATGCCTTTGGTGTGGCTGAAACATGCCCGTGCAATTGCTAAGGATGGGTTGTCTTCCTTCCTTCGCAACTGACAGGTAAATGTAATAAGGGCCGACTCTGAATGACAATAACTATCTGGTGAGATTGATGGGAAGGTTTGGCCTCGCTCCCCTCTGAGGATCAACTTACTGTCGATACAGCAATAAGTTTGACTCTTCTGCTCATTAAAGTTTAATATTTCCAAACTTCCTTATTTTTCCCACCTGAGATCTTTCCTAATGTAAGATGTAACTACACTGGAGATGGATTAAAATCCTGCCTTTCCCCTCCCTGGCCCCTATCCTCCCCTTTCTGCTTGAGGTAGTATTTCTGCAGTTACTGCAAAAAGAAAGAAAGAAAAAGAAATGAAATTAATCATCAGTTTTTCTTAGTTTGCTGTAAAGAGAAGGGGAGGGGGGAGGGAGGGAGGGAGAGCCCAGCGTAGCAAAGGTGAAGGAGTTTTTGCAAGAGGTTTCAAAGTGAAACCTTTCTACTCAAGCAATAAAGAGAAGGTAGCAATGTCTTTTGGAGAATGGGGAGGGGGGGAGCAGGAAAGACTGAACAAAGATGGAGTAGAGCAGGGATGTCCAAACTTGGGAACTTTAAGACTTGTGGACTTCAACTCCCAGAATTCCCCAGCCAGCTAGCTGGACATCCCTGGAGTAGAGGCTAGTAGAGCATAGCTGGACATCCCTGGAGTAGAGGCTGTAAAACTTGAAAACTTTGCCCTAGGGCGGTGACGGCTAACCTTTTTATTGTTGTGTGCCAAAAGTGCCTGCGCCCCCCACACCCATAATGCAATGTACGTGTGAACCCCCCCCATGTGCCCCACCCCTGCACATGCATGTGCAAACCCCTGCACACTCCTCCCATGCATGCATGCATGACTGTTCCCCTGCACCCTGTTTTGGGCCTAGTAGGCCTCCCTGCAGCCTCCTGGGAGCTGTGTGTGTGTGTGTGTGTGTAAGGTGGGTTGCTCCTGGTTTTACTACTGCTTTGCTTCAGCATGCGCATTTCAATGTAAGTTGTTCTTTGTGCATGCACAGAACAATTTAAAGAGAATTGCGCATGTACACGCACTACTAAACAACATGCCGGCAACAGCAGCAGCAACCGGGGAACTGGTTTGGGGGCGTGGCCAGCCTGGGCCACTGCCGGTTCTGCGACCCAGGCCTTAATTCCACTACCGGTTCGGCCAAACTGGGCTGAATCGGGAGCAACCTACCTCTGGTGTGTGTGTGGTGTGTGTACAGCTGTCAGAACTCTGGGTCTTAAGTAGCTTTTGGGAAGTCCTTTGTATCATTACAATTACAATTACAATATTATTACAATGACAATAAAGATTATTATTATTATCTTTGAATGGACACTGTGTGACTGGCCATCAGTCAAGGATGACCTGTGTCTAAATCTATATGAAGGGTATAAGCTTGCATCAGACCCTCTCAGGCAGCATTGAATCTGCTCATCCAAGAATTTATTTTTAAATTATTTTTAAACAATTTTATTGTTTAATTGGGTTTTTAAGGGGTTTGTTTTTAGTATTTTGGGTTTTAGCGCAGGGATAATTGTTTAATTTTTTTATTTTATTTATATTTATGTATATTTATGTCTGTATATTTTAATTCCCCTGTGCACCGCCCCGAGTCCCTTCGGGGAGAGGGAGCGGTCTATAAATTAAATTAAATTAAATTAAATTATTATTATTATTATTATTATTATTATTATTATTATTATTATTATTATTATTATTATTATTATTATTATTATTATTATTATTATTATTATTATTATTAACATCTTGAATGAGACTAGAGTCCCCTCAACGTGACACCAGACCAGAAGAACTTGACCAATAATGTGGGACTTTTCAGTTGTAGAGGTTCATGTCCGGGGCAAGAAATCAGGAGCCAGGATAGGGTTCAAAAGTACTATAAGTTTATTCTGTGCTATCTATACACAAGAATCTGATCTACTAAGGGGTCCATGTCAGGTTTTAGGAAATCAAGAGCCAGGATGGGGTTCAAAAGAACTACACGTTTATTCTATGCTATCTATACACAAGAATCTGATCTACTAAGGCAGGGGTCCCCAACCTTTTTTGAACCAGGGACCGGTTTTATTTTCAAGAAAATTCTGCGGACCGGCTGGTGTAGAGGAGGAGCGGGCGGGAGGGGGAACAGGCGGCGCATGTGCATGCGGGGGGGGGGGGGGAGTCGGCTCACTCGGCCCTCTAGGACCTCCAACGGCGCTCTCTTGTATTCGGTGCGCGCTCTGCCCAGGGGTCTGCCCCCTCCTCCCTCCTCCTCCTCTCCAGTCCTGCGGCCCGGTTCCTATCAAGCCACGGACTGGCATCGGTCCACGGCCCGGGGGTTGGGGACCCCTGTACTAAGGAGTTCATGTTGGGTACAAGAAATCAGGCGCCAGAATAGGGTTCAAAAGAACTACAAGTTTATTCTGTGCTATCTATACACAAGAATCTGATCTACTAATAATCAAGGCAAACTGGCGCCAGATAAAAAGTCTACCGACTTCAAGAAGGGCTGAACTTAGGACTCTTATGAAGGTGTAGAGATTCCAAACTGATGATGCATTTCACTCCATCCTCTAGTTCTGTGCTTGGTCCTCCTACGTTTCCTGCAGCACCATCTCACCACCACCATCGCAGGGACCAGTAAAACCAGTTTCTTTTTCTCCCCAACTCTTACGTTGATTTGTTTCAGGGGATGTTTATTTATTTTGCCTTTGAGCTTTAATTTGCTTATTATTTTTTCAAGTCCTGGTGGGTCAGGTAGAGTCTGCCGACCTGGGTAAGTTACAAAAAATATAACATGGTTTTTTCCCCCCCTCACCTCTGTGTAGTTGAAAGGGTTTGCTAACGCGTAGCGTTGAATAATTTTATTTTATATCACAGCAGGGACCCGGCTTCCACCAGCCATGGGAATATGAATTAAAATTCTGTCCTAGTTTGAGCAATTGCAAATTGGCTGTGCGAATACGAGACCTAGGACAGCTAGCAATGAGTCTCATCTCAGACCAGCAGTTGTGCAACCGATAAAAGCAATTTGAAAACGACCCATTTTATTTTTCTCCTGAATAATTTCACTCCAGCGGTGTCCTCCCCCCTTTCCACTCCACCATACTAGGTCCATGGCTCGGGACCTAGTTACCTGCAGGATCGGATCCTGCCCCATACATCCCTGCGGCCGATTCGCTCCCACAGAGAGGGACTTCTCCGGGTGCCGTCCACTAGACTTTGTCAGCGGGTGACGCCCAGGGGAAGGGCCTTCTCTGTGGCGGGCCCAGCCCTCTGGAACGACCTTCCCCCCGATATTAGGACAACTACAGACCTCCGCTCCTTCCGTCTGAAACTAAAGACACATCTTTTTTGCTTGGCCGGCCTAGGATAGGATAGTCTCTGTTAAGATTAAGGGATTTTATGAGGGATTTTAGCGCAGGGACATATGTTTAATCTATTTTTAACTTAGTTATTTAGTTATTTATTTATTTATATTTAAGGTTTTAATTCTGTATCTGTTTGGTTTTAGTTGCTTTTAATACCCTGTGCCCCGCCTCGAGTCCCCTCGGGGAGAGAGAGAGGGATATAAAAATAAAATTATTATTATTATTATTATTATACAGCCCTCATCCGGGGCTCCACTAAGCCAGATGAGTGGCACAAACCAACTTCCTTTGGCTGGCATTCATGCCTTCCAGCCAAGTTCTGCCACGTTGCTGAGTGGGTTGGGGGGAGGGGTCACAGGAACAGATGCGCGATGAGCAAAGCAACAGCAATTCCAGGGTAGGATGTTAGCAACCACCCCTCTCTTAGGAAAATGAAATATTTTCGGAAATATTTAAAAAGGGCAGAATATTCCCTCTAAAAGGGAGGCAGAAACTCAGCCCCTACCTCACCTTTGTCACTTGGCCATTAAGGCCTGAGGCAGCTCATCTGCAACACAAACGACATGGCCCTCAGACAAGATAGGATTAGCCCTTCACCCATCTCACCACATGGCACTTGGGAGGATTACATCAGCCAGAAAGGCTCAACCAAGCCTGGGAGACAGACAGCCTAAAACGTTAGCTAAGACAACCCCCCGCCCCCCGGGAGTCTGACCACCAATCAGAACACCTTTCTTACACAAGAACAGGCAGCTCTAAGGTGGGGTTGAGAAGAGGGTATAAATCTCTCTCTCTGTCTCTCTCCCATGTGCCTTCCCCTGCCCAAGACCTCAACCCAGGTGGCCATGTTCATTATCAATAAACCTTCTTTCTCTCTTTCTCTGTCTCTCTCTGTCAGTATCTCTCTGTGTGTGTCTCTGTCTCTGTTTCACTCTCTCTCTCTCTCTCTCTCTCTCTCTGTTTGTATCTCTCTCTGTCTCTCTCTCTGTCTCTGTATCTCCCTGTGTCTCTCTGACTCTGTCTCTCTAAGTTTGTATCTGTGTGTGTGTGTGTGTGTGTCTGTCTCTGTCTCACTCTCTCTGTCTCTCTCTGTTTGTATCTCTCTCTGTCTCTGCCTCTCTGTCTCTCTGTTTCTCTCTGTCTCTCTGCATGTTTGTCTCTCTCTGTTTGTATATCTCTGTCTCTGTGTCTCTGTCTCTGCCTCTCTGTCCCTCTCTCTGTCTCTCTATGTCTCTGTCTGTCTCTCTATGTTTGTATCTCTCTGTCTCTGTGTCTCTGTCTCTCTCTGTCTCTGTATCTCTCTGTCTCTGTCTATAAATCGAATAAAATGAAAAAAATGTCTGTCTCTCTCTCTCTCTGTTTGTATCTCTCTGTCTCTGTCCCTCTGTCTCTGTGTTTCTCTGTGTCTCTCTGTCTCTCTCTCTCTCTGTTTGTATTTCTCTCTGTCTCTGTGTCTCTGTCTCTGTCTCTCTGTATCTCTCTCTGTTTCTCTGTCTCTCTCTCTGTCTCTCTATCTGTCTCTGTCTGTAACTCTCTCTCTCTCTCTGTCTCTCAGTCTGTCTGTGTCTCTCTCTTTCTGTCTCTCGCATGTGCCTTCCACACCCACCCCCTCGAGGACCTCAAACCAGGTGGTCCTATCCTTCATTGATAAGCCTTCTTTCCAAGCAACTTCTCTGAATGCAGTGTCTTTTCCCCAGTGGTGAAATTCAATTTTTTTTACTACCGGTTCTGTGGGCTTGGTGGGCGTGGCAGGGGAAGGATACTGCAAATTCTCCATTCCCACCCAACTCTGGGACCAGCCAGAGGTGGCATTTGCCAGTTCTCTGAACTACTCAAAGTTTCCGCTACCGGTTCTCCAAAAGCTGTCCGAACCTGCTGGATTTCACCCCTGCTTTCCCCCCACTTGGAACTGAACCCAGAAGGGCATTTCTGCCAACACTTACAGGAGCAACTTTAGAGGAAACAGGAAAACATTCCCACTTATGGTTGATGCAGAAGGAAAGGCCTCGTATTTCTAAAATCTCTCCATTTAGAAAAATGTGGGGGCTAATTCACTAATGGAAAGAAAACGGTTGATGTTTTTGATCGTTTTGCAATCTACTGCACCGAAGAAACTTGGAAGTCAATACTTCTTTTCTCTCTCTCTGTGTGTTTTCTTTTTCCTCGCCTTGTTTTTCTAACTTTTGTTTCTTTTATATTTTTATTTTACAATTCAACGTAATAAACATTAAAAAAAGAAGCACAAGATGTGGGACTAATTCACATATGACGATATTAAATCTCCCTCTTTCGCCCTCGTACTTTATAAGTGGCAAATTAGTCTAAGAGCCGATTCCATTAAGGAGAAGTGCTGTACTGATTATGGTCAGAGAACAAACAGCAAAGGTTTTTTTTTCCCCCTCTGAAAGACCAGGAAAAAATTTGCAGGGAAAAAACTAACAAATGGATGGATGATTTCTGGACTGGAAGATGCAATGAGTGGGCAAGGTTTTTTTTTTAAGTATCTAAGGGAGAGGAGGGGCAATCAGGTGGTAATCATCTGTTTAAAAAGAAGGTTGGGAATCATTTTTAAAATATTATTTTAAATGTTCATCTTTGTTTTCCTCTTTTTTTCCCCTTTCCCTTTCCCGTTTTCTTCATCTTTATTGATAATTCATGGAGGGAGGGAGGGAAGGAAGGAAGGAAGGGAAAGGGAGGGAAGAAATCAAGGAGGAAGGAGGGAAGAATAAAGAGGAAGGGAGGGAGGGAGGAAAGAAGGAAGAAGGGAAGAGAGAAAGGAGAGGAGAGGGAGCGAGGGAGGAAAGAAAGTAGGGAGGGAGGAAAGGAAGGAAGGAAGGAAGATAGAAAGAAAGGAGGAAGGAGGGAAGGGAAAGAAGAGAGTTGAAGGAGGAAGGGAAGGAGGGAGGAAGGAAAGAAGGGAGGGAGGAAAGGAAGGGAGGGAGGAGAGAAAGAAGGAAGGAAGAAAAGAAGGAAGAAGGGAAGGAAGAGGGAAAGGAGAGGAGAGGGAGGAAGGAAGATAGGAAGAAAGGAGGAAAGAAAGAAAGAAAGAAAGAAAGAAAGGAGGAAGGAGGGAAGGGAAAGAAGAGAGTTGAGGGAGGGAGAAAGGAAGGGAGGGAGGAAAGAAGGAAGGAAGAAGGGAAGAGAGAAAGGAGAGGAGAGGGAGGGAGGGAGGAAGGAAAGTAGGGAGGGAGGAAAGGAAGGAAGGAAGAAAGATAGAAAGAAAGGAGGAAGGAGGGAAGGGAAAGAAGAGAGTTGAGGGAGGGAGGAAGGAAGGGAGGGAGGGAGGAAGGAAAGAAGGGAGGGAGGAAAGGAAGGGAGGGAGGAGAGAAAGAAGGAAGGAAGAAAAGAAGGAAGAAGGGAAGGAAGAGGGAAAGGAGAGGAGAGGGAGGAAGGAAGGAAGATAGGAAGAAAGGAGGAAAGAAAGAAAGAAAGAAAGAAAGGAGGAAGGAGGGAAGGGAAAGAAGAGAGTTGAGGGAGGGAGAAAGGAAGGGAGGGAGGAAAGAAGGAAGGGAGGGAGGAGAGAAAGAAGGAAGGAAGAAAAGAAGGAAGAAGGAAAGGAAGAGGGAAAGGAGAGAAGAGGGAGGAAGGAAAGGAAGGAAGATAGGAAGAAAGGAGGAAGGATGGAAGAGGAAAGGAAGAGAGTTGAGGAAGGAAGGAAGGAAAAAAGGAAGGAAGGAAAGAAAGGAGGAAAGGAGGAGAGAAAGGAGGAAGAAGGAAGAGATTTAAGGGAGGGAGGGAGGGAGGGAGGATCTCTTCTCTCTCTCCCTCTCTCCCTCCCTCCCTCCCCCCCCTCTCTCTCCTTCTCTCTCTCTCTCTCTCTCTCTCTCTCCTTTGTGATCTGAAAAGCCACCTGTTGAGGCTTCCTTGCTAGTACCTTTCCTTAAAAGCAAAATATGGGAAGTCAGACTGGTTGCAGATGCCTGGAGAGAGGACTGCAATAGAAAAAAAAAATCCGATTTTTGTGCCTACCTCGGAGCCATCTAGTAATTAACTTCAAAACCTCTGGGTCCTTCCTGTGAGACTTTCTCCCTCATTGAACTAAAGAATGGCTAAAACAAAAGGCTGAATAAATGTTGGGCGAAGCACTTAGGTTGCAGAGGTCAGCGTTTCCTGCTTCCCTGACCCCAAATGACCTGCTCATAAGCTACCTTGGGATGCTTGGCGAGGGGCTGGACAGAAAACCCAAAGGTAGCTGATGATATTGAGGCTGCTCCTCTCTCCCTCCCTTCCTCTCTCCCTCCCCCCTCTCTCTCTTCACTTCCCTCCCTCCCTCTCTCCATCTCCATCTGTCTCTTTCCCTCCATCTCCCTCTTCCCCCCTCTCTGTGTGTCTCTGTGTCTCTACCCCCTCCCTTCCTCTGTCTCCCCTCCCTCCCTCTCCCCCTTTCCCTCTGTTTCTCATTCTCTCCCCCTCTGTCTCCCTTCCCCCCCTCTCTCTTCACTTCCCTCCCTCCCTCCCTCTCTCCATCTCCATCTGTCTCTTTCTTTCCCTCCATCTCCCTCTTCCCCCCTCTCTGTGTGTCTCTACCTCTCCCCCTCCCTTCCTCTGTCTCCCCTCCCTCCCTCTCCCCCTTTCCCTCTGTTTCTCATTCTCTCTCCCTCTGTCTCCCTTCCCCCCTCTCTCCCCTTCTCCCTCTCTCTCTCTCTGTCTCCCCCTCCCTCCCTTTCTGTCTCTCCCTCTCTCCCTCTCCCTCTCTCTCCCTCCCCCCTCTCTCTTCACTTCCCTCCCTCCCTCCCTCTCTCCATCTCCATCTCCATCTGTCTCTTTCTTACTCTCTATCTCCCTCTTCCCCCCTCTCTGTGTGTCTCTGTGTCTCTACCTCTCCCCCCTCCCTTCCTCTGTCTCCCCTCCCTCCCTCTCCCCCTTTCCTTCTGTCTCTCATTCTCTCCCCCTCTGTCTCCCCTCCCCCCCTCTCCCCTTCTCCCACTCTCTCTCTGTGTCTCCCCCTCCCTCCCTTTCTGTCTCTCCCTCTCTCCCTCTCCCTCTCTCTCTCTCCCTCTCCCTCTCTTTTCTCTAAATCCTTTCTCTTTTCTGTTGTATCTATTCTTTGCGCAAAGTTCTCTTTGCTGCTGTAGATGGCAGCAGAAGCCAAATAAAAGAACGCAGATCCCGACCACACACACACACACATTCTCACTCAAACACAGAGGCATGTCCACCTTAAGTTAATTTGAGCATGACTCTGTCAGATCTGCACTTTAACTTGAGATCCTTGCCCCTTATGCTCAGCAAGGCATGTGGACCAGGAATCCACAGAAGCTGAATTATAGAGGACAAGTGCTCAGTGGTAGAACTGCTTAGGCTGATCTTTTCAAAGAAAGAGAAAGAAGGAAAGAAAGAAAGAAGGAAAGAAAGAAGGAAAGAAAGAAAGAAAGAAAGAAAGAAGGAAGGAAGGAAGGAAGGAAGGAAGGAAGGAAGGAAGGAAGGAAGGAAGTATGTCAGAATGAGGTCCAACTTGGAACTATGGAGAAATTAGGAATTATAATGAGTAAATCAATGAATGGTGTGGTGACCTAGAGATGCACTTCCCACCTCATGATCAGGAGGCTAAGAGTTCAATCCTAGGTAGACACAAATATTTCTCTCTGGGCACAATGAGAAAATACCTGCTGTGAACTCTTCATAGGTATCAGGAAGGGCATCCAGCCGGTAAATTCTCAGCTCCACTCTGTTGCTCCAATCCCACCCTGTTGCAAGGGTTACAAGGATCTTAAAAAAAAAAAAAAAGCAGTAAACCAATCCTCTCTTCTCTGTGACAGCCCTTCAAATACCGGAAGACAGTTATCATGCCTCCCCACCCCATAGGCTAAATATAACTGATTCCCCGTATCATTCATCCTACAATGTAGCCTCCAAGCCCTCCATCATCTTTGCTGCTCTTCTCTGGGAGTTCTGGGAGTTGAAGTCCACCAGTCTTAAAAGAGCCGACTTTGCAGACCCCTGGGTTAGCCAAACTATCTCCTGGATGTCCTTAAACATCTCTTGCCCTCTACTTTCTGCCGAACACCTACGTAACGATGAAATGAAACTATCATGCATTGAAAAAGACAGCTCTCTTTAGAGATGTTATATACAGCTTATGTACAGAATAGAATGAATGAGCTGGAAGGGACTTTGGAGGTCTTCTAGACCAGCCCCCTGCTCAAGCAAGAGAACCTATATCAGGGATGGCGAACCTTTTTTGGCTCGCGTGCCAAAAGCGGGGGGGGGGGGACCCCAGGGCGTGCCACACCCATAATGCTATGTGCTCGACCCCCTGCTTTTGGCATGTTTTTTTCGCCCTCCAGAGGCTTTCTAGGAGCCCGGGGAGGGTGAAAACAGCTTCCCCCCACCTCCAGGCTTCAGGAGCTTCCCTGAAGCCTCCCGAGGGCAAAAAACATGCACGCTGGAGCTGACAGGGCAACGCCTCGCGTGCCCTAAGAAATAGTTCCGCCTGCCACCTGTGGCACCCGTTGTCAGCCTCTGGCATCAGCTTGTATGACAAAAGGGACATTCATGTCTGGGTGTTTCAAAATTGGTTCTGCTGCAAATAAGCGTTTAAGTTTTTCGACGGCTGCTTGGCATTCCATAGACCAGTTCAGGGGTTTATTAGGTCGTGGTTTATCATCACCTTTTGTTTTAAGTAAGTTCATAATCGGTAGAGCAATACTGGCAAAAGAGGGGATAAATTGGCGGTAAAAGTTTGCAAACCCCAAGAAACTTTGCAATTGTTTACGAGTGCGAGGCGGGCCCCACTCGGTTACAGCCTTCACTTTAGCAGGGTCCATCTCAATACCGCCTGACGAAATGCGGTATCCGAGATAATCGATCTTGGTTTGATAAAATTCACACTTTGAGAGTTTAGCATATAGTTCTGCCGCCCTTAGTTTGTGCAAAACTGAACGGACAAGCTTTACATGTTCTTCACGTGTTTCCGTGTAAATAAGGATATCATCCATAGGTTCGCCATCATGGACCTATACCATTTCAGATAAGTGACTGTCGAGACTCTTCTTCAAAACCTCCAGGGAGAGAGAGCGCCCACAGATTCTGCAGGCAAGCGGTAGAAATTGTTTTTTCTTGTCCTGCCTTCAGGTGCTTTGGAGAATAATTTGACCCTCCCTCTTCTTTGTGGCATCCCCTCAAGGACTGGAATACTGCTATCATGTCACCCCTAATTCTTCTTTTCTTTAGATTAGCCGAAGTCAAATCCTTCAGCCGTTCTTCATAATATCAAAATGATGTCACCCAACAGGGCGCTTTTTTAAAAATCTGCTTTGTAAAATAAATTAAAAAAAGAGGCCTTCTGGTTGTAAATATAATCGGTTCATTAACATCATTTTGGATGTCATCCTATTGGGGTTTTTTTGACCACTCCAAGATACCTATCAATTCCATTTTTGGAGTAGGACTAAGAATAGGAATAGGGCAGGACAGGATCTTGGAGGTCCTCTAGTCCACCCCTCTGTTCGAACAGGATAGCCCAGGGGTGGGCAAACTTTGCAACTTTAAGTCTGAAGGACTTCAGCTTCCAGAATTCTCCAGCCAGCTTTGCTGAATTCTGGGAGCTGAAGTCCTTCAGACTTAAAGTTGCAAAGTTTGCCCAACCCTGGGATAGCCATTACTATTTCAGATAAGTGGTTGTCTAGTCTCTTCTTAAAAACCTCCAGTGATGGAGCACCCATAACTTCTGGAGGCAAGCTATTATACTGGTTAATTGTCCTCCTCACTGTTAGGAAGTCTCTCTTTAATTCCAGGTTGCTTCTCTCCTTGAAAGTCCCAAAGGTTGAAAAACAAGGGTCAAGGAGGAGGATGGCAGTGGGTAGCATTTTAGTTATAGAACTTTGCATTTTTCTCCTCAGAAAATTAAGATTCAAGCCATGCACACCTGTGTGTCAACTACCAGAGACCTCCCATCTGAAGTTCTGCTACAAAATGAGAGAAATAGAACTGCCTCATGTTGACTATCAAACCTTTAACCATTTCTTTTTAGAAGTAACAGAGTGGTGCTTATTGTATTGACAAAGTCTACTGCATCATTTCAAAGGGATGAATTGATTCTCTCTCTCTCTCTCTCTCCCTCCCTCCCTCCCTCCCTCCCTCCCTCCCTCTCTCTGAGATAGAATAGAATAGAATAGTTGGAAGGGACCTTTGGAGGTCTTCTACACCAACCCCCTGCTTAGGCAGGAAACCCTACACCACTTCAGACAAATGGTTATCCAACATCTTATTTAAAACTTCCAGTGTTGGAGCATTCACAACTTCCGGAGGCAAGTTGTTCCACTGGTTTATTGTTGTGTCAGGAGATTTCTCCTCAGTTCTAAGTTGCTTCTCTCCTTGATTAGTTTCCACCCAATTGCTTCTTGTCCTGCCCTCAGGTGCTTTGGAGAATAGCTTGACTCCTTCTTCTTTGGGGCAGCCCCTCAAATACTGGAATCCTGCTATCATGTCACCCCTAGTCTTTCTCTTCTTTAGACCAGCCAGTCCCAAATCCTGCAGCCGTTCTTCGTATGTTTTAATCTCCAGGCCTTTGATCCTCTTAGTCGCTCTTCTCTGAACTTTTTCCAAAGTCTCAACATCTTTTTTGCAGTGTGGCAACCAAAATTGGTTGCAGCCTTCCAGGTGTGGCCTTACAAGAGTTTTATCAAGTGGTACTAATACTTTACGTAATCTTGATTCTATACCTCTGTTTATACTAAAGTCATCCCTGCAAAGAGTTAAGCCACAATCACTTAAAAAAAATAAAAAACAACAACAAAAACTTGTATTCAATAGTTAGTGAAGGAAATTGAAAAGTGTTGGGCATTAACATTTATGAGACTATTAATATACTGCTTGGGAAGAAATCAAACTTTAATACTGATTTTTATTTATTTATTTATTTGAATTTGTATGCCGCCCTATTCTCCCGGGTGAATAGAATAGAATAGAATAAATCTTTATTACGGTCAAAGACCAGCAATACACGTTACATTTAACCATATATTAAACAGTACTAACTTTAAGATATAATTTTAAAAATGTCAGCATTGTAAGTGGAAAGTAGCATACATGTTCTCACTTTGTTCAGATCATTTGCTGGTTTACCTAGGTGCAAAAGCGTTAAGTATGTAAGTAAATACAATGGTCCAGAAATTGTTAGAGATATGTCCAAATGATTGGTACAAGATCACAACTATCCTTCTATAACCAATTTTTTTCTTATGGACATTGCGGAAGCACAGAATTTTGCCACTGCATGCGTAGTAGCCGGGTTCGTGTCCTGGAGGAGGAAGTCCAGATAAAAATTGCCTGCCCTCCCTGGTAATCTCTCTAATAAGGGGAGAATATATGCAGACCTGCAAGCTCTGTATAGCTCACAGTGTAGTAGAACGTGTGAGATATCTTCCACTTCTCCTTTACCACATATACAAACCCGTTCTGCTATAGGTGTTCTCTTATACCTGCCCTGGAGAAGTGCTGAAGGTAGAATGTTAAATCTGGCTCTGAAGAAAGCTATTCTTTGTTTTGGGAAGATGAGGTCATTTATTCTCCCGGGTGGGACTCAGGGCGGTGCACAGAAAAGATTAAAACCCACAGCAAGTAAAAACAATGTAAAATGGAATTAAATAATTAAACTCTGTGCTAAAATAGTTTAAAAATTATTAAAATTCAATTTAAAATTATCCATTAATCAATCTATGCCAGGCCAGCCAGATGGAAAAAGTACATTTTGAGTGCCCGGCAGGCGTAGGTCTGTGATGGTGTGGAGGTCGGGGGGGGGCAGGTCGTTCCAGAGGTCCGGACCTACCACAGAGAAGGCCCTTCCCCTGGGCGTCGCCAGCCGGCATTGACCGGCTGACGGCACCCTGAGGAGGCCCTCCCTGTGGGAGCGGACAGGTCGAAGGGAGGTGTGTGGTAGGATTCGGTCTCGCAAGTTGAGTTGAGTCTTCCACGAACGTCTTCATTAACCCCAAACGGATGAGCCAGGCGCAGGAACGAAAAGGAAACATTTTTTGGGGAGCCAGCAATATTGGAAGAAATATATCCTTAATTTCTGCCTAATGGGAAATCCTTATGCCTGATCAATTTGAGGCGTTGGGAAGCAGATGCTTGCAATTACTGATCTTCATCAAAAGCGAGAGCTGAGCGGGGGAAAAGTCAATTGGAAACAGATTTAGGTCTTTGCGTAGAAACTGCAAGACTGCCGCTGAGGTCCCAAGTCTCTGGTCGATGCGGCTGCAGCCTCAGGGTGCCACGATCGCTCCCTCTCTGCTGGTATTTATTGTCATTTCTGCATTCGGATGAGCTAAGAGGCGGGCAGGCTTGCTATTAAGGTAAAGGTTCCCCTTGCACATATGTGCTAGTCATTCCTGACTCTAGGGGGCGGTGCTCATCTCTGTTTCAAAGCCCAGGCATGACTAAATGCCAAAGGTGCACACTGTTACCTTCCAATCAAAGGTGGTCCCTGTTTTTCTACTTGCATTTTTTACGTGCTTTTGAACTGCTAGGTTGACAGAAGCTGGGACAAGTCACGGGAGCTCACTCCGTTATTTGTCCCTAGGGGTTCAAACTGCCAACCTTTCTGATCGACAAGCTCAACATCTCAGCCACTGAGCCACCGTGTCCCTGTAAGGTTTGCTATTACCCAGCTTCATATCATTATTATTATTGTGAGTCTGTGAACCAATCTGACACAGTGCAGACAATGCTCCATACTTGCAGATAATTGCAATAATGTCTCTTCCTTATCCTGCTAAGCAACTTAGTCCAATTTATCCTTGAACTACTCTTTAGAAAAAACCACGAGGAACCATGAACTGTTACATAAGAACATAAGAATAGCCTTGCTGGAACAGGCCACAGCCCATCTGGTCCAGCATTCTGTCTCCCACAGTGGCTTCCCAATTGCTTCAGGGTATTCCCAAGCAGATGTCTTCACTGATCCCGTTCAATACGATGTCATTTATTTCCATCATCTCAGTCCTCCTGGGAAGGCTCCTCGGAGTGATCTTCTTGCAAGCAACTTTGCTGACAAGTGTTTGCTCCTGATTCCTGGCCCCATTGATATAGGTGGTCCTAGACTTATGATCAACAATTGAGCCCAAATTTTCTGCTGGTGGGTGAGGCAGTTGTTAAGTGAAGCTTGTCTCATGGGTTCTTAAGCAAATCACTGTGGTTGTTAAGTTAGTAGCAATAGCAATAGCACTTATACATTGCTTCACGGTGCTTTACAGCCCTCTCTAAGCAGTTTACAGAGTCAGCCTCTTTCTCCCAACAATCTAGGTCCTCATTTTACCCACCTCGGAAGGACGGAAGGCTGAGTCAACCTGGAGCCTGGTGAGATTCGAACTGCCAAATTGCAGGCAGCCGGCAGTCAGCAGAAGTAGCCTGCAGTATTGCACTCTACCCTCTGGACCACCACAACGCCTTCTTTCTTTCCTTTCTTCCCAATAGCACTTATATACCACTTTACAGTGCTTTACATCCCTCTCTAAGCAGTTTACAGAGTCAGCCTCTTGCCCCCAACAATCTGGGTCCTCATTTCACCCACCTCGGAAGGATGGAAGGCTCAGTCAACCTTGAGCCAGTGAGATTTGAACTGCTGAACTGCAGGCAGCCGGCAGTCAGCAGAAGTAGCCTGCAGTACTGCACTCTAACCACTGCACATCATGGAAGGAGGGAGGGAGGGAGGAGCTTTTATCAGATCACTACAAAGTAGCATTTAGCAATAGCACTTAGATTTATATTCTACTTTATAGTGCTTTCCAGCCCACTCTAAGGGGTTTACAGAATCAGCCTCTTGCCCCCAACAATCTGGGTCCTCATTTTACCCACCTTGGAAGGACAGAAGGCTGAGCCAACCGTGAGCCTGGGGAGATTTGAACTGCCAAATTACAGGCAGCCGGCAGGCAGCAGAAGTAGCCCTGTAGTACTGCCCTCTAACCACTGTGCCACCGAATGCTTCTCATTCAGTTCCAAACAATATAATTTAGAATATAATTTGATCACTTGAATTGGGAGACTCAAATTGATCTGATTTGGATGCCAAAAATGTACAGGCCCCCTTACATGAAAGCTACCCAAATCGGATCGGATTATATTGATCCAGAGGCGCTGAGTTCAACTATTTAAGCTGGAATCAATTCTCGCGTGGGGGGGAAACTGACTTGATTCTGTGATGTGATTGAATTGCTTTTGAAGTAGACCTTGGCATCTTGCAAATGCACGTCCCTCCCTGCAGTTCCACACCTGAAGCAGGGAAATAAAATGACGTGCAAGTCCGTCCTTTGAAAAATTACCCTTACAATCAAAGGTAGCTACGCGGCTCGGATTTCACGTAGGGCTTAAAACTGAGCACAGCAGCCTTTTTGTTACCTGGAATGAAAGATCGTGCTGTTTTTCCCCCAAGGTGTGTTATGATCGCTCGCTGCAAGATCTCCACAGCTCTGCCTATCCAGATGTGTTAAAATCCCCAGTCGACGCTGTTTCGATGCATTTGCTGGGTGCCAGATAGGGGCAGAATAATACAAACATTCCACCACCCCCCACTGAAAAAGCAGCTGTCAATTAATTCACTTCTGTTGGGATTAGTAAGGGCCGTTGTTTGTTTCTGCAGCTGTAATTCCTCTTAAGATCTTCAGCTTTTTAAAAACAAAACAAATAAAAAACAAAACTCCACAATTCGGTAAGCATGGGCTTCTCCCAAATTCCCCAGCACATTGCAGTGATTTCGGCAGCTTCTTGTGATGAAGAATATATTGTGATGCTGTATTCAAGGCACTGTCCTGTTTAACACTCTAGTAATTATCTGTAAGCCTTTTATAATCTAACCCACATGTAAAGTCTTAGAAACAATGTGAAGTGGGGGATTAGACTGTAGGTAGAGGACTAAACTCTTAGCTAATGTTCTCCATTTTAAATCTTGCTACTCTTGTGAACTTAGTGGGTGGCTTCCTGCTACTCTGTCAGGGAGAAATTAAGTTTGCTATCAAAGCAAAAAAGCTGTCAGCATTGGAGACAGTGTCTCCAAGGGTCTAAGACAGAGGTGGTATTCAGCCAGTTCTGACCGGTTCTGGAGAACCAGTAGCGGAAATTTTGAGTAGTTCGGAGACCCGGAAAAACCACCTCTGACTGGCTCTTCCCCCATCTATTCCCTGCCTCCTGAGTCCCAGCTGATTGGCTGGGTCTTCTTCTGTTGCCCTGCATAGAAGGCTAGACAGCATCACCACCAGATGGATTTGTAAATGACTGACAAACTATACTCAACGAGTAATCCTTAGTCCATCTATATGGAGGGAAGGAAGCCGTGGGATGCCACAAGGTTGTGCCTTAGGTCCAGTACTCTTCAATATCTTCACAAATGATTTGGAGATTTTTGCAGAAAACATTAGCTAAAATGAAAGGCTGGGTGGAAGATATGAACTATGTATAACAACAATGCATATTAGTTTCTTCTGTGTGAAGGTATGTCTAGTTTGATGAAGAGAAGGACCAGGGGAGACATGAGAGCAGTGTTCCGATATCTCAGAGGCTGCCACAAAGAAGAGGGAGTCAAACTATTCTCCAAGGCACCTGAGGGCAGAACAAGAAGCAACGGGTGGAAACTAATCAAGGAGAGAAGCAACTTAGAACTAAGGAGAAATTTCCTGACAGTTAGAACAATTAACCTCTGGAACAGCTTGCCTTCAGAAGTTGTGAATGCCCCAACCCTGGAAGTCTTTAAGAAGATGTTAGATAGCCATTTGTCTGAAATGGTATAAGGTTCCTGCCCACGCAGGGGGTTGACTAGAAGACCTACAAAGTCCCTTCCAACTCTGCTATTGTATTGTAAGGGATGTTAATACTCTTGGATTGGCAATTGGGACAAGGCCATGATTAAATTTTCATTGGTCTCAGTGTCTGAAACTTTTCAAAGGAACAGAAAACCATGCAATGTTTTCAAGCTGTTCTGAGGATTGAAGAAAGCAGATATAAATGAGATGACAGAGTCAAAAGAGGAATCAGCCTAGAGTTGCTACATAGTAAGAAGTGCTCAAAATCCAGTCCCTCTTGAATTCTTTTGACCCTTTAAATTTTTTTAGCGACAAATTTGTTGATTAGATTCCTGTGCATGTTGTTGTTAGTTGCATAGTCGTTACTGACCCATTGCAATTCCATGGACCACATTCCTCCAGGCCTTCCTGTCCTCTACCATCCTATGGGGTCCATTTAAGCTCAGGCTGACTTCTTCAATGTCTCCTTCCAGCCACCTCATTCTCTGCCATCCCCATCTTCTTTTGCCCTCCATCGTTCCCAGCATGAGGCTCTTCTCCAGAGAGTCCTTCCTTCTCATCAGGTGGCCAAAGTCTTTGAGTTTCCTCTTCAGGATCTGGCCTTCTAAAGAGCAGTCAGGGTTGATCTCCTCTAGGACTGACCGGTTGGATCGCCTTGCAGTCCAAGGGACTCAATGCAGGAGCCTTCTCCAGCACCAGAGTTCAAAGGCCTCCATTCTTTGGCACTCAGCCTTTCTTATGGTCCAACCTTCACTGCCATCCTGTGCATAGGCATGAAAACTAAATCAGCTTACCATAATTGGAGCATAATGTGTGGCCTTTGCCTTTCCACCTGACCAAAAAATATGGTAACAAAGAGCGCACTGAATTTGTGCAATTAAGGCAAAGTCAAACAAAAGGGGCAGAACTAAGTATTTTCATTTTTCTAACAGTGTCTAAATTTTAAGCCAAGAAGAACCCTTCGGTGGAAGCTTTACAGAGAGAGAACCAAACTAGGAATAAGGAGGAATGTCCAGAGCTAATAAGTAGTGGAGCAGCCAATCTTCTGGAGTTCTATCACTGGAGGCTTTATCATTTAAGGTTTTCAAAAAAAAGGTTGGCTAGCCATTTGTTTGGGATGGTCTGAAGATTCTAATTTTGGACCAGGGTTTAGGTTAGAGGACCTCCAAGTTTCTTTCTAATCTCATAATTCTATGGTTCCATTAGCAAAATTCCTCATCGGTGTTCCAGAGGAAAATGCACCAAAGAGTCATATTTAGTTTGGTTAGATCTAATCTTCATTTTAAAGAGCTTACATTTATCAATCCCACTCCGTTGTCTTGCCTTTTTGGTATCATTTGCATTTGTTTTTATTAATTTGTCAAACATGTACAAGATAGCAGGTATAAATATAAACATGGAGATGAATGAAATACAGTGGTACCTCGGTTCATGAACGCCTCTGTTCACGACCAATTCGGTTTACGAACAGAAAAGTTCCTCAAAATGTGCTCCGGTTCACGAACTCCGCTTCTGTTCACGAACTCTGCCTCGGTTCACGAACAGAAAAGTTCGTAAAAATATGCTACGGTTCACGAACTCCGCTTCTGTTCACGAACTCCGCCTCGGTTCACGAACAGAAAAGTTCGTAAAAATATGCTACGGTTCACGAACTCCGCTTCTGTTCACGAACTCCGCCTCGGTTCACGAACTCCGCCTCGGTTCACAACCAATTTGGTTCGCGAACAGAGTCAGTTCCAGAATTAAAACCAAAAGAAAGATCAGAACGGATTAATTGGATTGACATTAAACCCTATGGGAAACTGTGCCTCGGTTCACAACCAATTTGGTTCGCGAACAGAGTCAGTTCAAGAATTACGACCAAAAAACAAGGTCAGAACGGATTAACTGGATTTACATTAAACCCTATGGGAAATTGTGCCTCGGTTCACGACCAATTCGGTTCGCGACCAGAGTCATTTCACGAATTAAGTTCGTGAACCGAGGTACCACTGTAATACAAATAGATGGGGATAGTAGGACAGGGACGGTAGGCACACTAGTGCATAGACGCATGCTCCCTTTATGGTCCTCTTAGGAATGGGGTGAGGTCCAAGGTAGACAGTTTAAGATTGAAGCTGTGGGGATTAGAGCAGGGGTCCCCAACCTTTGCAACTTTAAGTCTGAAGGACTTCAGCTTTGCTGGCTGGAGAATTCTGGGAGCGGAAGTCCTTCAGACTTAAAGTTGCAAAAGTTGGGGACCCCTGGATTAGAGGAAGTAGCAATGGAGTCAGGTAGAGCATTCCAGGCATTGACCACTCTGTTGCTAAAGCCGTACTTTCTGCCTGGACTACTGTAATGCTCTCTACATGAGGCTGCCCTTGAGATGCACCCGGAGGCTCCAGTTGGTGCAGAATGCGGCCGCGTGGGGGATTTGGGGAGTTTCAAAATACTCCCATGTAACACCTCTCCTGTGCGAGCTGCACTGGCTGCCGGTAGCCTTCCGGGTGCGTTTCAAGGTTTTAGTGACCATCTTTAAAGCGCTCCATGGCAATGGGCCTGGTTACTTGCAGGACCGCCTTCTACCGCATACCTCCACTCGACCTGTCCGCTCCCACAGGGAGGGCCTCCTTAGGGTGCCGTCCGCTGGACAATGCCGGCTGGCGACGCCCAGGGGAAGAGCCTTCTCTGTGGCAGGCCCCGCCCTCTGGAATGACCTCCCCCCAGACCTCCGGACTATCACCGACCTTCACCTCTTCCGCCGGACTTTAAAAACCTATTTCTTCCGTATGGCCGGCCTGGCATAGCTGCTACAACCATATTTTATTAGATTTGGGTTTTAAATTGACTGTCTCTTTTTAGCACGGGTTAAATTGTTTAATAGTAGTTTTAAATTTTGTAGAATTTGTACTATTTGTATTGTTGGTTTTTAAGTCCCTGTGCGCCGCCCTGAGTCCCTCTTTTGGGAGATAGGGCGGGATAGAAATCTAATAAATGAAATGAAATCGAGGTTGGAGCGATTGACCTTCAGTTTAGATCGATTGTTTGCCCGTTTTTTCTGAGGCTGAATATCTTTTCTTCCTTTGACTTCATCCACTGAAGCCTTGCTTAAGTGGGCAAATCTTCCCCCACTCTAAAAACACCAAGAAAAAACCCACTTGCTATTCTTGGCATGAAATTGTAGCTTCCAACATCTGCGCTGGGTTTTATGTCTTCTGCCTCTTAGTCTCCATTTAAGCTTCCCATGTGTGTTTTGCCATTTTCAGAGGTGCCTCTGTCAACTTTTCAACCAGCTGCCACAACTGTAAGAGCAGCGTTAATGACTGTAGGCTGCAAACTTTTGCTGGAGCCTTTGGAACTTTAATTGCCTTTTGTTGTTGTTGTTGTCTGGTTGTATTGTTAATACAACCAGGGTGTATTGTTAATACAATCCAGGGTGTCCTCCTGGATTCCCGGCTGTCTATGGAAGATCATGTGGCAGCCGTGGCCAGGGGGGCGTTTCATCAGGTTCGCCTGATGCGCCAATTGCGCCCCTTACTGGACCGGGGTGCCTTACGCACAGTCACTCAAGCACTCGTCACCTCTCGACTCGACTACTGTACATGGGGCTTCCCTTGAGGTGCACCCGAAAGCTGCAGCTAGTCCAGAACGCAGCCGCGCGGGTGATTACGGGAGTGCCTAGACACTCCCACATAACACCTATCCTGCGCGAGCTGCACTGGCTTCCTGTGGTCTTTCGGGTGCGCTTCAAGGTTTTAACGACCATCTTTAAAGCGCTCCATAGCTCGGGGCCTAGTTATATGCGAGACCGCCTCCTGCCCCATACATTCCTCAGACCGATACGCTCCCACAGAGTGCCGTTGGCTGGACAATGCCGACTGGCGACACCCAGGGGGAGAGCCTTCTCTGTGGCGGGCCCAGCCCTCTGGAACGACTTACCCCCTGAACTCCGCACCATCTCCCACCTCCGCCTCTTCCGCAAGTGTCTGAAGATACACCTATTTCATCTAGCCGGCCTAGCGTAACCTCCATACTGACTATTAGATAGTTTTTAAACTTGGGATTTTAATTCGGTTTTTAGCGCAGGGTTTATTTATTAGAATAAGTATTTTAAATTTCATATATTTTATATATTTTGTATGTATTTTAACATCCCTGTGCGCCGCCCTGGGTCCTAACAAGGAGAAGGGCGGGGTATAAATTTAATAAAATAAAAATAAAATAAAAATCTATGGCCAAACACAACTAATGACCAATGCAATTAACTGGCAAAGAGAAATAACCTGGAACTAAGGAACTAATTGGCAATTGTTGCTGATAAACCTTGTCTGGTAGCTTTTTATTTATTTATTTTTATTTTGTTTACTTGGTGAAACATGTACAAGCTAACAGGTATAAATATAAACATGGACTTGGAGAAGGGAAATGAGTACAAATAAATGGGGACAGGAGGACAGGGAGGGAAGGCATGCTGGTGCGCTTATGCACGCCCCCCCTTTATGGACCTCTTAGGAATGGGGTGAGGTCCACGCTAGACAGTTTGAGGTTGAAGCTGTGGGGATTTGAGGATGTAACAACAGAGTCAGATAGAGCATCCCAGGCGTTGACCACTCTGTTGCTGAAGTCGTATTTTCTGCAACTGGGTTTGGAGCGGTTTACCTTGAGTTTGTATCTGTTGTGCGCCTTTGTATTATTGAGGTTGAAGCTGAAGTAGTCATTGACAGGTAGGACATTATAGCAGACTCTGGAAAGAGTGCAGAGAAGAGCAACCAAGATGATTAGGGAACTGGAGACTAAGACATATGAAGAACGGTTGCAGGAGCTGGGTATGTCTAGTTTGATGAAGAGAAGGACCAGGGGAGACATGATAGCAGTGTTCCAATATCTCAGAGGGTGCCACAAAGAAGAGGGAGCCAAACTATTCTCCAAGGCACCTGGGGGTAGGACAAGAAGCAATGGGTGGAAACTAATCAAGGAGAGAAGCAACTTGGAACTAAGGAGAAATTTCCTGACAGTTAGAACAATTAACCTCTGGAACAGCTTGCCTCCAGAAGTTGTGAATGCCCCAACCCTGGAAGTCTTTAAGAAGATGTTGGATAGCCATTTGTCTGAAATGGTATAAGGTTCCTGCCCACGCAGGGGGTTGACTAGAAGACCTACAAAGTCCCTTCCAACTCTGCTATTGTATTGTATTGTGTGTATTGTATTGTATTGTCAGACAATTTTGTGTACTATGCTTAAGTCAGACCGCAAGTGGAGTAGTACCAGGTTGTCCAAGCCCAACATTTTGAGCCTGGTGGCATAAGGGATTCTACTGCGAGCAGAGGAGTGGAGGACTCTTGTGAAATACTTCTGGACCTGGTCAATTGTATTAATGTCCGATATACAGCTTTTAAACCACTGGATTGGCATCATGTTCGATCTTCAGCCCATGGAACTGTTTACTGGCAGAAAGACGGGTGGAATGGTAAAATGCAACTTCTCTGCAGGGCTGCTCCATCAAATTAGTTGTGCCATGCTTCTGTGACTCGTAGTTCCCATTTGTTGCTTATTACTACTACTCTGTTTCCCCCGAAAATAAGACCTCCCCGAATAATAAGCCCAATTGAGCTTTTGAGCGCATGCGCTAAAATAATCCCTCCCCCGAATATAAACCCTCCCTGAAAATATTGCAACACAGCAGCAGCCATGAGGTGACCACGCTCACCGCCTCCTGTACCCCCAAAATAATAAGACCTCCCCGAAAATAAGGCCAAGCGCTTATTTTGGGGGGTCAAAAGAAAATAAGACCCTGCCTTATTTTCAGGGAAACACGGTATTTCACGAGAGGTTTTTTACAGCAGGCTTTTAAGTTCTCTTTCCCTCTGGCATTTTTCCATATGCATCCGATGGTATTGACACTGATTGCTTATTTCTTTATTGGCATCTAGGTACATCACCTTTAAAAACAAATCCACTGATATCTCCTTAGCTTCAATAAAGAAGCAATATTCATGGATTAAACTGGGAGATGTATTTTGGCTTGGCACCAACCAAAATCACAAAAATGGTACCCTTTATATACCTCTTGGAAGGGGCGCGGCGGCTCGGTGGCTAAGACATTGAGCTTGTCGATCAGAAAGGTCGGCAGTTTGGCGGTTCGACTCCATAGCGCCATGTAACGGAATGAGTTGCTGTGACTTGTCCCATCTTCTGCCAACCTAGCAGTTTGAAAGCCCGTAAAAAATGCAAGTAGAAAAATACGAACCACCTTTGATGGGAAGGTAAGAGATTTCCATGTGCCTTTGGCATTGGGTCATACTGGCCACATGACCACGGAGACGTTTTCAGACAGCGCTGGCTCTTCGGCTTTGAAACGGAGATGAGCACTGCCCCCTAGAGTCGGGAACGACTAGCACATATGTGCGAGGGGAACCTTTACCTTTTATATATCTATTAAAGAAAAACAACTCACATTTTTTTAATGTGCAAGAAGAATTCTAGAGTTCAAGTAATAATAATAATAATAATAATAATGTTGCATTTATTGACCGCTCCCTCTCCCCACAGGGACTCGGGGCGGTGCACAGGGAGAATAAAAGCAATAAATATACAAAAATACATACAAATTTAAAACAGATTAAACTAATTCCTGTGCTAAAATCCCTTAACTAAAAATCCCCACTAAATATAAATATACATTTAAAAACCCATAGAGAGAGAGACTACCCTAGGCCGGCCAGACGGAAAAGTAATAGAGGGAACTGAAATTTAAATTAATGATTAAATATTAAAAGCAAAGGGCATAATTCCTTAGCTTAGCCTCTCCAGTATAAATAGTAATTCACCCGACCTTTAGCATAACATTTATTCTTGAAGCTGACCTTTATAATCTATTCATCGACTTTAAAAAAAAAGCCCTCATTGCTTTCCAGGTTCTTCCTTGCTTTGCATTCTGGAGTCTTTTATTAATTGATAGCTGGGAGATAATGGATTAGTTCATGCTAATTTTTTTCAGGGGGGGTTATTAGTAAGCCCATTCCCAGTTAATATTTTTTGAATTTTTAAATGACTTTTTAAAAAGAAAATAGGAAATTTGTACTTAAAGGCCCAGTTTTAATATAACCTCTTGGAAGATCTGTATTTAAAATTATTTTCATTTGAAGGGATGGTTGATTCATATGTGATACTAAGCTATGGTTTATTTAACCAGGATTTATTGCAAAAATTCAGTACAGATCTCAATCTGGATTTGCACAGCAGGGTCTAAATCATATGTTACTCATTTTATAAATCATATTAAAGTAAAGGTAAAGGTTCCCCTCGCACATTTGTGCTAGTTGTTCTCGACTCTAGGGGGCAGTGCTCATCTCCATTTCAAAGCCGAAGAGCCAGCGCTGGCCGAAGACGTCTCCGTGGTCATGTGGCTGGCATGACTCAACGCCGAAGGTGCACGGAACGCTGTTCCCTTCCCACTAAAGGTGGTTCCTACTTTTCTACTTGCATCTTTACATGCTTTTGAATTGCTAGGTTGGCAGAAGCTGGGACAAGTCATGGGAGCTCACTCAATTACGCGGCGCTGGGGATTCGAACCGCCAAACTGCCGACCTTTCTGATCGACAAGCTCAGCATCTTAGCCACTGAGCTGTATACGGCATAATAGCTGCATCCAAAAAATATTAGAGGTTTGTTTGGCATGCCAGAGTAGCTGAATCCATCTTTTTAAATCTACCTATGGCTTTTAAGACCCTCATTTTTAATTGTGCCTTTCCTGTTTAAAGATTTTCTCCTATATGAAAGCTACTTAGTTTTACAGTTTAGCATCGGTTTTTTTAAACCTGACTTTAACATAATTTTTAATAGTATACTTGATACATGCAATATTCTTGTGTCTTTTTGTTGGAATCTGAAATAAGCTTCAGGCAACTACTTGTTTCTAAACCGTCTTCTCACTGTTCCCTGGGAGATTTCGGCTAAAGGATTTCCAATTATTTCTCGGTTTGTTTACACAGTTTAATCTATAATATTTTCACGGAAACAATGTTTTTAATTATTTCGGGACCTTTGAGGTCCAGGAGCTAATGTGTGTGGTTGAAGGTAAATAGTGAATACAATTTAAGTGTACAGATAATATACCTCAAATGTCTTTTGGCAAAAAAAAGTTTGCATTCAATTGCAGGAGATTAGTGTTGGAATAAGTTTACAATACTATCTTTGGATGGGTACTAATAACTGGGTTTTCTTTTAAATCAAATATGATTCAGTTTGGGAAATGAGAGAAGTGATGTAGCCAAAACTTTTACGGAGGATGAATAATGAGATAGGCAGCATTGGAGAGAAGTAGAAATGAAAGAAACTGAAAATTTGCTAATTAAGAGCTCCATCCATCCATTCATCCATCCTTCCTTTCATCCATCCATCCATCCATCCATCCATCCATCCATCCATCCATCCATCCATCCAAGAGAGATTTATTTATTTTATTTATTTATTTTTCGAATTTATACCCCGCCCTTTTCCTTGTTAGGACTCAGGGCGGCGCACAGGCATTATTAAAAACCATAACAAAACAATATATACTATTAAAAACATATTAAATTAAATTAAAACCCGTGCTAAAAACCCTTTAAAACCCTAAAAAATTAAAATTTATAAATAGAGTCAGAAACGGGGGGCTACGCTACGCCGGCTTGTTGGAATAGGTACGTCTTAAGACGATTGATTCACTTACTGTATTGTAAGAGCAGTTTGATGTAGTGGTTAAGGTAACAGGCTAGAAACTGGGAGATTGTGAGTTCTAGTTCCACTTTAGGCCCAAAGCCAGCTGGGTGACCTTGGGCCAGTCCTTCTCTCTCAGCCCTAGGAAGGAGGCCATGGCAAAACCACTTCTGAAATCATGCCAAGAAAACTGCAAGAACTTGTCCAGGCTGTATGTCAACTCGCAAAGCACCCCCGGTCTGCTCTTGAGTTGCCATAGGCAGGAAGGGGGGGAACTAATGGAGCAGCACAGCAGCCACAACCAGAAACACATTCCACGCGTACCTTTCTCAAGGCTGTATCACAGGGTACCTGCAACAACCAGCAGGGTGTAATCTCTACACCCTGGGGGGAGGGGGGAAACAGGGTCATAATTGGGCTGTAAATTACGTGGGGTCAGAGCTGGCTTCACTTGGGTACTTGCGGACCCGTTGATCCTAATAAATAACAGTGTTTCTTTTGAAGCTTGACTCGAGGCTCATGATTTAATTAGGGCATCTGTCAGAACCCTGACAGCGTGTTTGAGAATGAAACACAAATGAACAGAAGAAAAAAAATATGTATGGTTTACGAAGCAATCGCGGTTCCTTTGGTAAAGGGGTTTGATGAAGCAGTTCCAAAACTATTTTTCAACGGTCACAATTAACAGGAAAACACTCAACTCCGAGGGTGCTAAACCTTTTTCCCTGGGAACGGAATATCCCAGCCGAGTGGTATATTGCATTTGTAGATGCTAGCCGTCATTTTTTTCTGAAGGGCCAGCCAGTTACATCGTTAAGGTAACACTTTGGCTAAATTGACCTTGAAATTGACTTCCTTGTTTTATGAGTTTCTGGAGGGAAATTGGTGTGTTTTTCCCCCCCTCCCTTTCATGCAATGCAAAACAATTTACATGGTAATAAATGATAGAGATTGTTCGATGTATTGCTAGGACATGGTCGAACTCTGGAAAAGGGCGTCATCGTTCCCGCTTGCATTCATTTCTTAGCCCGAGGGATACATGCTGAGTTGTTTTTTTTTTAAAGAATCTGTGAGCAAGAAGCTCTCATTTATTTATTTATTTATTTATTTTCTCTAAAGGCAGATAATGGAGGGTCATGTTAAAATTTGGGCCTCAGATGATGCTTTGGCAATCCTGTTTGAGAAATATATATATATATTACGTTTTTGAAGTATATATATATATTACGTTTTTGAGCTGATCAATAAATAAGTCAGGGAGACTAGGATAGATCTATTTCGAACTTATTAGCTCTCATCAGCTAGTCATACCCTTACTGGGATTCGAACTGGGACTGTATTACATGCCAGGCGAGAGCCTTGCCATTAAGCCAGCTAAGTTCTGTTCTTGTCAGCTGAGACAGGAGGATAGTTATATATAAAAGCAGTGTGCTTCCTCCCTTTAATTGGGGCCCTAACAGGGTGTTGTGGAAACAAGTATGTATGTATGTATGTATGTATGTATGTATGTATGTATGTATGTATGTATGTATGTATGTATGTTAGTTTTATGAGCTGATCAATAAATTTAAATTTGAGAGACCAAGATAGATCTATTTCGAGCTTATTAGCTCTCATCAGTTCACCACACCCCACTGGGATTCGAACCGGGGCTTAAGCCTATATATATATAAGCCGATATATATATATAAGCCTATACTGTATATATATAGGTTTAAGATGTACTTATTCCAACAAGCCGGCCTAGGATAGCCCCCCGCGTCTGACTTTTAAATATAAATTATAATTTGGTTATGGTTTTAATAACGGGTTTTAGCACGGGTGAATTAATTTAATATATTTTTAATTGATGTATATTGTATTTATGGTTTTATATAATGCCTGTGCGCCGCCCTGGGTCCTAACAAGGAGAAGGGCGGGGTATAAATTTAATAAAATAAAATAAATAAATAAATAATAAGTCTATATATATAGGCTTAAGTCTCTGATAGGACAGACATAGCGCACAAAGGCAAAGATTTATTTGGCCAAGATTAATTGAATAAACCACAGCTAATTCACAAAAGTAGGGAAATGTGGCTTCTTCTCCTTCTCCTTCTTCTTTGTCTTCCTCCTCCTCCTCCTCTTCCTCCTCCTTCTTTCCTCCTCCCCCTCCTCCTCCTTTTCTCCTCCTCCTCCTCCTCCTCCTCCTCCTCCTCCTCCTCCTCCTTTTTCCTGTATCTAACATAACAGCACAACTGATATGTTCCATCCACAGTTTCTAAGTGATGTCCGAAAAAACTCCTCCTCATTGTCCAATTAGGTGTTCCTGCAACCGTTCTTCATATGTTTTAGCCTCCAGTCCCCTAATCCTCTTTGTTGCTCTTCTCTGCACTCTTTCTAGAGTCTCCACCTCTTTTTTTTTAATCCAGTTTATATGATTCTACATTTTATGTTCTAAACAAGTGACAGAATTGTCAAATGTCTTTCTCATATCCTTCCCCCCCCCCCCCTTCTCTAATTCCAGAGCCATATGCCTGGTGCTGCAGAAGTGACCCCTAACACCAGGACCGGTCCACATGGTTCAGTAAGTTGAAACATTTTGTTGAATGAATTTGACTCTAAATCTACTTCCCCCTCCCCTTTGCATTTTCTTTTTGTTGGTGGTTCTTTCCTCATCCATCTTTTTGATACACGACGGGTCCTTACTGCTCTCTGAGCATGGTTGTTTTCTTGCAGATGTTTCATGGCCCAACTAGGTAACATCATCAGTGTTAGAAGGAAGTGGTTTTGTGGAGAGGAGGATGACTGTGGGGGTCCTTGGTGGTCTCTGAGCTTGGTTGTTTTCTTGCCTAGTTGGGTGAAGACATTTCATGGCCCAACTAGGTAACATCATCAGTGTTAGAAGGAGGTGGTTTTGTGGAGAGGAGGATGACTGTGGGGGTCCTTGGTGGCCTCTGAGCTTGGTTGTTTTCTTGCAGACATTTCAAAACCCAAACTCAGCCAGGTGGATCTTGCGTTGGTTGGAACTAAGTGCGTTTGAGATGACTCAATATTCTCAGCAACGTTGACATGAGGAGAATGGCGATTGGTCACTAAAGGCAGGGGACGGGTGTAGAAAGGGAAAGGTCATTAGAGACCTCGAGAGATCGGCTTTCTATGGTGAGCAATTGTTGGGCGTGCCCTCTCATGGTGAGCTCAAGATGGAGGAAGTGAGTAAGAGAAAGGCTTTTCGGGAATGCTTTTTCTCGGGGCGAGGCTCAAAGCATGCAAGGGGTTGGGAAGGAGATTGGAAAACCCAAAGAGATGAATCAAGTCAGCCATTAAGTTGGGTAGGTGAGAAAACCAAGGATTATAAGGATTACAATGAACTTCATTCATGAGTTAGCCTTTCTCCCTCCTTCCCTGCCTCCATTTCTCTCTCTCTCTTCTATATCATTTCTATATTGCCCTCCCTTCATCCCTTTCTTCCTTCTTCCCTCCCTCCATTTTTCTTTCTCTCTTCTATACCATCTCTATACTCTCCATCCTTCCTTCTTTCCTCCTTCACTCCCTCCATTTTTCTTTCTTCTATACTATCTCTATAATGTCCGTCCTTCCTACCTTCCCTCCTTCTTTCCTCCCTCCCTCCCTCTCTCCATTTTTCTTCTATACTATCTCTATACTGTCCTTCCTTCCTTCCTTCCTTCTTCCCTCCCTCCTTCCATTTTTCTTTCTCTCTCTCCTATACCATCTGCATGCTATCCTCCCTTTCTTCCTTCTTCACTCTCTCCATTTTTCTTTCTTCTATACTATCTCTATAATGTCCGTCCTTCCTACCTTCCCTCCTTCTTTCCTCCCTCCCTCTCTCCATTTTTCTTTCTCTCTCTTTTCTATACCATCTCTATACTGTCCTCCCTCCCTTCCTATGCGCTGGAAATCAAAACTAGAAAGACAATGTACGTTGAATTGTATTTCCCTCCTGGTGGTTGGAAAAAGATTTCAGTTAGACGAAACCATCATTCCAAATCATAGATAGATATTTTATGGACCAAGTGATGTGTTTTCCACCTAGGTTGTTAACATCTATTAAGTCCCAAGTCCTTCTCATGTGCATGCAGCTTTGGGTGTTTCACGAAATGGAACGGGTGTCTACAAATACAAGAAAAACTCATACTAGGGAAATAATGTCGGAGATGTCGGCCTTTTGAGTCTGCACAATGGGGGAAGAATCCATCTTGGCCTATAGCTGTATCTGTCAGGGTGAGAGTAACATATGTTTAGTCTGGCAAGATTCTGTCTACTGTGCCTAAGCAAACAGAGAAGTGAACTCTGGCTGGATTGTTCAACATTCTTCTTGCGTTTAGCTTGACATTGGCCATGGCTTTTAGGCATGCTGGGAGCATAGCTTTGGGATCGTGTAAAAATAAAAACAAAAACCTCCAGTCCCACCTAAAGACATCATATCAACCATAAAGAGGAGGTGAGAAAGATAAAACCTAACTCAAGATTCATTGTCCTTTGTCGAATTTGGAACTCGCCAGATTGCAAATGGAGTAATTCCCATCGTTAATGTGGTTGCTAATCTCGGTGCTGCATAATAAGTGCAACCGAGTGGCTGAAATTCAGCATAACGGACGTGTGAATAAACTTTAGCAATGTCAGCACCTGCGTGCAATTCTGCTGACACTATTCTTCCACCAGGCAGGAGGATGAAAAGCACTGTCTCTGCTTTGGAAGCTGGCGTTTGAGAGAGGTTGCCTGTTTAGTCACGATTATTTTTTTTGAGGGTTTGTTTGAATGCTAAAATGGTGATCCTGGCTATGTCTGATTATACTTTAGAAGAACAATTAAACACGTGATTACATGTCCAGTGAAGCTTGGAAATGCTGACATCCTGTAAATGTAATAAAAAGCTGCTTGGAAAGCAGGAGAGAGAAAAAAAAACTTGCCTGTGTAAACACAAGTAATGTAAGAAAAACGCAACTGGAATTGATAATGCGTGTGGTAGAATCTTTACTCTGGCAACGTCGTACATCACACGTCTGTTTTGAGAAAGGTAGAAAAACACGGGTGGAAATTCAGTTCTTGATGTATATTTGCTGTAGAGCAGCGGTTCTCAACCTGTGGGTCGCAACCCCTTTGGGGGTCGAACGACCCTTTCACAGGGGTCGCTTAAGACCATCGGAAAAACATCTTTGCGATGGTCTTAGGAACCGAGACACCTATTTTATGGTTGGGGGTCACCACAACATGAGAAGCTGTACTAAAGGGTCGGGGCATTGGGACGGTTGAGAACCAGTGCTGTAGAGCAATGATGGTGAACCTTTTCGGCCCTGAGTGCACATCAGTGGTGGGTTTCAATTTTTTTTAGAACCTACTCTCTAGGTGTGGCGTGGCTTGGCAGTCATGTGACAGGGTGGGAGTGGCCAACTTGTAAAATGTGGTGAAACTCATTTAACAACGCTCCTGCTTAGCAACCAAAATTTTGGGCTCAATTGTGGTGATTCTTTCTTTCTTTCTTTCTTTCTTTCTTTCTTTCTTTCTTTCTTTCTTTCTTTCTTTCTTTCTTTCTTTCTTCTCTCTCTCTCTCTCTCTCTCTCTCTCTCTCTCTCTCTCTCTCTCTCTCTCTCTCTCTCCTTTCCTTTCCTTTCCTTTCCTTTCTTACTTTCTGCCTTCCTTTCCTTTCCTTCTCATTGGGTTACTGGCAGCGGCAGGCCAGACTTACTTCTGGGTCCACCGGTGGAACCCCTTCTCACCGGCTCTCTAAATTTCACCATCCGGCTCTTGAGAGTAGGTGCAAACCTGCAGAAACCCACCACTGGTGCACATCAGAGGTGGGCTCCTACCAGTTCGGCCCAGTTTGGCCGAGTAAGTAGTCACTTGGGTTGCCACACCCCTGAACCCGTTCTATTGCCAGTGGCGCCATATTGATTGCATACACAGAACAATCTTCATTGCCAAATTTTAATTGCCTTTTCTAATGTTGTGTGCATGTGCAGACCTTTTTTTGGTGCAAATGCGAGCAAAACGAGCGTGCATACACAAAGATTTTTTGTGCGCCGAACTGGCAATAATGCTGGCAGGAACCCAACCCTGGTGTGCATGCGCACACATGCTTGTCTCAGCTGAAACCCGAAAGAGGAGCTGCCCAGGGGCCATGTGTGCACTGCAAAATGAACTTTTGGTTTTCGGCGTGCGCAGGTGCATTGGCCAGCTAGTCTTCTGATTACTGGCACACATGCGCGCATGAAAATCAGCTGGTCGCTGTTCATGCTCACTCCGGAAAATGGAAGACCAGCTCTTCTAGTTTCCGGCACTACTGCACGCCCGAAGGCCAGCTGATCATCGCACGTGCATGCACGCCAGAAACCTGGAAGAAGAATGGGCGATGCCACGTGTGCCAGGCAACATGGCTTGCCATGCGACTTTGGGCACGTGTGTCATAGGTTTGCCATCATGGCTCTAGAGCAGGATTTCTCAACCTTGGCAACTTTAAGATGGATGGACATCAGGTTCCAGAATTCGCCAACTAGCACCCGGTGGCTCGTCCAAAAATGGATCATTCTTCCCCAGGGTACATGGGTTGGGCTGTTAATGAGTGGGGAGCCTTTCTAATTTAATCAGAACTGCTTTTCCAGAAAATGGGGGGTAGTATTCTTTGCCAAGTCTTAAATAACACATCGCTTCCCCTTAGGACTCTGCTATAGGGCATTGCATGCTGAAACGACTATTCACTGGGGCAGTTTTCCCCTTGGGCCCTCATTCTACAGAACACCTGCTCCTCATAGGAATGTCTTATATATTTACTCATGTTCTGTGGCTGTCGTATTATAATCCTTCTTATTATCATCTTTACTACCCCCTCTTATTGGTATGATGATGATGATTTTGTTGCTTTGGATATGCAACTGAGGGTTGCTGCACCAGAGACAAATTCCTTGCGTGTCTAATCACACTTGGCGAAATAAAACCTATTCTATTCTATTCTATTCTATTCTATTCTTCTATTCCTGATTCTCTATTCTATTCTATTCTATTCCTGCTATTCTAATTCTATTCTATTCTATTCCTATTCTATTCTATTCTATTCCTATTCTATTCTATTCTATTCCTATTCTATTCTATTCTATTCCTGCTATTCTATTCCTGCTATTCTATTCTATTCTATTCTATTCTATTCTATTCTATTCTATTCTATTCTATTCTATTCTATTCTATTCCATTCCATTCTTCTATTCCTGATTTTCTATTCTATTCTATTCTATTCCTGCTATTCTAATTCTATTCTATTCTATTCTATTCCATTCTATTCTATTCCTGATTCTCTATTTTCTTTTCTATTCTATTCTATTCTATTCGATTCTCTATTCTATTTTCTTTTCTATTCTATTCTATTCTATTCCTGATTCTCTATTCTATTCTATTCTATTCTATTCTATTCCTGATCCTCTATTCTATTTTCTATTCTATTCTATTCTATTCCTGATTTTATATTCTATTCTATTCTATTCTATTCCTGATCCTCTATTCTATTCTATTCTATTCTATTCTACTATTCTATTCCTGATTTTCTATTCTATTCTATTCTTTCCTTTTGCTTTTCCTTTTCCTTTTTCTTTCCTTTCCTATTCCTACCCCTTCCCCTACCCCACCCCATTCCTTCCCTCCCTACCCTCCCTTACCCTACTCTATTCTACTGGAGTTGATGTGACCTAGGAAGAGTCACTGTTCTTCCTTAGCAAGTTCTTTCTGTTCTAAATTCCTGGTTTGCTTTTGTTTCGTCCCTACCATTCATCATATTCAGTTGCACCTTCTGTAGCTCTGATAGCAGCAGAGCAGAATACGTAACAACAAAGAACTCCTAAAGTGTTTTTTCATCTTCATTTCTGGAGCTGTAATCGATCTTCCTGAAAATTTGCAACTTCCCTATAGTCCCATCTATGTGGTATACAGCCTGATTTGATTTTTAAAAGAAATTGGGCTCCTTCTTTCTTGTCAGATGAGATTCCCATTGCAGGGAGAACTTTTCCAAGAGTTAATCTGCAGTAGGGCAATATTCGGCCATAGTAGAAGGCAGTGCACACTGAGAGAGGGAGAGAGGGAGGGAGGGAGGGGGAGAGGGAGATGGAAAGACAGACAGAGAAAGAGAGAGAGAGAGACAGACAGAGACAGAGAGAGTCAGAGAGAGAGAGAGAGTGAAACAGAGAGAGGCAGAGAGACAGAGAGACAGAGAGAGAGAGGGAGAGGGAGAGAGACACACAGAGAGAGAGACAGCCAGATAGAGACAGACAGACAGACACACACACACACACACATGCACAGAGAGAGAGAGACACAGAGAGAGAGAGAGAGACAGACAGACAGACACACAGAGAGAGAGAGAGAGAGACAGACAGACAGAGAGACAGAGACAGAGAGACAGAGAGACAGAGAGAGACATAAAACAACTTAATTGTCAACTAAATGGCTCAGGTTGGTACCGTCCCCAGGGTATCAAATATATACACATGGAATATTATCAGGTTACTAGAGTTAAAAGACAAAGCACCAGAGACATGTTTGGAACTCATGGATTTTTAGAAAGCAACCAAGCAAGATAAAAATAATGTGATTCTCCGTGACTGGACCCTATTCCATTTTCCATCTGGCTTGTAATGAAATTGCATTTTGTGGTCATTGCTTGAATTGCAACGTCTCCATTATGTTGTAACTCTTTTAGGTGAGATGGTGGTAAACACCCCAGCTCTACAAGGAAGAGTAATAAAATGGTTTTTGCTGGCTTGGATATATCACGTTGCGAAATGTGCAGCAGTTGGACTGAATGTATATTGATCAAAAAATATGGCTTTTTATTGTTTTGAGAGATTACCTTTCATTGGTGGTGTTGGCAATTCTCGTGATGCAGTCAGGTGACGTTTGGAAGAATAACTCAGATCAGATGAGAAATATGGATTCACAAAAACCAAATCGTTCCACAGACCATGTGTTAGAATTAGTATGGGAAATATTTGCATCTTCTTCTTCCTCCTCCTCTTTTGATAAGGCAGTTGGGTATGACTCAAGTTAACAGATTAACAGAGTCGGAAGGGACCTTGTAGATCATCTAGTCCAACCCTCCTGCCCAAGCAGGAGACCCTTCACCATTTCTGACAGATGGCAGTCCAGTCTCTTCTTGGAAGCTTCCAGTGATGAAGCTCCCACAACTTCCAAAGGCAACGTCTGTTCCATGGGCTGATTGTTCTCACTGTCAGAAAATTCCTCCTTATTTCCAGGTTGACTCTCTCCTGGATCAGTTTCCATCCATTATTCCTTGTCTGGCCTTTGGGGGCTTTGGAAAATAGCTTGACCTCCTCCTCTCTGTGGCAGCCCTTCAAATACTGGAAGACCGCTATCCTGTCTCCCCTGGTCCTTCTCTTCACTAGACTAGCCATGCCGAATTCCTGCAACTGTTCATTGTATGTTTTAGCCTCCAGTCCCCTCATCATCCTGGTTGCTCTTCTCTGCACTCTTTCAGGTTCTTCCAGAAGTATCTGTTACGTCTTTATTAGATGAAATGTGTAGTTTATTCCTGGTAGTAGTTGTAGTGTTGATTACCCATCTACAGTACTCTGCTGAAGTGATAAAGATTTGCTTGACCTCTCTTGATAGATAGATAGATAGATAGATAGATAGATAGATAGATAGATAGATAGATAGATAGATAGATAGATAATACAATACAATAGCAGAGTTGGACGGGACCTTGTAGGTCTTCTAGTCCAACCCCCTGCGTGGGCAGGAACCTTATACCATTTCAGACAAATGGCTATCTAACATCTTTTTAAAGACTTGCAGTGTTGGGAGAGAGCGAGAGAGAGAGAGAGCGAGAGAGAGAGAGCGAGAGAGAGAGAGAGAGAGAGAGAGAGAGAGAGAGAGAGAGAGAGAGAGAGAGAGAGAGAGACAAGTGTATATACACACACACACACACAGAAAATAACTCCTCCAGCAGCTACAAGCTCTTGTTCTCTTCAGAATGCAGCTCACTAACCTTCATCTGGTCCCATTATTCATTCTGCAGACAATCTCCAGTTTTATTTCATGCCACGCTGGAGGTGAATTACAACTGTTTATGAATTCATACAACCACTGAGTGACTTAGCTGGGCTTGTGAAACATGCAGTAATGAGCAGTTACAATTTACATAATATAGACACACATCCAATCTAATTCAGAAGCTTGCTGTTCAGCATCCTTCATATTGTGAGTGGCACTTCCTGGCAATTGGACGAAAGAGGAATGTGTGTTGTCTGCTACCAGGGACAGGGGCAGGGAGGAGTGCTCAGGTTTTTTCTCTTTCCTCCTCCTCCTCCTCCTCCTCCTCCTCCTCCTCCTCCTCCTCCTCCTCCTCCTCCTCCTCCTCCTCCTCCTCCTCCTCCTCCTCTCTCTCTCTCTCTCTCTCTCTCTCTCTCTCTCTCTCTCTCTCTCTCTCTCTCTCTCTCTCTCTCTCTCTCTCTCTCTCTCTCTCTCTCTCTCCTGCTTTTCTGGCTCAGCTGCTCTGGTTTAAAAAACCTATTAAAGAGGGATCAAACTCATTTTATAACACTGATAATCCCCCTGCCCCCTCTTTCGTTCTTGCAGCAGTTAAATGGTTTATTAGAGACTTGACGGCTTTGATCTCAAGTTGGGGTGGCACTATTTCATCACTCCTGAAAATTGAACTCTGAATGTTGCGGGGATCCTTTGACCCCCCCTCCCCCCCCCTGGTCTATGCTCTCCAGCGCAACAACTGTGCCATTCATGCGGCATTCGTCCAACTAGTCTAGTCCTGAGGAATGGATGGCTCTCTATATTTAGTTTACATCTTTATTAGACAACAGTGGTGAGAGGAGAATCAAGAAAAGGGACTGTAATGTAATGCCTGCAAGCCATCTTTTCCTTTTTGGACTTCAGGCAGGGGTGAAATCCAGCAGGTTCTGACAGGTTCTGGAGAACTGGTAGTGGAAATTTTGAATAGTTCAGAGAATTGGCAAATGCCACCTCTGGCTGGTCCCAGCTGATACACACACTTTATACATACTTGTGTCACAACACCCTGTTAAGCCCCAATTAAGGGAGGAAGCATACTGCTCTCCTTTTCTGCCTTTCAGCTCATCACCAGAGACCATCTACAATACAACGATACAGTAGCAGAGTTGGAAGGGACATTGGAGGTCTTCTAGTCCAACCCCCTGCGTAGGCAGGAACCTTATACCATTTCAGACAAATGGCTATCTAACATCTTTTTAAAGACTTCCAGGGTTGGGGCATTCACAACTTCTGGAGGCAAGCTGTTCCAGAGGTTAATTGTTCTAACTGTCAGGAAATTTTTCCTTAGTTCTAAATTGCTTCTCTCCTTGATTAGTTTCCACCCATTGCTTCTTGTCCTGCCCCCAGGTGCCTTGGAGAATAGTTTGACTCCCTCTTCTTTGTGGCACCCTCTAATCAGCTGAGAGGATATAGGTAAGTAAAGCACAAGGGTTAGCGGGGAGCAGGGGTGGATTCCGGCAGCCACTACTGCTGGTTCGCTCGTGGCCATGCCACCCATGTGAGCACTTAATGCACACATGCGTGGTGTAATAAAAATTGCTTTTGATGCACACATGCGCAGAAGCCAAAACCAAGATGGCCGTGCCATAGGCACCCCCAGGAGAACTGGTTCGGGGGCGTGGCAAGCCTGGGTTATTGCCAGTGCCAGCGACCCAGGCTGCCAAACCCCTATCAGTTCAACCGAAATGGTCCAAACCGGTAGAAACCCACCACTGGCGGGCGGGCCAAACTGATCATCAGAGCGAACTTGTTTGCTTTCAGCTGATCGTCAGAGCCCAAACCGGTCTGAACCAGCTGAATCCCATCCCTGCTCATAACTAATGCCAACTCTGCACCTTCTTAGGGCATGAGGACCTGATCCAGTAAGGATTTCTTTCTGGCTTCCACTGTTACATTGGAATGGAATTTGTAGCCTTCCTGCACATTTCAGGCAATCACGTTAAAGGAATCACTCAGTTGGCTTCTCTTCTTGTTTGCAGAAGTGGTTCCTGGACTTGGAGGAGGAGGCATACTGTAAACAGCAAGGAGCGTAGAATAAACAGAATACTGTTTATTGCACAATTTATCACCCTCGGTAGAATTTTTATCTATGTTTGTCTAATGGAATTGGGATTCACAAAAGCTGTGTTTGGAAGACTGGGAGCGAAAAGGAAGGAATCAGTTAGAAAATTAGAACAGAAATATAGGCAGATTGATATATTTATAATGCACTAAGTATTTTCACATAATAATTATTTCCTTTCTTTTCTTTTTTTTAATGGTGCTTAGTAGATATCCTAGAGGGTTGGCCTTCATCCTGGGGAGCAAACCGATAGTAGGTGACAGAAGATTAGCATTTTACAAGAGATTTCCATCTTTCCATCCATCCATCCATCCATCCATCCAATAGGATCTCCCTGGATAATAAACCCAATAGGGCATTTGAGTGCATGCATTAAAATAAGCCCTCCCCCCAAAACAAAGCCCTCCCTGAAAATAATCCCTCCCTGAAAATATTGCAACACAGCAGCAGCCATGAAGTGACCACATTCACCTCCTCCTGCACCTCAAAAATAATAAGACCTTCCCAAAAATAAAGCCAAGCACTTATTTCAGGAGTCAGAAGAAAATAAGACCCTGTCTTATTTTTGGGGAAACACAATATGGCCAGCCAACTTAACCAAGTGATTCTATTTTTAAAAAAAAATATTTTTCTTTTTACAAATATATTAATTAATGCGTGAACATTGTGGTACCTGGGTGTCATACATTTTAATACAAATAAAACTAATAAAGTAAATCATAATTATTACATTCAATCAACTTATATATTTCTAATAATGATACACATTTATATTAGGTTGCAATCTGTCGTTATTCACTTATTCCATGTTTTATCTTATTACTTTTATTTTATTATATAAACGTGCATACATTAATATTCCCCCTTCTCTTATTTCTATCACTTATTCTAGCTTTTAATCATGTCACCCTTTATTAAAAGACTTGTCCTTTCTATCCTAGCTAACTTCTAATCATGTCACTTACGAGAGAGAGAGGGAGGGGGAGAGAGAGAGAGAGAGAGAGAGAGAGAGAGAGAGAAGGAAAAGCAAATCAGAACAACAAAAAACAGAAATCATCTATCCATCATCTCTTGCCCACTTCAATACTTTATTTGCTATGCCTTTTTTTGACTTGCCTCCCAGATTCCTCTTTTGGGTGTTTATCTCTGCCTGCATCTGCTCCTTGGCTGTTCAATCTAGATATTGAACATAACTAAATCAACCAAGTGATTCTAGAGCAATCTCTACAAATGTCATACAGTATGTGTGGACTTTAGCACACAGCATACTTTAGTCTGCAAGCTCTTTGGGGAATTCTGGAAGTTGAAGCCCACAAATCTTAAAGAATGCTGGTTGGAGAATTCTTTTTTTCCCTCTCTCTCTCTCTTTTTTTGAATTAAAAAAAAATTAAACAAACAAAAACAAACAAAAACATAAACACATACAACCTTCTTCCATTTCATATAATGTGTCATTTGGTTACAAAATTTTGTGCGTCCTTTCCGTGGTCACCACTTATAATTATATATCAAATCATAGATGCTGAGATTGGAGAACTGTGGCCTAGAGTTTGGTCTTAAGGTACAAGAAGGCATATTCCAATTTGAATATTACAAAAAACTTTCCTTCAGCAAGACAGTTTAACAATGAGAGCAATTACTGCAGGTCACCCTAGGGATGGATTAACCTGGATTCTTGCACAAAGCCAAGATTGGTCTTGAAGGCCTCAATAGCCTTTTCTGTCCCAGTGGTTCTTTGAATACTTCTGTCATTTTCCCCACATGGATTCCCAGAAACAAACACATACCTTCCTAAAGATTTTCTCTGCCAATGATCCTGAAAAGTAGGTTCAGTTATAGAAGCTACATTTCTCAAAGGAGACCAGTAACCTTCTCCAGCTATGAGTGTCAACTTCAAGCTGGTTTTGGTCCTACATCCTGTTTCACACTATCCCTTTACACGGGAGCAAGTAAAGAAGCTTGTTCAAAACACTGAACTGATGAGAGATCTTTGCTATCTCCTGTATTGTTCCAATGATGTCCATAAATTGGTCTTTGAAAAAGATGAATGGTATAGAAAAGTGAAAAATATAGATAGATAAATAGGTAAGTGGGTGGGTGGGTGGATAGGTGGATAGGTGGGTGGGTGGGTAGGTAGGTAGGTAGGTAGGTAAGAAGGAAGGTAGATGGATGATGGATAGACAGACAAACAGACAGACAGACAGATGATGGGTGGATGGAGAGATGATTTATTTATTTCGAATTTATAACCCGCACCTTCTCCTAAAAAAGGACCCAGGGCGGCGCACAGGAAAATTTAAAAAACAATACAAATATACAAAATACCATTATTAAAAACCTATTAAACCCATACCCTGTGCTAAAACCATGTAAAATCCCCCTAATTAAAATGGATAGATGGAAAAATGAATAGATGGTTAATTGGATAGATGGATGGATGGATGACAGACAGACAGACAATGGATGGATGGATGGATGGATGGGTGGGTGGGTGGTTGGATGGATGGAAAGATGGCAGATGACAGATGACAGAGGGATGGATATATGGGTAGATGGATTGATGGAAAAATGGATAGATGGATAGATGGAAAAATGGATAGATGAAAAATGGATGGATGGATGGATGGATGGATGGATGGATGGATGGATAGATAGATAGATAGATAGATAGATAGATAGATAGATAGATGATAGACAGATGCCTTGTGCAGTCTTTTCCAGCCTATTGACAGCTGCCTTTTAGTACCATAAAAATGTTAGCAGGGTTGTTTTTTTCTTGATCTAATTACTTTTCCTGGGGTATAATTGTGCTTTTCTTCCCATTTCAGAAACTCATCCAAAGTATTGACATTAGATAACAAGAAATGATCTCTTTCTCAGGCAGTGTGTTTGTTTTAATCTAGTGATATTGAGGGGGGGGTGGAATACCTGACCCACAGAGGCATTTTCCAGATACTTCAATATAGGTAAAATAATGATTTTTCCCCCTTTCAATGTTTTGCCTTTCCCCCCTCCCTCCCTTCCTCCCTTTTCCTTTTCCCCTTTGTTCTTTTTGCCGAGAAATAAAATTGCTGCAAGACGACACTTTGTGATTGGAATGGAAATGAGATGTTGAGCAACCAGGAAATACCTGCCCGTAGATCTTCAACAGAAACAGTTGTTGTGTTGTTGTTACCGTTATTCTGGCCCGGCGAGTCAAATCTGCAAACAGAAATAATGGGTTGGGGGTTGATTTCCCTTGCTGGACCAGAAGCAAATTTTGAAAGGTTCTTCTTTGTCAAGAGGAGTGAGAAACATCTAACATCCAGTGGTGGGTTGCCAATTTTTCTACCACTGGTTCGGGCACTTTTGTGGACAAAGGATCTAGAGTTGGTTAGGAAATGCTTGGTAATGCTGGCCTGTGAGGCTGCTTCCATAACTGAACTTTCTTCTGGATGGACTCAAGCTCAACCCGACCAAGACCGAGTGGCTGCCCGATTCAACCAGCTGATTCCATCGCTGGCCATTGGGGGCGAACATCTTGCCCCAGTGGATGGGGCGCGCAACTTGGGTGTCCTCCTGGATGCCTGGCTGTCCATGGAAGATCAAGTGACAGCCGTGGCCAGGAGGGCGTTCTACCAGGTTCGCCTGGTTCGCCAGTTGCGCCCCCTATTGGATCGGGACGCCCTTTGCACAGTCACTCATGCTCTCGTGACATCCCGACTGGACTATTGTAACTCTCTCTACATGGGGCTCCCCTTGAGGTGCACTCGGAGACTTCAGCTAGTCCAGAATGCAGCCGCGCGAGCAATTATGGGAACCTTAAGGTTTACCCATGTAACACCGCTCTTGCGCGAGCTGCACTGGCTGCCTGTCGTCTTCCAGGTGAGCTTCAAGGTTTTAGTTATCATCTTCAAAGTGCTCCATGGCTCGGGACCTAGCTATTTGCAGGATCGGATCCTGCCTCATACATCCACACGGCCAATTCGCTCCCACAGAGAGGGACTTCTCCGGGTGCCGTCCACTAGACTTTGTCAGCGGGCGACGCCCAGGGGAAGGGCTCTCTCTGTGGTGGGCCCAGCCTTCTGGAACGACCTTCCCCCCGACATTAGAACAACTACGGACCTCCGCTCCTTCCGTCTAAAACTAAAAACATATTTGTTCTGCTTGGCCGGCCTAGGGTAGTCTCTCGTCTATGGGATTGTTAATAATTTTAGATAGGGATTTTAGTATTTTAATTGGTAATTTTTAGCGCAGGGATATATTTAATTTGTTTTTATTATGTGTATGTGTATTTATTGTTTTATTCGCCCTGTGCACCGCTCCGAGTCCCTTTGGGGAGAGGGAACGGTCAACAAATTAAATTATTGAAATTATTGAAATTATTGAACTAGCAAACCTGCTCTGCATCCCAGCTTCTGCTTCGGCTCTCTTTGCTGCCTCCAAACAACGATCCATGGAGAGCCTGGCAGTCTTACTATGTCACTCAGTATATTATGAGACTGCTGGAAGTCGCTGGTAATATAACAATAACAATAATCTTTATTGTCATTGTAATAAAATAAAAAATTACAATGAAATTGGTTTGAGCGTTGTGCTAATATTTGCATCAGGTGGAATATAGACAGCAGTGACAACTATAACATGAATCTCTCCAGGCAGATAAAATGGCCGACAAACGACAGTTGAGAATTCCACATCCGCAGAACAGTGTGTATAAGCAACTCTACTGTTAGTACACCGGTTATTATGTGTGTAAATACACAGTCCTCCACCTTTGCTATTACCAGAGTTGTTGTTTCTGTCAAAGCGGTGTGTGGTGCGGTTAGTTAGCTCCACAGACGCATCCGGTACAAGTGGATGAAGCCAGGTCTCTGTGATGATCATCACACAGCAGTCACGAATGAGCTTATTCGCTGCCATCCATAGCTCTAGTTCATCGGTTTTGTGGACAAAGGATCTAGAGTTGGTTAGGAAATGCTTGGTAATGCTGATCTGTGAGGCTGCTTCCGTAATTGAACTAGCAAACCTGCTCTTCATCCCCGCTTCTGCTTCGGCTCTCTTTGTCGCCTCCTAGGCCAAACAACGATCCATGGAGAGCCTGGCAGTCTTACTATGTCACTCGGTATATTCTGAGACTGCTGGAAGTCGCTGGTAATATCTAGTCGACTAGAAGATCCAATCTTTAATAACTCCCTGTGGGTATAGACTAGTTTTTGCCTAACTCTACTGTGACACCAGGAGCTCAAAGGCGCAGCGTCTAAGCGAGCCGCCATCTTGGAATTTAAATATTTTTAAATTTTGCATAGCTTCAAAAACTATACCAAGAAATCTTGTGGTGAAAGAAGGCTTCACATATGAAAATCTACCATTTTATTTTCTGGATTGATCCTGGTAACACATGATATACCGAAGCAGTTTGAGGTCATGGTGAAGGCTAGAAACCAGGCGATGGTGAATTCTAGTCCTGCCTTAGACATAGAAACTGGCTGGGTGATCTTGTGCCAAGCACTAGGGGATAGTGAGTTCTAGACCTGCCTTAGGCATGAAAGCCAGTTGTCCCATTTTACCACCTTCTTTACCATAATTGTTAAGTGAATTACTGCAGTTGTTAAGTTAGTAACACAGTTGTTAAGTGAATCTGGCTTTTCCATTGACTTTCCTTGTTTGAAGGCAGCCAAATGACCCCAGGATGATGCAGCCGTCATAAATATGAATCAATTGTCAAGCAGCTGTATTTTGATCACATTACAGGATTTCTGCAATGGGTGTGGTGGCCTAGAGGTGGAGCTCTTGCCTCACAAGCAGGAGGCTGTGAGTTTGATCCTAGGTAGAGGCAGATAATTTCTTTCTCTGGATATCAGAATATATCTGCTGAATAAAACTCCGCATTGGCAACAGGAAGGGCGGTAAACACTCTGCTAGCTCCAATCAGTTGCCCAGAATTCAACCTGCAAGGGATTATGGGGTCATTACAAGAAGTTGATGATAGGGATTCTGCAGTGTTTGTAAGTGTGAAAAATGGACACAAATCACTTTTTTCAGTGCTGTTGTAACATTGAACTGCTGTAAGTTGACCACAACATTGTTGATTGTTGTGTTCTAACTTGTATTAGTTGTTTTTCCTGGTTGTACTATTTTATCTTGGTTTTTATCATTATAACCCAGTATATCATCTTTTCAACAGCATATAGCTACAACTGTGATGAATAAAACCCTAGAAAGGAATATCCTATTTTTGCTCGAGCAAAAACAACGGATTTTGAAGCAACAGAGAAGTTTAGAAGCAATCAGAAAAGTTTACTTCCATGGGCTGAATTTTTGTAGCACGTCCTGAAAAAAAGAGAGTATTATAGTAATCAATGTCTACTCTATTAAGCTAGTTCAGGGGTCTGCAAAGTCGGCTCTTTTAAGACTGGTGGACTTCAACTCCCAGAGTTCCCCAGCCAGCATAGCTGGCTGGGGAATTCTGGGAGTTGAAGTCCACCAGTCTTAAAAGAGCCGACTTTGCAGACCCCTGAGCTAGTTCATAGCTTTTAGATTATAACTCTACTAAAAAAGAGATGATTTAAGGCAGGGGTCTCCAACCTTTGCAACTTTAAGTCTGAAGGACTTCAGCTCCCAGAATTCTCCAGCCAGCAAAGCTGGCTGGAGAAGTCTGGGAGCTGAAGTCCTTCAGACTTAAAGATGCAAAGGTTGGAGACCCCTGATTTAAGGCACAGAGAAGGCATCTGTATGAGTGAAGATTGAAAAAATCTTGAAATTACAACTGCTGTATGACCCCCATGGCCATGTGATCGTATTTGGGTTCCTTAGCAATTAGCTCAACTGTATGACTGATTAAAGCATCTTGTCATGTGATCATGATTTCGGATTTATTTATTTACTTTTGCCATTTTCTGCATAGGGTTCCCTTAATGACCCCACTGACTTGCTTAATGAACATCATCAAAACAAGCGGAAGAATGAGGCCGATCATGTAATATCTTGACCATACAGCGATCCATGCAACAATTTATGATGGAAAATATAGTCCCAGTTCTGGTTTTAAGTTGTGGACTCAAGATCCCAGAGCTATGATTTCTGGTTCCTGAGCTCAGGACACAGGATTACATCGACTTCCTTAACATATGCAAATTACAATATGTAAATTCCTTTGCAGACATTTCTTTATAACTGAGCCCTGCTTCAAATTTGTAAAACAAATAGTGACTCATAAATACAGTAAAGATAAAGGTTCCCCTTGCACATATGTGCTAGTCATTCTTGACTCTAGGGCAGGGGTGTCCAAACTTGGGAATTTTAAGGCTTGTGGACTTCAACTCCCAGAATTCCCCAGCCAGTATAGCTGGCTGGGGAATTCTGGGAATTGAAGTCCACAACTCTTAAAGTTTCCAAGTTTGGACACCTCTGCTCTAGGGGGTGGTGCTCATCTCCGTTTCAAAGCTGAAGAGCCAGCACTGTCCGAAGACATCTCCATGGTCATGTAGCTAGCATGATTAAACACCGAAGGCGCATGGAACGCTGTTACCTCCTCACCAAAGATGGTTCCTATTTTTCTACTTGCATTTTTTACGTGCTTTTGAACTGCAAGGTTGGCAGAAGCTGGGACAAGTCACGGGAGCTCATTCCATTAATGCAGCACTAGGGATTCGAACCACTGAATTGCTGACCTTTCTGATCAACAAGCTCAGCGTCTTAGCCACTGAGCCACCGCGTCCCTGACTCATACATAGCTTTGGCTTCAAATGATCGATGCTACTAGATTCTGTAGCTCTCCATGGTACTGCAATATTTATTTATTTTTAAAGATCACAGCATTCTGAGATAAAATAATGATGAATTTCTTGCACATCTGTAGTTAGGCGTGATTAATGTATCTGGGTGCCTTTTGCATTCCAAGAAGCATGGCTGGTCACTTCTGTTGGGGAAATTAGTGCTAAGACCCTTCCTTTTAGCCATCCCCCCCCCCCCCCAAATCTTGGAATCTAATACTTCCCAAGTCTTCCTGGAAGTGTGGCCAATGAGAAGTTGTATCCAGAAACTTTTTTTTTTTCAGTTTGGGAAAAAAAAAACAGGGAGAAAAAATTGCAGAAAACAAATATCCAAGTATTCTCCTGGAAAGAAATATCCAAGTATTCTCCTGGAAACTAATCAAGGAGAGAAGCAACTTAGAACTAAGGAGAAATTTCCTGACAGTTAGAACAATTAACCTCTGGAACAGCTTGCCTCCAGCAGTTGTGAATGCCCTAACCCTGGAAGTCTTTAAGAAGATGTTGGATAGCCATTTGTCTGAAATGGTATAAGGTTCCTGCCCACGCAGGGGGTTGGACTAGAAGACCTCCAAAGTCCCTTCCAACTCTGCTATTGTATTGTATTGTATTAAATTCAGATAAGCTTATTTTGGTTTGCACAAAGCCTGTGAATGTATAGGGAGAAACATCAAATCCTCAGCGCAGCCTAAACTGATGAGTAGTTAAATGCAGGGAGTAGAATGATTGAGTTGGAGTGGAAGTAAACAACCCTGGATTTTAAAGAGAAAAGACCAGGCTGAAATTTCAACTGTGGTGATAAAATGCCACCTAGTGACAATTTTCAGGAAGCAGCTGTTCATATTGATTCATTTTCATAAAAAAAAAAGCCTCCAGCAGGTGAAACTTGGCTTTTCTAATTTCTTTTGAGGAAGAAAAGTCCAGAGGATTTAATTCAAAATACTCCACATATCTCGCCCTCTTGATGATGTATTTATTTGTTTGTTGTCAAAGAAAGAGGCAGTTTTTTTTCCTCTTTGCAGAAAGCCAGCCAATAAATTGACATGTTCTGTTTAAAACAACCAAGCAGCAGAAGAACAGAGTGAGGTAGTAGAGTCACAGGGGGGGGGGGGGGGGGGGAAACAGACTGAAATGCATAGCAACAAGAAGAATGGGATATTGTGTTGGGTCGTTTTACAAAATGCAAAGCAAAACAATGGCAGAAAAAGAGAGAGACAGAGAGAAAAAGAGAAATCAGAGCCACACTCCCCAGTATGGGGAAAAATATGCATTGAATTAGAAATGAATCATGAAATCTCTCTCTCTCTCTACTTGTGTGTCTGGGTGTCTGTGGGTGTAAGGGAGTAGAGGGAGGAAAGTAGAGAAAAAAATAAAAAGGTGAGGGAGGGAGGGGAAGAAAGGAATAGGGAGGGAGAGGAAGGAAGGAAGAGGGAGGGAGAGAGAAAGGAAGAGTGAAGGAGAGAGCAAGGAAGGAAGGAAGGAATAGGGAGGGAGGGGGAGAGGAAGAGAGGAAGGAAGGAAGGAAGGAAGGAAGGAAGGAAGGTAGAGGGAGGGAGGGAGAGAGGAAGGAAGGAAGGAAGGAAGGAAGAGGGAGGGAGGGAGGAAGGAATAGGGAAGGAGAGGAAGGAAGGAAGAGGGAGGGGGAGAGGAAGACAGGAAGAAAGGAAGAGGAAGGAGAGGTAGGAAGGAAGGGGGAGGGGAAGGAAGGAAGGGGGAGGGAGGGAGAGAGGGAGGAAGGAAGAGGAAGGAAGGAATAGGGAGGGAGAGGAAGGAAGGAAGAGAGATGGAGAGAGAAAGGAAGAGTGAAGGAGAGAGGAAGGAAGAAAGGAATAGGGAGGGAGAGAGGGAGGGAGGGAGAGAGGAAGGAAGGAAGAGGGAGGAGAGAGGAAGGAAGAAAGGAAGGTAGAGGGTGGGAGGGAGAGAGGAAGGAAGGAAAAGGGAGGAAGGAAGGAAGGAAGGAAGAGGGAGGAAGGAAGGAAAGGGAAGGAGAGGAAGGAAGGAAGAGGGAGGGAGAAAGAAAGAGTGAAGGACAGAGAAAGCAAGGAAGGAAGGAATAGGGAGGGAAGGGGAGAGGAAGGAAGGAAGGAAGGGGGAGGAGAGAGGAAGGAAGGAAGAGGGAGGGAGAAAGGAAGAGGGAGGGAGAGAGAGAAGGAAGGAAGGAAGGAAGGGCAATGCAATTCAATGCAATTTGGGAATGAATTTGGACTATGGATTATGGACCACCAGTCTGTTGAAAAGGGAGATGTTGCATAATAGGTCAATAAAGGAACATGAGGAGAAAAGCCAACAACCAGAAGAATCAAATTATGTAGCATTTTAAGACAGCATCAACATGACGAGATGTGATCCTACCACTCTGTGCTGCATAAATGAGGCTATACTGGGAACATGGCATCCAATTCTGGTCACCATGATACAAAAACAAAAACAAAAGAGTGGGGAGAAGAGCACCAAAGATGACCAGTGCACCAAGAAGAGATGGATTGATGGATTCTCCAAAGCACTGGAAGGCAGGACACGTAGCAATGGGTGGAAGCTTGTTAAAGAGAGAACTTCAACCTAAAATTAAGGAGAAATTTTCTGATAGTGAGAACAATTAATTGAATAGCTTGCCTCCTGAAGTTATGGGTGCTCCATTACTGGAGGTGTCTATGGAGATTCTCAGTCATCCAGGTCATGGGTTGTCCTAAAGCTGCTTTTTCAAGAGGCAACTGGTCTTCCTTTGAAGACATTTCACTTCTCATCCAAGAAACTCTAGGTTTCAGAAGTGAAGAAACTTCTTGGATGAGAAGGGAAACATCTTCCAAACAACAACCACAACAACAACAACAACAACCCAGAAAGTCCAGTGGCCTCTTGAAAAACCAACTTTAGGACATCCATTATTGGAGGCTTTCAAGAAAATATTGGTCAACCATTTATCCAGGTGGAATAAGGACTTCATCCTTTGGCAGGGGTTTGAACTAGAAGACCTCCCCCTCCAAGGTCCATTCCACATCTATGATTCTCCAAGGCCCTCAAGTAGATAAAGACTAGTTCTGTGATGGCGAACCTATGGCACGCATGCCAGAAGTGGCACTCAGAGCCCTCTCTGTGGCCACGCACCCCATCGTCAGCTGTTCTTTTGGTTTCCAGTGCACACATGTGCCCCGACCAGCTGGTCTTTCAGCACGCCCGAGCACCAGTGCAATAGAAACCCAAAGACCAGCTGGCCGGCACATGCATGTGCACCAGCCAGGTGGTCTTCGGGTTTCCGGTGCTCCAGCATGCAAACACACACACATTCTGGTTTGGGCACTCAGTGCCGAAAAAGTCCCTTCGGGAAGAGGGAGAGGTCTACAAATTAAACTTGATTTGATTGATTTGATTTGATTTGATGTTCACCATCACTGGACTAGTTTATCTAAAGTCTGCATTTGAGGAGCGGCAGAGGTAGAAGACCTGGCTCACATCCTAGTTGATTGTTGCTTGTATAAGGGGGTGAGAGACAGATACCTTGGTCTATATACCGAACGAGAGACCCATTGGGATCCCATATCAAAACAGCTGACCTTATGTGCAGCCAGAATCTGAAAATAGCATTTAACACAGCACAGGTCTTGAGCAAAATGCTTCGGTTGAGATCTGCATATGTGGGACAGATTGGGGTAGATTGCAGGGATGATAGCTCTCTCCCTCCCTCCCTCTCTCTTATCTACCTACCTACTACCTACCTACCTACCTACTATCTATTTATTTATCTACCCCCTCTCTCCTCTCTCTCTTATCTACATACCTACCTACCCATCTACCTACCTACCTACTATCTCTTTATCTATCTACCCTTTCTCTCTTATCTACCTACCTATCCATCTGCCTACCTACCTACCTACTATCTATTTATCTACCTACCTTCTCTCTCTTTCTTATCTACCTACCTACTAACTATTTATCTACCTACCTTCTTTCTCTCTCTCTATTATCTACCTACCTACCTACCTACCTACCTACCTACCTACCTATCAACCTATACATCTACCTACCTACCTACTATCTATTTACCTATCTACCCTTTCTCTCTCTTATCTACCTACCTACCTACCTACCTACCTACCTACCTACCTACCTACCTATCCATCTGCCTACCTACCTACTATCTATTTATCTACCTACCTTCTCTCTCTTTCTTATCTACCTACCTACTATTTATCTATCTACCTTCTTTCTCTCTCTCTATTATCTACCTACCTACCTACCTACCTATCAACCTATACATCTACCTACCTACCTACTATCTATTTACCTATCTACCCTTTCTCTCTCTTATCTACCTACCTACCTACCTACCTACCTACCTATCCATCTGCATACCTACCTACTATCTATTTATCTATCTACCTTCTGTCTCTCTCTTTCTCTCTCTATTATCTATCTACCTACCTACCTATCAATCTATACATCTATCTACCTACCTACTATCTATTTATCTATCTACCCCCCTCTCTTATCTACCTACGTACCTACGTACCTACGTACCTACTATCTCTCTCTCTCTCTCTCTCTCTCTCTCTCTCTCTCTCTCTCTCTCTCTCTCTCTCTCTCTCTCTCTCTCTCTCTCTCTCTCTCTCTCTCTCTCTCTTTGTGACTTGTATCTGAAGTCAAAATTGACCTCCAGGGATGATCATGGGGGGACAGGATGGAACTATTTTTTTTTAAAAAGTTGTCTCTCCCTTGAGTTCTTTCTTTTAGTCCTCAAAGCTTGGAGGATTTATTAGGATATAAATAAGGTGACTGGGAAAGTCATGTTTTTGTGCTAATCTAGAGGACAAAAATGAAAGAAAGCGAGGAGGAAATAACTTTGTTTCATCAGTGAGCGCTTCAAGAAAGTGTTTGGATGCCTTCCCCCTTTGGATAGAGATGCCACCTCTGTTTTAAGCGTAATGCTGACTCTACTTTCAAAGAACTTGTGAGGCACAAGACTGAACATTGGGGATGCTTCAAAGTCGAGCCACCAAATCAAGGTTGCCCCATTCACAGGGAGTTCACTTGTGTGTATGAAGCCTCTTTTCCCTAATACTAAAAATATCCTCATTAAAACAACCACAAACTTCTCAAAATTAGAAAGGATTCTTAACATTGTAATAGCCTTCGAAGTTTTCATTGTGTGGGGGCAAAAAAAATACATGGAGGAACACGTCTGATTTGCTCCCACAGAGAGGGTCTTCTCCGGGTGCCTTCGGCTGGGAAATGCCGGTTGGTGACGCCCAGGGGAAGGGCCTTCTCTGTGGTGGGCCCAACCCTCTGGAACGATCTACCTCCCGAACTCCATGTCATCTCCAACCTCCGCCTGTTCCGCCAGCGCCTAAAAACGCACTTTTTTCATCTAGCCAGCCTGGCATGAACTACCTGACACCGAACTGACTTTTAGTTGATCAAAGTTTTAATTATGTTTTAGCGCAGGGTTGGGTTTAATATAGTTTTAAGAGTCTTTGTATTTTTGTATATTTGTGTATCTGTACAAATCTCTTTGTGGGAGATGGGCGTGGGATATAAATATGAAAAATTAAAAAATAAATAAATAATGCAGTTGTGGGTTTATTTCAGCGAATATAAGGCTCTGTCTGGAACGAAGCCCTCACTGATCCCAGAGGGCTTCCTTCTGAGTAAACAAACTAGACTTGGAAGGCTAATACTTGTTCAGACTCAGGCCCAAATGAATTCCACAGTGGGGGAGAGAATAGGAGATAGTCTCTGCCTTCAGCCTGGCCGTCTACAGTAAGAGAAAGGCAGACAGAGAAAAAATTGGGGGAAGGGAAGGATGGTGGGAGAAGCAGGTTAAGGCTGGAGCATGTGTATATTTGTACCTTGGTCAGGGAACCGGTGGCTCAGTGGCTAAGATGCTGAACTTGTCAATCAGAAAGGTTGGCAGTTTGGCAGTTCAAATCCCTAGCACCGCATAACGGAGTGAGCTCCCGTGACTTGTCCCAGCTTCTGCCAACCTAGCAGTTTGAAAGCATGTAAAAATGCAAGTAGAAAAATAGGGGCCACCTTTGGTGGGAAGGGAACAGCGTTCCGTGCGCCTTCAGTGTTGAGACATGCCGGCCACATTACCTTTACAGTCATAACACCTGGCAACAAGTGGAAATTGGTTTTACACTTCTGTGTTTATTTTTTGGTCTGGTTCAAGGTATATTTGTACCTTGTTTAGTCACAATGCCTGGCCACTAGGGCAAATAGTTTTTACACTTCCGTGTTTATTTCTTGGACTGGTCTGGCTCTTAAGGCTGACGGGCCTTCACCTCAACTTCCTCTTCAATCCAGTTCACCTAAGTCACAATCAAGACCGAGTGTAATGCTGTATGTATGAAAAGGGGAAAAAAACCTCAAAACTAAAAGGAAACAAAATATGGTTCGATTTATAGAGAAAGGAATTTAATTCTAAAACAAAACAAAACAATTTGATCTAATGTTCAGGCCGATGGTTTGAAATTCTTGCCATCAAATGTTCTGTGTATCAAAGGTTGCTCTGGATGATCCAGCATTCTTGAAATAAATATACAATACCAAAAACAGGTTTTCCAACTTGGTAGTAAATACCAGCAAAAACAGGCAGAAGGAGAGGATAGTTTCAGTTTCAGTTCAGAGCAGCAAACCAGTTTAGAGCTGAGCACAGACTCAGAGCTTTAGTACAGAACAGTTAAACTAAGCCACACCCAGGCTCCTTGCTGTCTCTTCGTTGCTCACACAGCAAATACTGTTTCAGTTTCTAAACAGCCCTCATTGGCTGACTTCGGTTGCTATGCCTTTTCATTGGCTGACCTTGTTACCATGTCTTCTAAGTCATGAACTCTCATGCATCAACAAGGCATTCTGAAGCACCTTGCGAATGAAGATCAAAAGCAGAAGCATAATTCACAGGGATTATGGAATTTGGGAAACAGAAGGCAGATTTTGGTTCAATAATAGTATGATTTTTCCAGCGGCCTGTTTGCTTTTCAATGTCTCGGCTTCCCCATCCCTGGTTTAGTAGACGTGTGTGTGTGTGTGTGTGTGTGTTTATATTAATGACTTTAAGATAGACATCCAAGGCTGCAGCTCCCTTCACCCTTGAGATGAAAAATAGTTCTCGCTTCAAGACCCACCCGAGTTCTCCAACTATGAAGCTTGGGTGAGGGGGCCACTCAAATGAGTTTCCAGAGCCCAAATCTCATTCTATTTCCACTCTCTCAGCTTTGTGCCTTCCTCTGGATTGTGGAATGGCCATCAAATTCCTAGTAAGCTGACCTAGCTAAAGTGGAGAAGCAAGATGCGAGCCCTTGCTGGGGAAGGTCACTCAAAGAGGTCTGCTATTCTGCGATTCTTTATTTTCAAGGTTGGAGGAGAATGAATTATTTAATGGGCAGACTCCTGTCTCGGTGGAGAATTAATGTTGTTGTATCAAAGTTTTGCAGGTGTCCTGGGAGAGCAAGATAATGTTGGTGAAGGCAATTCTGTCTCTTCCTTTTCCTCCTCCTCCTTTACCCTTCCTTTCTCCTTCTCCTCCTTCTCCTTCTCCTTCTTCTCCATCTCTTTCTCCAACTACTCTTCTTTCACTTCCTCTTCCCTTTCCCCCTCTCCTTCTGCTTCTCCTCTTTCTCCTTCTCTTTCTCTGCCTCCTTCTCTTTCTCTGCCTCCTCCCCTTCCATTTCCCCTTCCCTTTCTCCTCCTCCTCCTCTTCCTCCTTCTCTGCCTCCTCCTCTAACTCCTCCCCTTTTTCTTCCCCTTCGGCTTCTCCTCCCCTTCTCCTCCCCCTCCTCCTCCTCTTTTTCTTCCCCTTTCCCTCCCTCCCTCCCTCGTCTCCTTCTCCTTTTTCTTCCTCTTCCTCTTCTCCTTCTACACCTCTGCCTCCACCTCATCCCTTTCTCCTTCCCCTTCTTCTTCCCCTTCCCTTTCTCCTTTTCCTCCTCCATCCCCCCTCATTCTCCATTTTTGAAGGGGATTTTTGTTCTTTGTTTCTCCCAGTATGCACCCATTTCTTGGATGCAGACAAGTCCACACGTGGACTTTAAGAATGTAAAGTCTGATTGAAATAAACTGGGCCCTTCTCCCCCATCAAAACAGAAAAGAAGAAAGGGAAGCGAGCAACAGCTTTCAGCTTGAATATAGTGATGAAAGAGACAAAATGGACAGCCACAGAAATAAGAAAGGTTTCGCCTGACTCTCGGAGGACTATTATTTCCAAGCATGAGTTTAATATATAATATACCGGCGTAAAGGATATATTTATTCTTCTATCTCCAAGCATTAGGGAAAGATTAGGCCAAATGAGTCACACACTAGACTACAATATATATGTAAATGCTTTCTCCCTCCCCCCATTTTTTTTCACAGCAACCGCCTGCATTTGACACACGGTTTTTGATTATTTATAAGCTAGCAAAAATCTTGCACGCAGGCACTTGCCAAATGAAAGTGTTTATTGTGCATTATGTCCATTGCTAGCAGAGCACCCAGTGTTATCTGGAATAAATGGAGAGGTTGATTAAATCTTTCCATAATAATGCCGTTTGTGCTTGTCGGTATCCCCCCAAAATATGGAAAACCAATATGGTGAGTGCAGCAGGTGAGTGCTGACTCCACCAGAGCTGAGTGTTATGGCCTGTTGGCCAGCGGCCCCTCCAGCAGCCAAATCAGAGGAGGATGTGTGAGAGTCAGGATCAGCATCAAGGCAACCTGAGAGCTACAAGGGGGAAGAAGGAATGGAGCTGGCAGAGAGAGAGAGAGAGAGAGAGAGAGAGAGAGACAGACAGACAGACAGACAGACAGACAGACAGACAGACAGACAGACAGGGCTGTCCATCAGCCCTCTGATGGAGAGTCAACAGCCCCCAGGTCTAGAGGTGGCTGATGAGGCGTATGTGGCCGGACAAGCCGCAGTAGGTAAGGAATGAAATGTCCCTATACATCCTTTGTGATGTAACTGATGTATGATGCATGAGCCTTGGTGACGCAGTGGTTAGAAAGCAGTACTGCAGGGCTGCTTCTGCTGACTGCACGCTGACTGCAATTCGGAAGTTCGAATCTCACCAGGCTCCAGGTTGACTCAGCCTTCCATCCTTCCGAGGTCGGTAAATTGAGGACCCAGATTGTTTTGGGCAAGAGGTTGACTCTGTAAAGCAATGGGTGGAAACAAATCAAGGAGAGAAGAAACCTAGAACTAAGGAGAGTTTCCTGATAGTGAGAACAATAAACCAGTGGAACAACTTGCCTCCAGAAGTTGTGAATTCTCCAACACTGGAAGTTTTGAAGAAGATGTGGGATAACCATTTGTCTGAAATGGAAGAGAGAGAGAGGGGGGGCAGAGTCTGGGCTGTCCATCAGCCCTCTGATGGAGAGTCAACAGCCCCCAGGTCTAGAGGTGGCTGATGAGGAAGAGGAGGAACAGCTGGGTCCAGTGCCTGTTGCATATATATGCAGAAGGCAGAGGAGAGGAGAGCAGTGGTAATCTATGGGCCAGTCTTTGGGATGGAAGGGCTACATTTGCTAGTGAAGCTCCACCCTAGCTCTGGGGATTAAAGGCAGGGGGTGGAGATGAATAGGTGTGACAGACAACTATGCATCTCCCTGCCGCACAGACTTGTTAGCCATCTTGGAGGGAGAAACATTTTCCTGGGGCTGCTGGCGTTCCTAATAAAGGAATCTGGGCTGTCCATCAGCCCTCAGATGGAGAGTCAACAGCCCCCATATCTGGAAGTGGCTGATGAGGAAGAGGAGGAACAGCTGGGTCCAGTGCCTGATGCACAGATGCGCAGAAGGCAGAGGAGAGGAGAGCAGTGGAAATCTGTGGGCTGATCCTTGGGAAGGAAGAGCCACTGCTGCTAGTGAAGCCCCACCCTATCTCTGGGGATAAAAGGCAGGGGGCAGAGATGAATAGATGTGGCTGACAACTATTCATCTCCCTGCTGGACAGATTTGTTGGCCTGCCTTGAAAGAGAAACTTTTTTTGCCAGGGCTGCTGGCATTCCTATTAAAGGAATCATTGATTTAACTGCAGAGGGTTTGTCGTGTTTTGGGAGCTCAATCAGAACACTAAGCAAGGCAGTGTGGGACTTAAGCCCCATTCTGGGTTCCATCTTGATTTGTGTCTCCAAAAAGAACTTCAAATGAATTCTACCTCTCGTTCTGAATGGATAATCCTGCATCACTGGGTGGTGCTTTAGATTCGGAGGCCAGAAGATGCTCAGCATGTGTCTTCATTAAACCAAACAGATCTTTTCTTGGTAGCTGGAAGGAGACTTTTATGATCTTGGGAGAAGACGCGGCTATTTCTGAATGTTTGTTTTATTTATGAAACACATTTCCATCTGGCCACAATCAAAAGGATCCTGGGTGCCTTCCAAGACCTCCACAGCGACATATAAAAACCCTGTTCATGGGGCTGTACTGGCTTCTGGTGGCGACGGACGAGTCCTGGGACTCGTCTGCCGTTTTGTTCTTTTTTCGGCCCCAAACGGGGCGGGGCGCCTCTTTTTTTAGGGACCCCCCCCCCCGTAGGATCGGCTTGCCTGGACCTTCCTAGCCTGGCGGTGGCCAGGGAGAGGTCCTTGTCTTCGGTCTAGGAGGAAGAAGACATGCTGCGGGGGGCTTGGTTCCCTTCGCCAACGGAGGACGGTAACAAATAGCGGATTTGGAGAGAGCGGGAGCGTTCGAGCCGGATGGCTTTGCCGGGGCTTTGGCGGCGAGGTGGAGTGTAAGTGACTTTGACTTTTTTGCTGGCAGCTTTGATTAAAAGAAACGATGGAGGGGGGTGTTTGTTAACCCCCCCCCCCCTTGGATTTACAGCAGTGGTGTTTGGAAATGGCTCCTCGATTGCGAGGAAGCGGAAATTTCTCATCCGGACTTTGTTGAAGAAGTGAAAGTCCCTTGCGGCTTGTTTCTAGCTACAATGTATCTAAGTCCGGCTTTATTGGAACAATTTTCTTTGTTGCTTTCTCCTGCTGGCTTCCAGATTGGGCGGGGGAAGATGGCTTCCCTTTGTTCTTAAATGAAATTTTCCAACATTCCTTTGTGACCTGGACTGTCTCTCTCTACCAATGGAGGATTTTTGTGATTAATTGATTCCTTCCCTGGAGTGCCTTCTTTGTCTTCATAATTGACTGTGAAAATTGCTTTTCTCTCTGGATTTTATAACTTTCTACAACTCCGATTTGAACTTTTTCTCTGGACTTGCTCCAGCGGCCACACCCAAAAAACACCATCTTAGTGGCACTGACTTAAACAGCTTACCATGGCTTCTAAAAAGCAACCAGAACAATCAGGCTTGGAAGCAAGAATGACAGCTATGGAGGAAGTGTTACACTCTTTGGTACTGGAAATTAAAGAGCTTAGAAAAGACCACTGCAGTTCTAAATTAGAACTTTTGGAGACACAGAAAAAATTGATGCAGAATACACAGAAGACTGAAGAGTTGGAAGTGGGGCTGGCTGGGGCAAAGGGAGAACTTAAAAATGTTAATACTGAAATTGGAGATTTAACTGGTCATATGTCTAGGATGGATTTTGAAAGGATGTCATATTTTTTAAGATTTCAGAACATTCCGGAAGAATCTGGTGAATGCCTTCCTGATCTTATGAGCACAATTTTAGCAGACTACTTACACAAACCTAAGGAAGAGATCAGGGGGGACATTGACCTGGCTTATAGAATAAATTCAGCATATGCCAGGATAAATGAACTACCCAGAGAGATACATATTAAATTTGTTAGAAGGTCTACCAGGGAGGGAAACCCTATACCATTTCAGAAAAATGGCTATTCAACATCTTCTTAAAGACTTGCAGTGTTGGGGCGTTCACAACTTCTGGAGGCAAGCTGTTCCACTGGTTAATTGTTCGAACTGTCAGGAAATTTCTCCTCACTTCTAAGTTGCTTCTCTCCTTGATTAGTTTCCACCCATTGCTTCTTGTCCTGCCCTCAGGTGCTTTGGAGAATAGCTTGACTCCCTCTTCTTTGGGGCAGCCCCTGAGATATTGGAAGACTGTTATTATGTCTCCCTTAGTCATTCTTTTCATTATACTAGACCTACCCAGTTCCTGCAACTGTTCTTCATATGTTTTAGCCTCCTGCCCCCTAATCATCTTTATACAATACAATACAATAGCAGAGTTGGAAGGGACCTTGTAGGTCTTCTAGTCCAACCCCCTGCATGGGCAGGAACCTTATACCATTTCAGACAAATGTCTATCTAACATCTTCTTAAAGACTTCCAGGGTTGGGGCATTCACAACTTCTGGAGGCAAGCTGTTCCAGAGGTTAATTGTTCTAACTGTCAGGAAATTTCTCCTTAGTTCTAAGTTGCTTCTCTCCTTGATTAGTTTCCACCCATTTTTGTTGCTCTTCTCTGCACTCTCTCTAGAGTCTCCACCTCTTTTTTACATCGTGGCGACCAAAACTGAATGCAATATTCCAAGTGTGGCCTTACCAAGGTTTCTACTTATACCTGTCATCTTTTAAATGGTTGACGAACTAAACAAAATAATGAAATAATTGAAATCGGTGCAAAGTCGCTGGGGTTGAGAGTCACCCAGATGAAAGCGATGGGGTTGAGACTCAATTGGGAGAGAGGAGAAAGATTTAATTCCCCCCTCAAGTTCAGCAAAAAAAAAAAAACCTTCCCCTGAACAAATTTACAGGGATAAATTGCATCTGCTGTGCTCTGTTTGTAGAAGCAGCAGGACCGCATCATTATTCTCGCAACTCCTCCGTATTTTCTTGCTTGTTTCCCACCGCTTGATGTTTCCACGTCTGAGGATAAAGCCTCTTCCTTTCGAACAGTCCAAATGCAAATTCAGGTATCCGTCGGTTGAACGAAAAGCCCAAGTGAACTGGCAGGGAAATGAGAATAGCCAGCTTTTGAGTTGATTGTCAGAGGAGATCGCCTTAAAAACTCGGATGATAAAGCCAGCTAACCTTCAAAGAGAATTCAGCCTTGAAGGGACAGGAAGCCCATTATCCTGTCGATTATCAAGTTGTCCATTGAGCAGCCATTCAGGGCACAGCGGGATTGTGTCTCACACACATTTTTCAAGTCTCACAGACATTTTCGGAAGCGACGCACATTTTTCAAGCGAAAGAAGAACTGGGGAAGGATGGGGAAAATTCCCCAAGAGTTTTATAGGGTTCTACATCTAGTTGATGTAGAAAGTTAAAATAAGAGCCTCTTTGAGATCAAGTTTAACTGCTAGGGACTTCATGGGTGTGTCTATGTAATTCTCTTTTTCTGTGCCAGGATTATGGTTACAGGAAGGAGAACCCGATTAACCTCTTTTCGGGACAGATAACAGATTAACGGAGTTGGAAGGGATCTTGTAGGTCATCTAGTCCAACCTCCCCACCCAAGCAGGAGATCCTACACCATTTCTGACAGATGGCAGTCCAGTCTCTTCTTGAAAGCCTCCAGGGATGAAGCTCCCACAACTTCCGAAGGCAACTTCCGTTCCATTGGTTGATTGCTACATTACATTGTCCATGATCTTCTTCAAAAATTAAATCCATTGACTGGCCTTCTGTCCAAGGATGGGTCTTTGTGACTCTGTTCTTATCTCTGGATCCACCAGTTGATTCTCTTAAATGAAATGGCTGCTGATAAATTCTTCAAAGAACAGTTTCATTTTCATCCCCATTCATGGAAACATTACCCATTTCACAGTAGCTCCCAATCTAACAACAACAACAACAGCAACAGCAACAACAATAATGACCTGATATAACAATAGTTGAACAGAAAAAAAGTTTGGTTCATTGACATTGCAATACCTGGTGATGCCTGAATTGAAGATAAGCAGCAAGAAAAAAATCACAAAATACTGGGACTTGCAAATTGAAGTTGAGCGACTGTGGAAAAAGAAATTGTGTGCTATCCCGATTGTAATTGGAGCCCTTGGAGCAAGACCTAAAGGGCTACCTTGCTATTTAGAAATTCTAAATTTACCGCACTTGAACATTCTGGTTCAACAAAAAACCATCCTACTTGGAACAGCTTATATCCTCCGACGTTACCTTAACAGTTCCTAGGTCCTTGGATAGGACTCGAGCTGTTGAGCTACCAACTGGATGCAAAGGCTGTGAATATCACCCAAGATTAACCACAGAATAATAATAACAACAATAATAATAGAATTAAGCTGGGTTTTAAAATTTCTAATGCATTATTTCTATCTGTGATGTTCATCGTATTTGAATAGGTCTTTGACATTGGGGATGTCGAGACTTGCGCATGAATTGGATTGAAGCGAGGGAGAGGTGCGCAGAGTCAGCCTCGCTCTCTCTTCCCAGATTCCATCTTGCTCCAAGAGCAGGACAAGAGTCAAGGCATTTAGAGATGAGCTGGGCACAGTGGTTGACCAGGGAGTCTTTTGTGTCTTGCTATGCTCTTAGCATACTACACTCTGGTATACCACACTTAGCATACCACTTAGCACTTGCAGAGTCTGCCTTCATGACCATCGCATTATTCTAGTAGCTTTCATCTGCTCAGTCCACCAGAATCTGTCTTCACATGCTCGGGATAGACAAGTCCCTATCTCACTGAAGGTCAATGACCCAACAGCTACTCTCAACTTGGTTTGGCCCGCCTGTCGGAGCTGTGTGGCCGCTGCACATGCTACAACTACTAGGAGCCACAGGTCAGAGCTGAGTGACAGGTGGGGACCCAAGGTGGATGAGCTGCCCCAAAAGCTGTCCTAAAATGAGCTGCCCTAAAAAGACACAACATGCCCCTACACCAGAGGTGATACCCCTCCCTGAACACCCCATACACCCCATTTCTACATACTTCTGATATCAAGTGGTGGAAGATGGGAACATCGAGCGCGATTGGAGAAATTAGGGAGCAGAATTGAGTCTGCTACAGATTTGGCTGCAAGGCGGGCATCAGTTATCTTTGGTGTATTTCATTGTTTGTGCCACACAGAGCTGCAAAATGCCTCCTATTACCCACGCGCTCCCAGCGGAGAGTGATTTCAGCAAGTCAATAAGATGCCAGCAGTTTGAAACAGTGGGGATTCGCCTCCTGAAGAGAACAAGCCCTCCGCACGGCCGTCTCGCCTCGATTTGCTGCAACACAGAGAATGATGGATAAACAGGATACGAATCTCAAGGAATCTCAGCAAGGAGCCTTTTTCACAAGGCCCTTTGGATTACGCCTAAAGCACCAGGGTTGAGCTTTGTCTGTGAAAGGTCTTGAAAGGTGGAACGGGCAAGAGAGAGAGAGAGAGAATCACAATCTATATTAGTTTGTAGACGAGGAGGAATTGCATTAAACCGGGTTTAACATCAGACATTTCAAGAGAAGGGACAGGAGAGAGGGAAGCAGAGGTGAGGAAAAGAGACGAGAGAGAAGGAGAAGAAAGAGGAGAAGGAGAGAGGAAGGGAAAATAGAGAAGGGAGGGGTGGTTGAGGGAAGGAAGGAGGCAGGGAGGGAGGTGGAGAGGGAGAAGAGGCAGTGCAGCCGTGGAGCAGTGTATCATATGATATATGGAAAGCAGAAGAGCAAATGAGAGCTATGGTGGGTAGGTGGTGAGAACAATTGATATAATTTTGGACAACACGTAATAGTGTTTGTTGAGATGTAATGGTATACCTGTGGATACTTATATGAAAATAAAAATAAACAAACTTTTTTTAAAACAGGCAGTTTCAGGGCAACCCTGAACCTCTTTGTTCTTGAAAATAGTGGTGAAATTCAATTCTCTCTCTGTATGTGTGTGTCTCTTTCTCTCCTTCTCTGTCTCTCTGACTCTCTCTCTGTCTCTGTCTGTCTGTCTCTCTCTCTGTCTCTCTCTTTCTTTCTCTTTCTCCCATGGTCCTCCCCCCCTCCCAGGACCTCAAACCAGGTGGTCCTGTCCATCCTCAATAAACCACCTTTCCAAGCAGACGCCCTGAATCCAGTGTCTTTTCCCCAGTGGTGACATTCAATTTTTTTACTACTGGTTCTGTGGACATGGCTTGGTGGGCATGACAGGGGAAGGATATTGCAAAATCCCCATTCCCATTCCACTCTGGGGCCAGCCAGAGATGGCATTTGCCGGTTCTCCAAACTACTCAGAATTTTCACTACTGGTTCTCCAGAACCTGTCAGAACCTGCTGAATTTCACCCCTGCTTGGAAGGTATATTCTCCAATATCATTTCTAAGTACTTTCTGTTGAGGTGTCTATAGGTTTGCAGTCTTAAGCATATATTATAGCAGAGCAACGGTGATGGTTTTAACCTATCCATTGACCAGCTAAGGAGAACCAAATGTTCTGTTTATTTTATTAAAAAGTGTGTAAATTGACTCTTCAACGATGAGGTTATCAAATTCATCTCTTGTGAAATCTTCATGCCTTATGGTCAGTGGTGGGATTCAAATAATTTAACAACCTGTTCCCTGCCCTAATGACCAGCTGAGTAGGTCTGTCCAGAAGTATTTCACGAGAAGAGTACTACTATGAGGCTTGAAACTACCAGACTTGAAATTTGGGGCTTGGACAACCTAGAACTACGCTGCCTACAGTTGGACTTTTGTAGTACACAAAATTATCTGCCACAACCTCCTACCAGTCAATGACTACTTCAGCTTCAACTACAATACTACAAGAGCACACAATAGATACAAACTCAAGGTAAACCGTTTCAAACTTGATTGCAGAAAATACGACTTCAGCAACAGAGAGGTCAATGCCTGGAATGCTCTACCTGAATCTGTTATTACACATCCTCAAAGCCCCAAAACTTTAACCTTAAATTGTCTACTATTGACCTCACCCCATTCCTAAGAGGTCTGTAGGGGCATGCATAAACACACCAGCATGCCTATGTCCCTATCCTACTGTCCCCATTTATTCGTCCCCATTTCACTCATACTCATGTTTATTCATATACCTAGAATCTTGTAAATGACTGACAAATCAAATTAATAAATAAATTAAATAAAATCCTGAGACACGTATATCCTCTTTCATTTGTGAAACCAGATTTGTTCCACATTAATACAGCTGACTTATCTATTTATTTATTTATTTATTTTATCAAATTTATACCCCGCCCTTCTCCTTGTTAGGACCCAGGGCGGCGCACAGGCATTATATAAAACCACAAAATACAATATACATCAATTAAAATATATTAAATTAATTAAACCCGTGCTAAAACCCATTATTAAAACCTTACCAAATTATAATTTATATTTAAAAAGTCAGAAGCGGGGGGCTATCCTAGGCCGGCTTGTTGGAATAAGTACGTCTTGAGACGTTGGCGGAAGAGGCGGAGGTCCGAGGTATTGCGAAGGTCGGGGGGTAGGTCGTTCCAGAGGGCCGGGCCCGCCACAGAGAAGGCCCTTCCCCTGGGTGTCGCCAGCTGGCATTGCCCAGCTGACGGCACCCGGAGAAGGCCCGCTCTGTGGGAGCGGACCGGACGAAGGGATGTATGGGGCAGGAGGCGGTCTAGGCTATCAGCTGCCCAATGCTGCTTCTGAAGATCAGTTTCCTTGTTCACTCATGAAGGAGGATCGCTTTAGCATTGTTAAGATCTCCTTTTTCCAACATTGCGACAATATATTGTCCGTTTTTACTGGAGTGTTGTCTCGGCATCTCCTTTCCCGATGCAATTTCAGAAAACAGCCTAATCTGATATTTAAGTTAAGTTAGTTGTAGAAATGCAGCCACTGTGGCCTCGTATTTGCAAAATGCACTCAAATTTGTATGCCTCCGACGGTTCAGAAATCCAATAGTTTGATTCCTCAACAGCGCCCAGGGAAGCTGCAGTCCTTTCCCCCACCTACCCCAAATCTCTGGGGAGCGCTGCTGAGGTATAACCTTTTCCAATGAAAGTTTCCCCTATTAAATCTGCATTTTTGTTCCTAAATCAAAATGTCAACCTTGCGTTCGGCAGCTGTTACGGCAACAGATGGCAAAAGTGGTTTGTTTGTGGGTAATTTTTTTAAGGTTATTTCTTGCTGCTGGGCTGGGAGAACCTTAAATCCAAAATAAAGCATCCCAGATGGATGGCAGTGTAACTCAACATGAAAGGCATTCCTTCAAAGAACAGGAACATCACTCTGGGCCATGGGGTCCATTGTCACTGCCCATTGTTCTATTATTTTTAGGAAGGTTCTCCTGCCCTAACCCTTTAATATTCATTCATTCATTCATTCATTCATTCATTCATTCATTCATTCATTCATTCATTCATTCATTCATTCATTTATTCTGTCAATTTCAAAACAACTATGGCTGATGCAGAGGTGGTATTCAGATTCTGATCTGTTCTGGAGAACTGGTAAATACCACCTCTGACAGGCTCCACCCCCATCTATTCTCTGCCTCCCGAGTCCCAGCTGATTGGGAGATTTTGCAGTAACCTTCCCCTGGAATGGAGTGGGAATGACTCTTTGCTCTGTGTGGCCTTGCCCAACTAATAGCCAATTAAGTCTTTGGCAGAGTTTCAAGGAAGATAAAGGTGGGTGCTTATCAGCCTTATCTTGAAGGACTTTGGTAGACTTCTGTAGGACTCTTCGCAACTTTTTGGGACTCATTACGGGCTGTGAATGGACATAATTCACAGCCTTTGAAATAAAAAAAGAGGATTTTGGGGACTAAGCGTATGCTTTTTACTGTATCAGGAAGCTTAGGTCAGAACAGATTCATTGTTCTCTCTCTCTCTCTCTCTCTCTCTCTCTCTCTCTCTCTCTCTCTCTCTCACTCTCACTCTCACTCTCACTCTCACTCTCACTCTCACTCTCTCTCACACACACACACCGTCATCCAGTCAGAACTGAGGAATCTTCTCGGAAGGAAAAAGTATAGCCCAGTTGCCTTTTGAAAAAAAAAAATCATCTTGGAGACATTCTGATCTCTAGCCATTAACTAATCCCAAAGCGATTTTAGCAATCAGGTTTTCACTAATCGAATGGGGACACTCTCTATTTTCCTTTTGCTCTGTCTTGTGATACAATCTGACCCAAGACTCCGCATTACCAATAATGACACCCACACCCCCCCGGGGGCAACCCACCAAAGAATTTAAAACTCTGCGGCACAGGAGAGAAATATAATTTCACCTCTCACCTTTCCTTTGCCCCCTCTCTCTTCTCGTGCAACATTTTGATGTCAGAATGATGAAGTATCTCCACTTTTTAAATCAAGACTCCTAAAAGACTCCACGCTGTACCTTTTGCCCCGCAGGGAAGGAATAGAGAAAGGGAAGAGTGACTTGGGAGTTTAAAATCATAACTGAAGCCTGGCAAGGCTGTCAAAAATAATCACTTTAATTTCGCTAGCATAGCTGTGCACTGGTTAGTGTCCCTTGCATGCAAAACCAGGATGCAAAAACAAGCAAAGACAAATGTTTTGAAGCATTGTTCTTATGCATTTTCTGTGACAGTTTTGTTTCTTGTCCATAGAGCAGGGGTCTCCTACCTTTGCAACTTGAAGTCTGAAGGACTTCAGCTCCCAGACTTCTCCAGCCAGCAAAGCTGGCTGGAGAACTCTGGGAGCTGAAGTCCTTCAGACTTCAAGTTGCAAAGGTTGGAGACCCCTGCCCTAGAGAATTGTGTTGTTCGTTGTGTAATTTCAAGATTTACTTTTGCGTGTGTGGCATCGGCGGCAGTTATTGCAGTTGTATAAATCCTAAATTATTTGGTTTTCAATGTTTCGTTATTTTAATTTTATTGTACATTGGCCAGAGCCTCTCTGTGAGGGAGATGAGAGGTTAAGAAGTTTGAGGAAGAAAGAAGGAAACTGCTACCATATCAATTCTAGTCCTTCTCTACATTAAGCTAGACATACTCAATTCCAGCACCTGTTTTTTTGTATGTTTTAGCCTCCAGCCCCCTAATTATCTTTGTTGCTCTTCTCTGCACTCTTTGTAGAGTCTCAAAATCTTTTTTACATTGTGGCGACCAAAACTGGATGCCATATTCCAAGTGTGGCCTTACCAAGGCCTTGTAAAGTGGTATTAACCCTTCACGGGATCTTGATTCTATCCCTCTGTTGATGCAGCCTAGAACTGTGTTGGCTTTTTTGGCAGCTGCAGCACGCTGCTGATTCATATTTAAGCGATTGTCCACCAGGACTCCAAGATCCCTCTCACAGTTACTACTATTACTATTACTACTACTATTCCTCCTACTACTGCATAGGACATTATGTTGTTGTTAGTTAGTTGTGAAGTCATGTCCGACCCATCATGACCCCATGGACAATGCTCCTCCAGGCCTTCCTGTCCTCTCCCATCCCCTGGAGTCCATTGAAGCTCAGGCCACCTGCTTCAGTGACTCCATCCAGCCACCTCCTTCTCTGCTGTCCCCTTCTTCTTCTTTTGCCCTCCATCGTTCCCAGCATGCGGCTCTTCTCCAGGGAGTCCTTCTTCCTTCTTAGGTGGCCAAAGTCTTTGAGTTTCATTATTATGAATGGTGTTTATTGATTCCATAGCTAGCTTGGAAATATATCAAAATAGAGCTAGATTGGGGGGGAAAATGTGTGGCTATAACTATAATTTTTCTGGTCTTCTGAAAACATTTGCAGGGAAATTGGTTGGAACAGCTTCTAAGTTGGAACATGAGTCTTTGAGGTCTTTCACTTCCCCTCTCATATATATATATATATATACATATATATATATATATATATATATATATATATATATATATACATATATATATATATATATATATATACATATATATATATATATATATATATATATATATATATATATATATATATATATATATATATATATATATATATATATATATATATATATATATATATAGCTGATCAGGAGGAGAACCAGTGGTCTGGTGGTAATTACAACTGCCTCACATGTAATACTTCCCTGGTTCAAATCCCAGTAAGGGTATGGCTAGCTGATGAGAGCTAAATAGCTCGAAATAGATCTATACTAGTCTCCCTTGTTTATTTATTTATCAGCTCAAAACCTGTGTGTGTGTGTGTGTGTGTGTGTGTGTGTGTGTATTTCTACAGGTATGTTGTTTTTATTTTGAAAAATGGATGCCAGGGTAAAACTCACACATCTGTTCTAACAACGTGGCGAAATGGTGCCCTTGCTTTCTAAACTCCCGAGGACATTAATCAATCTTGTGTTTTTGGGTCTGGGATTCTGCAGGAAGTTTAAAGGTGATTTCGTTGGTTTGAGTGCCCAGGGTGATTAGGCGCACCTTGCTTATTCAACACAATTTCTACGAAACAACATTTTCTGCACCGTAAGCTCTATTGCTTCTCATTTGTTTGGGATGCTTCACTTCCCATACAGGTGCCAGGTACCCGGTATATTATTCATCTCTGGAATTTAAAAAAAAAAAAGTGCTTAGCCACGTTCCTTCCATTGGCTACTCCTGCAAATTGCTTCTGATTAATCACACTCGAGTTGTTGAACTTCTTGGAGCTGAGTCGGGAAGGAGAAAGGGCTGGAACAATTGAACAACGGTACATCAGCGTCTTAGATCCAGATCTTCAGCGAAGTCTCTGGGGCGAGACCAGAAAATAGTTTCCCCTCCTAATTATGAGAATAACCTTTAGAGATATTGAATTAAGTTTATGGGAGAGCATTTTATATTGATGTTGATAAAGAGGGTAATGAAAATTGGATGATCTGGCAGACAGGCGAGAGGTGTCTTTGGCTCGGAGCGCTATTCCTTTGATCGATAATATATTGGAGGGGTATTTTCATAAGATAAACACACTGTAATCTATTTCAGCCTACTAATTACTGAAGTCGTTTTCCAAGTGAGTGAATTATACCCAGGTTCACTGGCCGAAGGCTTGCTCATTTGAGGCTAAATGAAAGGGAGACAATTGCATATATAGGTAGTCCTTGACTTACAACCATTTGTTTACTGACACTGGAAAAAGGGACTTATTTTTCACACATCTGTTGTAGCGTCCCCATAGTCACGTTGTCAACTCGCAAAGCATCCCTGGCCTGCTCTTGAGTTGCCATAAGAAAGAGAGGAAGGGAAACCGATGAAACGGCATGGCAGCAAAAGCTTTGCGCTCACCTGTGCACCCACCACACGTTGCTTGCGCATGCACAGTTGCCTATAAATCGTTCTGCACATGCACAGAACATTCAAAAATGACTAAAACCCAAGACGGCAATGGCATGGGTGACTGGGAGAGTGATTCAGGGGCATGTACGTGGTGCAACTTGTAGTTAGTTATTATATCCCATTCCATTGTATATCCTTCCTTCTTCCTCCCTTCCCTTCCCTTCCCTTCCCTTCCCTTCCCTTCCCTTCCCTTCCCTTCCCTTCCCTTCCCTTCTTCTTCTTCTTCTTCTTCTTCTTCTTCTTCTTCTTCTTCTTCTTCTTCTTCTTCTTCTTCTTCTTCTTCTTCTTCTTCTTCTTCTTCCTCCTCCTCCTCCTCCTCCTCCTCCTCCTCCTCCTCCTCCTCTCCCCCTCCTCCTCCCATTTCCCCTCCCTCTCCCTCTCCTTCTCCTCCCTCTTCCTCTGCCTCTGCCTCTCTTTCTCCCACTCCTTTCCCTTCTGCCGAATCCATCATTGGATGTTGGAGGTCACGTTCTCATTCCTATGGATTCAAGCACCTTAATAGTTTGAAGGTCTTAGTTCAGGCATTCATTTTCTTCCTTCAACCATCTCACCTCCACAGGAAGCAAACTTTATTTCTTTACTAAGTTTCTTTACAAAATTTTATAAAAAGAGCACTTTGATTTATTTATTTATTTTTGCATTAAGCATTCAGTTCATCACCCTGTTTCTTAACATGAAAGCTTCCCCTGTCTTTTACTCATGGATCCTGTCTGGACTGCAAGGTGAGAACAAGGTTGTTCTCCTCATGGATGGGGTAGCTGATTAGGATGTGATACTCTATTTGTTTTCAACTCCCAGTATCACTATTTGCTGCACAGATTCTGCAGGATCATAAGTAAAGGTTCCCCTCGCACATATGTGCTAGTCCTTCCTGACTCTAGGGGGCGGTGCTCATCTCCATTTCAAAGCCGAAGAGCCAGCGGTGTCCGAAGACGTCTCCGTGGTCATGTGGCCGGCATGACTAAACGTCAAAGTCTCACGGAACGCTGTTCCCTTCCCACCAAAGATGGTTCCTATTTTCCTACTTGCATTTTTTACGTGCTTTCGAACTGCTAGGTTGGCAGAAGCTGGGACAAGTCATGGGAGCTCACTCCATTATTCGGCACTAGAGATTTGAACTGCTGAACTGCTGACCTTTTTGATCAACAAGCTCAGCGTCTTAGCCACTGAGCCACCGTGTCCCTAGGACATCATAGGCTGGCGTTATTCCAGCCTGAGCCCAGCTACATTTGATAACTGAGTGACTCACAAGAACAAATGATGAAATTTAAAGCAATCAGAAACTTAGCCCAGGAAGTTGAAGGAGACTGGAAGGACTGAAAGAAAGAAAATTGAAATAGGCATAACATTAACTAAATTGGAGACGAATGGACAAAATACAATTCTAATTACTTTTAGATGGTATATATTAAAACGGATTAATTATGGCATAAAAATGAAACTCGCTGAAGCAGCCACAGGGGCACAGGGCCATTGTGAAGCCTTGATGTTGGAGAAAGGCAGGCAAATTAGGAGAAAAAGTTACATGTGCTTTTTTCCCCCCTAAGTTTCTCTCATCTTTTTTTTTTTTAACTTTCCTCTTTATTTCCTAATTTTGAGCTAAATGCTATTGAGCCTTAAATCTGAACACTGTGGTTAGTGAAATGATAATCAAGATAGCAATAACAATTAGACTTCTATATCATTTCACAGTGCTTTACTAAGTGGTTTACAGAGTCAGCCTCTTGCCCCCAACAGTCTGGGTCCTCATTTTACCCACCTCGGAAGGACGGAAGGCTGAGTCAACCTTGAGCCTGGTGAGATTCGAACTGCCAAATAGCAGGCAGTTGGCAGGCAGCAGAGTTAGCCTGCTGCACTGCCTTCTAACCACTGTGCATCTTGGAAGGAAGGAAGGAAGGAAGGAAGGAAGGAAGGAAGGAAGGAAGGAAGGAAGGAAGGGCAACAGCAAGAGCACTTAGACTTATATACCGCTTCACAGTGCTTTTTACAGTCCTTTCTAAGCAGTTTACAGAGTCAGCCTCTTGTACCCCAACAATCTGGGTCCTCATTTTAGGGTCCTTGGAAGGACGGAAGGCTGAGTCAACCTGGAGCCTGGTGAGATTCGAACTGCCAAATTGCAGGCAGTTGGCAGGCAGCAGAGTTAGCCTGCTGCACTGCCTTCTAACCACTGCTCATCTTGGAAGGAAAGAAGGAAGGAAGGAAGGAAGGAAGGAAGGAAGGAAGGAAGGAAGGAAGGAAGGAAGGAAGGAAGGAGAAAAGGAAGAGCTATAGCACTTAGATTTATATACCGCTTCGTAATGCTTTTTCCAGCCCTCTATAAACTGTTTACAGAGCCAGCCTCTTGTACCCCAACAATCTGGGTCCTCATTTTACCCACCTCGGAAGGATGGAAGGCTCAGTCAACCTTGAGCCTGGGGAGAATTGAACTGACAAATAGCTGGCAGCCGGCAGGCAGCAGAAGTAGCCTGCAGTACTGCACTCTAACCACTGCACCACAAAAAAAGTTCTTGTGTCTAGTTGTTCTGGTGTGCAGTGCTTTATAGCATCGTTTTGAGGTTAGGAGTTACACCAGCCACACACAAAAAATGTGCTAAAGGACAAATGATGCTTTGAGATTTCATCGTAAACATATAAAATATGTTGGCATTTTAGGTCTTCAGAGTGTTTCTAAATTGGGTACACTAAATTATAATCCATTACTCCATAAAATTGGAGGTCAATTGACATCATGGCACTCATTACACTTTCCCAAGGAAGAATTTCATCCCACCAAAATAATTATACGCCCAAAATTATTGCATCTTTTCAAACAGAGCCAGCCTCCCTAACTAGGAAAATCTTAATTTCGTGGCAAAAAGAAAAGACCATACTTAAATAGAAAATACTTATATTTCATCTTAAAACATCTGAGAGGGATGAGGATTTCTTAATATGAATTATATATGTTTGTGTGTAAGTGCTGTATGTATGTATGTATGTATTGCACATGAAATATATTTTTCTATTGCATTTAAAAATAGAGATTAAAAGTTCAGATTCTTCAGAACATGAATTTATAGAAAAAAATCATCTTAGTTGACAAAAAGGCTAGACTTTGTCAATGGGCCATTAAGGCCTGAGCCAATCTATTCTACATCACAAAATCTACTCCCTTCAGGCAGAGCCATTTCACTGCCCTTCATTGCACCACCCAACATGTTTCAACCAAACTTAGCACACAGATGATCTACAAGGCTAGCTATGACCTCGGAAAGCAACCAATCAGGATACCCTTCCTGTGCCCCAGGAAGTTCAAAGCCCAGAGAGGGCATCAGACCCAGGGACTCTCAGCATCTCTTTCCTTTGTCTTCAAGATCTTCAAGGCATGTGACCCCCTTTTTCCCCAGGACCTCAAACCATGTGGTCTGGTCCACCATCATATCTCAAGGGTTGCTATAAAGAAGAGGGAGTCAAATTATTCTCCAAGGCACCTGAAGGGAGAACAAGAAGCAACGGGTGGAAACTAATCAAGGAGAGATCCTTCCTTCTTGCCTTCCTTCATTCTCTTTTCCCTCCCTTCCTTCCCATCTTCCTTCCTTCCTTCCTTCCTTCCTTCCTTCCTTCCTTCTCTCCTTCCTTCCCATCTTCCTTCCTTCCAATATCTCAGGGGTTTCCACAAAGAAGAGGGAGTCAAGCTATTCTCCAAGGCACCTGAAGGCAGAACAAGAAGCAACGGGTGGAAACTAATCAAGGAGAGATCCTTCCTTCTTGCCTTCCTTCATTCTCTTTTCCCTCCCTTCCTTCCCATCTTCCTTCCTTCCTTCCTTCCTTCCTTCCTTCCTTCCTTCCTTCCTTCCTTCTCTCCTTCCTTCCCATCTTCCTTCCTTCCAATATCTCAGGGGTTTCCACAAAGAAGAGGGAGTCAAGCTATTCTCCAAGGCACCTGAAGGCAGAACAAGAAGCAACGGGTGGAAACTAATCAAGGAGAGAAGCAACTTAGAACTGAGGAGAAATTTCCTGACAGTTAGAACAATTAATCAGTGGAACAGCTTGTCTCCAGAAGTTGTGAATGCTCCAACACTGGAAGTCTTTAAAAAGATGTTGGATAGGCATTTGTCTGAAACGGTGTAGGATTTCCTGCCTAGGCAGGGGGTTGGACTAGAAGACCTTCAAGGTTCCTTCCAACTCTGCTATTGTATTGTATTCTATCAATAAAAATAAATTTCCAAGCAATTTCCATGAATCAGGAATCTTTTCCCCCACTTGGAACTGAACCCAGAAGGACATTTCTTCCAACACTAGGAAGGCTGTCCGTTACTGATTAAAAAATGGAACATATTATGGATGTACATCCTGAAGGAACACAGAAACTACAGGCTTATACACACCGAATATGCCAATAATTTTCAGCAGAAATATTGAAGTCTGCATGCAAGGATTGTAGGAAGGGACGTGGTAACATTGAAAACATTGGCTCACTTGATGGCATTTCCCCAAGCTATAACAGCTTTGGGAATCAATTAATCTTGAGGGAGCTTAATAAGATCTGGTTGCCCTTTCCCTTAGCAACACCAGAATAATGTCTTTCATCACTGTTCGGAGAAAGAAAATTAAGGCTCGTTCTAGTGGGAACAAGGATATTGATAGCTCAGAAATGGAGCGGGAATTGCATTTCAGCGTTAGACCTTTGATACTTCAAACTGTTATAAGGAGTCTTAATGAAGAAACTCGCGAATGCGGTACATCAGTTGAAGAGTAGCGGGTGTAATATCCTTTTGCTCTAACTTGGAATGACTTCATCTAGCTTGTTAACAATGAAGAATGAATTAAGAGGCTTCTCACCGATATGGATTTTGTGGGGCTAAGCTTTTGGGAGGGGAGACTCTAAAAACGAATCAACCAAGTATTTTTCGGGGATGGGGTTTTAAAATACAATTCTTCTCAAGTCTTTGAAATTTTTGACTGGCTTGTTCCAATTTGGTGAGTAAAGAGGGTGTAGCTGGGTGTTGTGGCCCAGCCGGCTCCGGATGAGCTGCTGATGGATTCCTCTAGTGAGGAGTCCTATGAGTCGGCTCTAGAGGAGGAAACCCAGTTTGTCCCGGATGTCAGGCTAAGGATTGAGAGGAGACAATTAGCAGAATGATGCCATTGGAGATAATCAGTATCAGCTGCCTAATTGCCTGGCCCTTCCCAAGAGGCTTTAAAAGAAGTCCTCTGTGAAGAGTAGGTTTGCAGGAAACAACAGAGAAGCTACAGAGTCAGAGAGTTCGTGTCATGGTGTAAACATTCAGACTAGTTTCAGGTTAGTTCAGGCAAGTTGCCAAGTAGCAATCCGTCTAGTTAATTATCTTGTGAAGGGAGGGAGTCAGAACAGCTGGAGTAGTTTCAAGACTTAGAATCAGAATCATAGGGCTGGAAGGGAGCTTGGTCTTCTAATCTGACCCTCCGGCCAAGGCAGGAGATCCTACATCATCTTGGATATATGGTGTCCTTCTTGAAAACCTCCAGTGATGGAGCACCCACAAATTCTGGAGGCAAACTGTCAAAACACGTGACCACTAGACCAGTTGTTAAACTGGCAAGGCCCCACCACTGATTTGGGGGCCTTGAATTTGGAGAAGACTTCTATGCAACAAAGGACATTTTCCTATAATAGTGACAAGCAATGGTACCGCAAGTTTAAGGCTGTTCTGTAGATCAGAGGTCTCCAACCTTTGCAACTTTAAGTCTGAAGGACTTCAGCTCCCAGAATTCTCCAGCCAGCAAAGCTGTCAGTGTCAGGGCTGAAGTCCTTCAGACTTAAAGTTGCAAAAGTTGGGGACCCCTGCTGTAGATGGCTGAAGTGTAGTGCTTTAGCTCTTTTAAGATATCTCCTTTAGGCAGATAAATAACCTCTTACTGCCTGGGGAATTCTGGGAATTGAAGTCCATACCTCTTAAAGTTGCCAAGGTTGAGAAATACTACTGTATGTGTGGAAGTAATACATTAGAACCAAGCATTAGTATATTTTATTGATACGTCAGTTGACCATATCAAAGCATTAGTGAAATACATGACACGTGATAAGGCAAGATACAGTGAAATGAGATAAAATAGACTCATTTTAAGATGAGACAGAATGAAATATAATAGATCAGATGAAATAAAGATTAAAACGTAAGATGAAATAGATTAAGGTGAAACAGAATGCAAAGATGTATAATCAAATTAACATTAAAGTTCAAAACCAGTGTGTGTTTAAGTGCATTAACATTTAATGTTTTATATTCCTGTTTTATGATATTGTAAGATGCCCAGAGTCATTGGACAGCAAAATGGGTGGCATATAAATTTAATCAATAAAAAAATATGTCACTCATCATGACATCTCCACAACCATAAAATCTACAAACCTGAAATTTGGCACGTACGTTCCTCTTGGCTTCTAGGTGCTCGCTAAGAAAGGATTTTTCAAAATGACCATCAGATCATTAGTATTTCCTATACAATAATTAACATGCTCAGATGTTAAGGAGTTCTACTCTCCCTCCCCACCTGAAAAGAATTCTGTTCCAACTGCCAGTTGCCTTATATTAACACGCTCTGATGCTAAAGAGTTAGACATTCTACTTCTGCTCCCCACCTGAAAATAACTCTGTTCCAACTGCCAGTTGCCTCACATTCCATTACCTCAGTTTAAACTGGTAGATGTTCCACTCCTTCACTCAGAGCCAGTCAGAACCAGCTGAATACCACCTCTGAAGGAGAAGCTGAATGCTAAAGTCTTCTCCCAACCAACTGGGGTCCTTGCTGTTCAATACCACTGTCTTGGCAAGGTTGGAAGAGGCACAATTGAGACACAATTGGCTCTCAGTGTCAGAATGTCATTTTACAAGGGGGAAATTTTGTTTTTCTTTTTTACTTTGCTGTACACAGGTCTTTTACTTTATTCAAAGAAAGATTGTTCTCTGGACCATGAAAAGAGAAGAGTGAATTTCTTGGCTTGGTGATAAACACTTTTGTGAACTCTTGGCTAGCTGGATAATCTGACAGACCAGCACATGCCAAGGTTTATTCATCCCACATCTTACTAACATTGGGGGGTGGGGGATGTGTTTCTTCCTAAAAATCATTTCTTTCTCAGACAAGAAAATGAATTTATCTTGGAGGGAAGTTGTCAGAGTTTGTTGCAGAAACAATCAAATCCAGAAAGCACTCACAGGTGACTGATTCATCAGGATTCATTAACTTCTTTATATACATAACAACACATGAATAAATGTACAAAACCAACAGCAGATTCTCCCAACATGATAGAAGTTACAGTTCAGCAGAGATCAGTTTTCAGTTCAGATTTCAGAACAGACAGACAAGTTTAGACTAAGTTTACTTCTCAGAGCAGCAGACTCAGAGCTTACAGTCTAGTTTCAGTTTCAATTCTTAGCTAAGTCATGCCCAGACTCCAAGCTTAAGTTTCTGTTTCCAAAACACCCCTCATTGGCTGACCTAGTTGCTATACCTATTCATTGGCTGATCTATTCCACTCTATGAATATTCATACTCTGACAGAACTCATATAGCCTCTATTAAGAAATTATCTGTGGACCCACAAGACTGAAACAATGAATTCCTAGTCTCCAATTTTCTTTTTCTGGGGTTTGGGGAGGCAGGGAAATGAAATATTTCTGGGGGGAGCACTTCTGCAACATTATATTGCTTGATTGGATGAGATTGAGAAGATTTCAAATTTCTTTAAGTCCTGTCGTTAAATCCTGTACCAATTTTACTTACCTTGTTGATGCCCTCTATTAAAAGAAGAAAGAGTTATCACATCAAATATCTTCATTACAGTCTTTGACCAGCTTTTACAATAAAAGAGTACAGTAAATGGGAAAAATACTTTAATGCAGCAAATAGTTATTAGGGAAGGAAGAAAATGTGAATAGGACAATAAAACAGCACATCTAAATAAAAATTTTGCACAGTTGCATAACCTGGTGAAAATATTCACCACGCCTGATACATGAGTGTAGGGCTAGTGTCCCTTAAAAAAATAATAAATATAAAATTTATCGCTGTGGCACATCCATTTGGAAATGATCGAGACAATCAGAGCAGATCTATATACAATACAATAGCAGAGTTGGAAGGGACCTTGTAGGTCTTCTAGTCCAAACCCCCTGCGTGGGCAGGAACCTTATACCATTTCAGACAAATGCCTATCTAACATCTTTTTAAAGACTTCCAGGGTTGGGGCATTCACAACTTCTGGAGGCAAGCTGTTCCAGAGGTTAATTGTTCTAACTGTCAGGACAATTAACCTCTGGAACAGCTTGCCTCCAGAAGTTGTGAATGCCCTAGACCTATATCCTACGTCTAGGGCCATGATGGCGAACTATGGCATGCATGCCAGAGGTGGCATGCAGACCCCTGTCTGTGGGCATGCATGCCATCACCAGCTGGTCTTTGCAGGCACTGGAGCACTGGGAAATGGCCTAAAATGGTCTGAAAATAGCCCGAAAAATGGCTTAAAAATGGCTCCCAAAACCAGCCAAGAAACTGGCATGCACACATTGACCAGCTGATCTTTGGGTTTCCACTTCTCTGGTGCATGCAAAGACCAGCTCGCCAGCACAAGCACATGCGCCAGCCAACTGGTCTTCAGGTTTCTGGCTCTCCGGCATGCATACATGCACACACATGCATGTGCGTTCCAGTTTGGGCAGAAGTCTCTGAAAAGATTTGCCATCACTGGTCTAGAGGCATCATAGAAATGGCACCATACAAAGACATGGGCAAGCGTTCACCCTAGGACCATAATGGCAAAGTTTCTAGGAATAAGGGGGTCTCATTAAATCTTCCCTCCAATAATGGAAAGGTATCAAATCGGAGTCTGGAAAAGATCCAGCTATATTGGCTTGGGACGTGTACTGTGTGTGTGTGTGTGTGTGTGTGTGTGTGTGAGAGAGAGAGAGAGAGAGAGAGAGAGAGAGATGGCTCAGAAATTAAGGTTACTGAACTTGTCAGGTGGAAATCTAACAATCTGGGTTCAAGCAGCACAATGAGGGGAACTCCTGTCTAAAGCATGCAGCTGCGAGTAGATAAATAGGTACCACTTCAGTGGGAAGGTAACAATATCAGCCATGCTGGCCACATGACCACAAAAGTGTCTTTGGACAACACTGGCTCCCTCAGCTAAGAAACAGAGATGAGCAATACCCCCCAGAGTCAGACACATGGACAGGGAAACCTTTACCTCTATTTTCTATTTTCTATTTTCTATTTTCTATTCTATTCTATTCTATTCTATTCTATTCTATTCTATTCTACTCTACTCTACTCTACTCTACTCTACTCTACACTACACTACACTACACTACACTACACTACACTACACAACTCTCTAGGCTGCTATCTCACCGACCTTCAAGGTCCCTTACGACTGTTATTCCTGCAAAACAGTGTGGCATTTGAATTTCAGGATCCCCCATTGGATCCAACTTGCTCTCATCCTTCCCTCTTTGAACACTGATGTCAGGATGCCAGATGCATCTGCTGGCCACGTGGCTGACATGCCACCCACAGGCTGCGAAGCCCCAGCTCTGTCCCTACCTCTGTGTTCTTTAGAGCAGATTCTAGATCTAGTCCTTACCCTGTTTTTGTTTCTTAATTTTTTCTCTTGTGCGTGCACCTCGGAAAGCGACATAGATTTGGGTTTCCTGCGGGCAAATGAATAAGGAAGTGACATGGCTTCCAGGCATTAGCAAGGGATCAGGGTCATTTCCCTGTTGTGAAAGGTGTTACTTACTCTGATGGATATAGAGCAGGCTGTGGTTAAATGCAAAACGAGAAGCAAAGTCATTTTTCTGGACAGTTGGCAATCTCACGAGAGAAAGAGACGTTGCCGCGAAAAAAAGAAGGTGGCGGTGAGCGATTCATGGTAATCATTATTTTGCCTGGACAGCAGATGAAATTTTGAGTTATAACTAAATGATGCCTCTTGATTTGTGGATGCTAAATGGAATGGTCAAAGATGAAGAATCTTTTTACAGACCAAAGCTTTCTCATTACATGCAGAAAAATTCCCTCTTCGCTTGCATTTATCGCTGCAAACATTGCTCTCTGTTTGCCGATGTGTGTGTGTGTGCGTGCATAGCTGTATGTGTGTGTGTGCAAGTGTTTTGTGTGCACCGAGGGACATTTAATTTTAAATGACAACTGACTTTTATTGTTTCCTAGATGCCTTGCCTTTTTGAAAGAAAGAAAAAAGCATCCTGGAGAGAATTAAGGAAAAACCATGCTTAAGAGCTTCTCATTCTGTTTAATATAGTCATTAATGGAGCAGATAGTATTTTAGCTGTCATATCAAAGGACAGAGTATATTTGTCTGTAAACGATAGCATTTGATGGGAGTTTGGTTGTGAGTGGCAAACTTAGCATAGCTGCAATTCAGATGAATGTATTCCGATATTCTAAAAGGTTTGATTGGCTCAGAAGCAACATCGCGACACTCATTTCTGCAATATGATTGGCTCATTCAATACTGTTGATCCAGAAGCACACATAGAGACCCACACCGACTGTCAAGCATGGGAAATCCGGAAATCCAGGCAGTTCAATTGAATATAAAGGTTTTGTTGCAAGAGTAAGCTCTCTACAAGAATCTCAACTACTAACAGTGAAAGCAAGTTGGTGGTAGATAAGAGTCAATTGAGTCAAGGTGGGCTGGACTTAGATCCCTTGTGGGCATGAAGGGATTCAAGATGAATAACGTGTTTGACCCTTCCCTCCCTCTTCACATGTGTTAAAATTAATGTAATTGCTTACTTTTGACTTAAAAATTACTAAGTGGCTCAGTGGCTAAGATGCTGAGCTTGTCGATCAGAAAGGTCTGCAGTTCATCAGTTCAAATCCCTAGCACCACATAACAGTTACTTGTTCCAGTTACTTGTCATAACAGTTACTTGTCCCAGCTTCTGCCAACCTCACAGTTCGAAAGCATGTAAAAATGCAAGTAGAAAAATAGGAACCACCTTTGGTGGGAAGGGAACAGCGTTCCGTGCACCTTCGGTGTTAAGTCATGCTGGCCACATGACCATGGAGACGTCTTCGGACAGCGCTGGCTCTTCGGCTTTGAAACAGAGATGAGCACTACCCCCTAGAGTCAGGAACGACTAGCACATATGTGCAAGGGGAACCTTTACCTTTAAATTACTGTTTACAAACCACGGTTCTTTTTTTTTTTTTTGCATATTTACTTGAGAAGCTACCATTGGCTGTCGACGGTTTACCAGAAAAGCATGTCTCCAGAATTAATTATTTTAAAATGATTTAAAATTGAATGTTAACATTAAATGAAAGCCAAGGCTGATAAGTGTCTCGAGCAATGTGTTTTGAGGTCTTCTTAAGTGCCAACAGTAATTTCACTTTTCTTACTATAATAGGAAATAGAATTCAGCTACCTCTAGCAGTTAGAAAAAGACTTAGCTCTGAATTGCCAGCAGATGAGGCTGTGGCATCTCTGTGTGTGAGCGCAATCAATTGTGGCTTACTTAATAAACCATAGGTAAGCATGGCTAAACATGAGGTAGTCAGAGAGCTAGGGAGAAAGAAGTGGAAAACAGAATAACTCAGAGTAAATAAAGATGACAACACCTTTATAAAATGGCACCTAAAGGCACATTCCCCTATAGATAGTTATAGACTGATCTATGGTTATATTTTTGTTGTTTTAGACATTCAGTGTGTTTTATTAAGAATTGTTCTTGATGATCCAGATTCCAATTAAATATTTTTCTGACTGGAAAAGATTTAGAAGAGACAAGAGAAAACTTGCACAGTGGGATTCAATTTCTTTTACCACTGTTTCTGTGGGCCTGGCTTGGTGGGCATGGAGTGGCTTGGTGGGCGTGGCAGGGGAAGGATACAGCAAAATCCCCATTCCCTCCCGATCAGCTGGGACTTGGGAGGCAAAGAATAGACGGGGGCGGGGCCAGCCAGAGGTGGTATTTACCTGATCTCCGAACTACTCAAAATTTCTGCTACCGGTTTTCCAGAACTGGTCAGAACCTGCTGAATTCCACCTCTGGTTCACACAGTCACTCATCTCCCGTGGTCATCTCCCGTGGTCATCTCCCAGTTGAATTACCGCAATGCCCTGTACATGGAGCTACCCTTAAAGAGTATTTGGAAGCGGCAACTGGAAGCGGCAACACAGCAGTTGTCAGCCTCCACTTTGTTGCTTGCTTCAGCTGCTATTGAAATGGGGAGGGAGGGGCTATGGTATTTGGGAGTGGGACTGTATTAGTGCAGGAGGTGATTTGGAGGCGGGAGAATGGTCCCGCCGTCTACTTCGCATTCCAGGAGCTGGTACCACACAGTGGTCAAGGTCAACGGTCTTGCATGCCATTCTGATGATGCTCCTGAAGATGCAACCCACATGACAACAAAGGGGTTTTTGCATTGGACAGTGGCTTGGGGGGGAAAGGGGTTGGACATTTATTGATATGTATGCTTTTGCGCGCAAATATCTCAGACCTTGCTTTACCTTTGCTACAATCTTTTTGTAACCAGTAAAAGTACTCTTAAATCTCTAAAATGGATTTGAGTGGATCCTTTCTTGGTCATCGTTAGAGGCAGTCCTGACAATAAGCAAGGTCTGACCTCGCACTCACCTCTGAGCTAACATCTTCAGAAGGGAGTGCAAATAAAACATAAACTTCAAAGAGATGTCTGGCCCGGCAGCGATCAGGGGGAAGACATGGGAGCGTATTCCTATTTCTATTCCTATTCCTATTTCTGATATTCTATTCTATTCTATTCCATTCCATTCCATTCCATTCTTATTTGTTTCTGTTCTATTCTATTCTATTCTATTCTATTCTATTCTTATTTGATTCTATTCTATTCTATTCTTCCATTCCATTCCATTCCATTCTTATTTGTTTCTATTCTATTCTATTCTATTCTATTCTATTCCATTCCATTCCATTCCATTCTTATTTGTTTCTGTTCTATTCTATTCCATTCCATTCTTATTTGTTTCTATTCTATTCTATTCTATTCTATTCTATTCTATTCTATTCTATTCTATTCCATTCCATTCCATTCCATTCCATTCTTATTTGTTTCTGTTCTATTCTATTCTATTCTATTCTATTCTATTCTATTCTATTCTATTCTATTCTATTCTATTCTATTCTATTCTTATTTGATTCTATTCTATTCTATTCTATTCTTCCATTCCATTCCATTCCATTCTTATTTGTTTCTATTCTATTCTATTCTATTCCATTCCATTCCATTCCATTCCATTCCATTCTTATTTGTTTCTATTCTATTCTATTCTATTCCATTCCATTCCATTCCATTCCATTCCATTCCATTCCATTCTTATTTGTTTCTGTTCTATTCTATTCCATTCCATTCTTATTTGTTTCTGTTTCTATTCTATTCTATTCTATTCTATTCTATTCTATTCCATTCCATTCCATTCCATTCTTATTTGTTTCTGTTCTATTCTATTCTATTCTATTCTATTCTATTCTTATTTGATTCTATTCTATTCTATTCTTCCATTCCATTCCATTCCATTCTTATTTGTTTCTATTCTATTCCATTCCATTCCATTCCATTCTTATTTGTTTCTGTTCTATTCTATTCTATTCTATTCTATTCTATTCTATTCTATTCTATTCTATTCCATTCTTATTTGATTCTATTCTATTCTATTCTATTCTTCCATTCCATTCCATTCCTTTTTGCTTTAATTGTTTGACTGCTTTAGCTGCATATTTACTTTCTGTTGCTTCAGATTGTGTAGCGCATAGGCTGTAAATATCCAGAGCAGAGAAGCCAAGACAGTTGATGAAACGGCATTTCAGTTGAAGCGAAGCTGAAGGAAAACAATTTGTACTGAGCAAGTTGAAACAGGAGAAAAAGTGTAATAAGTGATCTTAAAGAAAACCCACCACCACCACCACCACCACCTATCTGTGATGGTCACAGGGGTTGAGTATAACACTTAAAGCTGGGGGGGGGGGAGACTGTGCTGTGAAAAATGAGCAGGTGAAAAATGAAATTACTTCTTGCAAGGGAAAATAAAAAAAAAGAATTGCTCCTGCAAATTCATCTGACATTCAACCAGATTTGATTCCCAGATAATGAGTTGGAGGATTAAAATACCTCTGTTAGCACTTCACTGACGGAAACTCTGCACAAGCCGGGGGGGTCTAAATTTGGGGCCGAATCCAATTTAGCTAGAAAGGAAATCTAATATTGGGAGCCAAATATATCTTTAGGAATTGGAGAAGGGGGAGAAGGTAGCTCAGGAGATGTTCATTTGTTGCTGACTCATAGAATCCCATCCTTCCAAGGAGCTATTTTGGTCAATTTCAATCTCCGGTTCAATATCAGGATCTAAATTAAAACGTTCAAAGCAGATGGTGGTCCAACTCAGAGAACCAACAAAGAAAAGTTTCCATTCTCTGCTTCTATGGTTAGGAAGTTTTCCCGGCATTTATTTGGGACCGAGATAGTGAACCTATGGCACGCATGCCACAAGTGGCACAGAGACCTCTCTGCGGGCATGCAAGCTGTCGCCCCAGCTGAGCTTTACATTGCATGTGCCTCCTGCTGGTCAGCTGATTTTGGGGTCTCTTCTGCACATGTGCAGGGGGGTGCGGGATGTGTGATGTGGTCCCTCCATGGCCTGTTTTTGCTCCCAGGAGGCTGCAGGGAAGCCTACTAGGCCAAAAAGGGACATGGTGGGATAGATAGGTAGGTAGGTGGGTAGGTAGGTAGATACTGTAGATACAATAGATAGATAGATAGATAGATAGATAGATAGATAGATAGATAGATAGATAGATAGATAGATAGATAGATAGATAGATAGACGGACATAGAGAAATAGAGAGATAGAGAAATTGAAAGATAGCTATAGAGATAGATAGATAGATAGATAGATAGATAGATAGATAGATAGATAGATGATAGATAGATAGATAGATAGATAGATAGATAGATAGATAGATAGATAGATAGATAGATAGACATAGAGAAATAGAGAGATAGAGAAATTGAAAGATAGCTAGAGAGAGAGAGAGATAGAGAGATAGATAGAGAGAGAGAGAGAGAGAGCTAGATAGATAGATAGATAGATAGATAGATAGATAGATAGATAGATAGATAGATAGATAGATATGGATGGATAGAGAGAGATCGAGAAATTGAAAGACAGATGTAGAGTTAGAGAAAGAAAGAAAAAAAGAAAGATAGATAGATAGATAGATAGATAGATAGATAGATAGATAGATAGATAGATATAGATAGATGGAGAGGGAGATAGATAGAGATAGAGAGATAGAGAGATGGATGGATGGAGAGAGATAGAGAGATAGAGAAATTGAAAGATAGATATAAAGATAGAAAAAGAGATAGAGAGATAGAAAGATGGGTGGATGGATGGATAGATAGACAGATAGATACTCTCTCTACTTTTTCCCTACTTTCCTCCCTCCACTGTCCTATACATGCATGCGTGTGCACAAACACACACACACAAAAAGAGAGATTTCATAATTCATTTCTAATTCAATGCGTTCTTTCCTTAAAGGGGAGTGTAGTTCTGAGATCTCTCTCTCTCTCCTTCCATTTTTAACATATACTCTCCTTCTATTTTTTCTCTCCTGAAAGCCTTGTGAGGCAAAACTCACCTGGTGAGTTTTTATTCATGGAAGATTTGAATTCGGGTCTTTTCATCTTGAGTTCAACACTTTAATAACCATGCCACAGAGGTTTCCAAGATAATAAGCCAGCCTATGCATCTATGTATATTAAAATAGGTTTTAGATCTTGATATTACATTTATACACCATTCCGTCTGCAAATTTCCCCTACAGTAGTAACAAAAAACATGTCGAAGAAACACGAGAGTCTAGGTCATAGGCCAATACCTTAAATCATTCTCTCTGCTTAAAAAGCTATGATCTGCTATTGAACTGCCCTCCCTTGTTTCTCAAGAAAACGGAGAGGACAACAGTAGAAACTGGATGAAAGGTCGGAAAATTAAGAAGCCATGAAGGTAGCGGCAGTCTAGAACTGCAGCCCAAACAAATATCAGTTCTGACTCAGATGTGTGTTAAATCAATTAAAGTTAATGAATGATCTGGATTAGTAGAAAAATGCTGACACTTAAGATTATATCAAATGTCTCCATATTTTCCTTCAAAATCTTAGCAACAGAAGGCAGCTTGGGTCACTCCACTCTATAGGACAGTCAGCCATGCCTTGCAATTCTGTAATTGTATCTGTAACCTTACAATTCCCGTTACAATTCATTTAACTCCTTCCATAAGACTATCACCCACTGAGTATTCGGTATGAGAGAGAGAGAGAGAGAGAGAGAGAGAGAGAGAGAGAGAGAGAGAGAGAGAGAGAGAGAGAGAGAGAGAGAGAGAGAGAGAGACAGACACACACACACACACACACACACACACACACAGAGAGAGAGAAACAGACAGACAGACAGACACACACACACACACACACACACACAGAGACACAGAGAGAGAGAGAGAGAGAGAGAGATTCTGAACAAGGTGCCATAAATTTAAATCATGTCCCCAGTTCCACATTTAAAATTTAATGTTCCTTGAGCAATACAAAGTGATTATAGCTCCCAACCGTCATGGTCTATTTTATTATTATTATTATTTGCCATGTGTTATAACTCATCAGGCTCCATTGCTTCAGCTGGGAAATGCGAATCTGGAACGGCATCTAGTACATCCCTTCAGAGCTCCAAGATCATGTAAAAGCCAACTTATATTTTTTTTAAACTCATTTTAAATCTGACTTGGCTGTTTGATATAAATCACCATTTCCCTGCCCCCTGTTGAAACAAGATTTCTTTCTATAAAAAAGGGCACGGCGATATGTAATAATCTCTCCCCCCCCCCCCCCACCTTGGCTCTAAAGGTTCATAACGCTGTCCATGGTGCTGAAGTGTAAAAAAAGATGCCAATTGCTTAGATCAGGGGTCAGCAATCTTCAACAATCAAAGAGCCACAAAGGCCTAACCAGAAGCCTCCCATTCAATTCTGGAGCCGACCGGAAGTCTGGTTCCCCCACCATAGAGTCTCCTCCTAGCATGGTGTCCTTTTTCCTCCACTAACTGGAAGTCTGGTTCCCCCACCATAGAGTCTCCTCCTAGCACAGTGTCCCTTTTCTTCCACTAACTGGAAGTCCGCTTCCCCCACCATAGAGTCTCCTCCTAGCGTGGCATTCTTTTTTCCTCTTCCTGTCCTAACTGAAAGTCCTATCAATTCTGGAGCCGACCGGCGACAGGGAGCCACAGCAGAGGGATGAAAGAGCCACATGTGGCTCCAGAGCCCAGTTTGCTGACCCCTGGCTTAGATGATTGATTAGATGGCATTAAATGGAAAATTTGGTAGACTCTGTAGAAGAATTCAGAGAGCGAAGCAAATGGATCCCCCCTCCCCAAAAAAGTTTAAAACTTTCTTGAAAAAAGTTTCATGAGAAAAGACCATGCCAGTAGCTTGTTGACTATCAAGGTCAGTAGTAACATTATTCATCACACAGCTAGTCTTTCTGCCAAGTTTTGGTCTGCTTCTGTTGAAAACTAAATCCAACTCCAAAAAGGTTTTTTTTATGTGTGTGTGAGATTTCTAGCACATTTTTTTCTAGCTTCCTGGTCAAGCTTTCGGCTCTGGAATATTTTATATGTCTTTCATGGAATTACCACCCAGGTCACTCCAAGACTTAGAAAGGGTGAAACAAAAAGCATGTTTTTAAGATGTTGTTTTGATTGTATTGTATTTATGGTTTTAGTTTTCCCTGTGCACCGCTCCGAGTCCCCGTGGGGAGAGGAGCGGTCAAGAAATTAAATAATAATAATAATAATTATTATTATTATCAATTCCATCTCAACCTCTAAGCCTTTCCTCTCTACATTTGGGAGGAAAATGCTTTGGACATGTATTTATTAATGCCTAGGGTTTCTTACCAAAGAAAATAGATTTGAATTCTTCCATGCAAAAGAAAGGAACAAAGAGGAAACCAAAAAAAAAAGGGCTTTTCTCCATATTTTGGGTTGTCCTGTAATTTTCTGGCCTAGAGCACTCTGCTTTTCCACTCTCCCTCTCAGAATATCATCATAATAAAAGAAAACGATTCCTTTCAATATTCTGAAAGCAAGTTAAAGAGGTTTTCCTTTTTCTCCTCCCATTCTTTCTCCTCAAAGTTTTCCCCTTCATTATGCATTTCCTTTGCTGTTTGCACCAGCCAGGACTTCTGAAAAAAAAACAACAATTTCCATTTATTTTATTCATTCCAACTTAGGAGATGAAGGCTGTTGTTAGTGGGAGCTTGGGGACTATACTGAAAAAAACAGCAGAGATAGCAAATAAAAAATTCTGTTTTAAGAACTGGAATTGGCATGGGCTTTTTAGAGTGTCCCATCACGATGGCACTTTTTTTTCCCCAGGAGTTTCTCCTCCCCCCTCTTTTTATTAGTCATTTTTATTAGTCATTTTTTTCTTCTTCTGTTCTTTTCACTAAAAGAAAATGAAAGCATCAAGGCCTTCAGACTGGAGAAGAATGTTCAGCACTCAGATCTTTTATAACTAGACAATCGCTGAAAAGCTACACAGCCATAAACATTAATTCAGAATCTGGGAAGCTTTCATATGCAACTCTTTGTAATGTATTGTTTTTTTAAAAAATGCAAATACCTCCAGTACAAACACTCTAGTGCAGTGATGGCTATGGTTCACGTGCCAAAAGTGGGGGGAGCGCAGGGGGGTCGTGCTTGGACGTGCCACACCCATAATGCTATGTGTGTGACCCTCTGCTTTTTGGCATGCTTTTTTCGCCCTCCCCAGACTCCAGAGGCTTTCTAGGAGGCTGGGGAGGATGAAAACAGCCTCCCCTCCCCATCTTCAGAGGCTTCAGGAGCTTCCCTAAAGCCTCCAGAGGGCGAAAAACGGCCTCAAAAGAAGGCCTAAAACAGCTGGCCAGCACACACATGCACACTAGTGCTGACAGGGCAACCTCTCGCATGCCCTAAGAAATGGTTCCGCGTGCCACTTGTGGCACCCGTGCCATAGGTTCACCATCACTGCTCTAATGTCTAAAAGCACCATTCCAATATACTGACTTTATTTCCTACATTGTAGCAGAAGGGCAGGCAGAATTGGGGGCGGTGTTAAGTGTGTCATTAGCTCAGAGTCATTTCATTGCCATAAACAGCCCAAGATCAACCCCTTTTGAATTCTATTGACCTTTATCTGGTGCCAATTTAGCACTGAACTTTAATTGACTTAAGTTCTGGTGTATAGGCTTCAGCCATGAATCTTTGGAACTGCAACTTACTGTATGATTCTGGTTATATATAAGGGTCTTATTTTCTTTTGACCCCCAAAATAAGCGCTTGCCTTATTTTTTTGGAAGGTATTACTATTTTTGAGGTGCAGGAGGCGGTGATCATGGTCACCTCATGGCTGCTGCTGTGTTGCAATATTTTCAGGGAAGGCTTATTTTAGCACATGCGCTCAAAAGCCCAATTGGACTTATTATCTGGGGAGGTCTTATTCTCAGGAAAACAGGGTGTGTATATATCTATATCTATATCTATATCTATATCTATATCTATATCTATATCTATATCTATATCTATATCTATATCTATATCTATATCTATATCTATATCTATATCTTTATATCGCTATAACTAATCTGTCTGTCTGTCTGTCTGTCTGTCTGTCTGTCTGTCTGTCTGTCTATCTATCTATCTATCTATCTATCTATCTATCTATCTATCTATCTATCTAATCTTTATATTGCTATATCTAATCTGTCTGTCTGTCTGTCTATCACTATATCGCTATATCTAATTTGTCTGTCTATCTATATCTATATCGCTATATCTAATTTGTCTGTCTGTCTATCTAACTATCTATCTATCTGTCTCTGTCTGTCTATCTATATCTTTATATCGCTATATCTAATCTGTCTATCTGTCTGTCTATCTATCTATCTATCTATCTATCTATCTATCTATCTATCTATCTATCTATCTATATCTTTATATTGCTATATCTAATCTGTCTGTCTGTCTATCACTATATCGCTATATCTATTGTCTATCTATCTGTCTATCTGTCTATTTGTCTGTCTGTCTGACTATCTATATCTTTATATCGCTATATCTAATCTGTCTGTCTGTCTGTCTATCGCTATATCGCTATATCTAATTTGTCTGTCTATCTATCTGTCTGTCTGTCTGTCTATATCTTTATATCACTATATCTAATCTGTCTATCTATCTATCTATTTATCTATCTATCTATCTATCTATCTATCTATCTATCTATCTATCTATCTATCTATCTAGTGGCTCAGTGGCTAAGATGCTGAGCTGGTCGATCAGAAAGGTCGGCAGTTCGGCCATTCGAATCCCTAGCGCCGCATAATGGAGTGAGCTCCCGTCACCTGTCCCACCTTCTGCAGCCTAGCAGTTCGAAAGCACGTAAAAAATGCAAATAGACTAAATGGTGGGGAAGGTCATAAAAATGAGCTGAAATTCACTTCACTAGTGTCTCGCTTAGCAACAGGAATACTGGGCTCCATGGTAGTCGTAAATGGAGGACCACCTGCCAACCATCCAAAGGAGCCTTCCGATGGGTATAGATGCACAAGGCCACAAATCCGTTTAAGAATCCCTCGTGTGAGTAAGTTGTAAAGAAGCTGCACAAAAGAAGAAAAAACAACAACCCCATATCTCCTTTTTTGCAAAATGTTTTGCGGCTGTGGTTGGCTTTTTAGCACATCTCGTGCACTATTAAACACACGGCGACATATTTGGTATGTAATTATGCACTTAAAGGGTTTTTTTTTTCTTTAAAAAGAAAGGCTAGAATGCAAATAACTTCGGCAGCCGTAGAAACCATTAGTCCTAGCTCTTCAGGCTACTTCCTTCTCCCCCACCCCCACCTCCCTTCCCCTACTCCAGCTCTGAAGCAGCCACCCACTGAGAGCTATTAACGTGAATTAATTATTCCTCCTGCCAGCTTCTTTACAACTTACCCAGATGAGGGATTCTTAAACGTATTGTGGCCTTGTGCGTTTTTCACCCATTGGAAGGGGCATCGGCAACCAGCCATTAACGTTACCCGTATTTTTATTTATTTTATTTTAGTTAGTTAGTTATGTTGTCAAACATGTACGAGATAACAGCTATAAGTATAACCGTGGGCATGAAGAACGGAAATGAGCACAAATAGATAGGGAGAGTAGGACAGGGAGGGAAGTCACACTGGTGCGCTTATGCACACCCCCTTTAAGGACCTCTTAGGAATAGGGTGAGGTCCAGGTAGACAGTTTGAGGTTGGAGCTGTGGGGGTTTGAGGATGTAAACAATGGAGTCAGGTAGAGCATTCCAGGCGTTGACCCCTCTGTGGCTGAAGTCGTATTTTCTGCAATCGAGTTTGGAGCCATTGCCGACTCCTCGCGTTTTCTGACACTTCCAAAAGAACTCCGGGCTTTAAAAAGCTTTAAAAAGCTTAATTCCAGGCTGAAAAAAATGGGACCAGATGCGGCATTGTGTATGGCGGTGAGACAGCGTAGGAGTTTAAAGGATGAAGGGGCAAGCTGTGCATCCTATTTCTTTTTGATAATATCTTTTTTTTTATTAAAGATTTTTTAAAAATCAGAAAGAAAAGAACCAATGCAAACTGAGAAAAAGGAGGAAAAAAGGAAAGAAAGAGGAAGACATCAAAGAGGAAGCTAAAAATGCAAGATGGGGGGAATAAAAGGAAATGAAGAAGAGAAAGAATATCTATCTATCTATCTATCTATCTATCTATCTATCTATCTATCTATCTATCTATCTATCTATTTATCTATCTTTCTATCTTTCTATCATCTATATCTTCCAATATCTCCCTCCCTCCTTTCTTCTTTCTTCCCTCCCTCTCTCCCTCCCTCCCTCCTCCTCCCTCCTTTCCCCCCTTCCCACTCCCTCCTCCCTCCCTCCCTCCCTTCTCACTTTCCTCCATCTTCCTTCCTTCCTTTTTTCCTTCCTTCCTTCCTCCCTCCCTCCCTTCCTCCTTCCTTCCTTCCCCTCTACCATGATGCAAAAATATAATAACCTCCCTTTCTACCCCCTTCTTCTTCTTCCATGATGCTAGGCTACCAAGAAATGAGTCAGTAGAAAAGGAGACAGCCTCAAAATAAGACCTGCATTACCGTTTTGTGGGATGACAGGCAGATGAAAAAATGTTGTCTTCCAAGTAAAACTTAGATGTTTGGTCATTTCTGACTAAATTAATATGGCTTCACCATAACTGGTTCTCTTCTATGGTCTGAATCTTTTTCTATCTAGGCAGATAGAATCTAGAACCACTCTAGTAAAGTCAGTAAAGTCCAAATTTGGCTTTTGGTGACCACACTCACTTGACTTGATAGCCACCAACCTCCACTAAACGTTTCCGTGCCTTGCAAAATAGGTCCTTTTGCTCCTCTTTTAACATCTCCGTTTGCTTAGGGACAAGTTAGAAGCCATCTTCCAACCAGCTTTTAAAAAACCCACTTGCACGCAACAGCTTCTGTTCAGATAGTTGGAGAGGTGATTTGCCTCGTGTCACTTTCTGTTAGCTAGGAAGAAAGTGAGAGGAGAGAGAGAGAGAGAGAGAGAGAGAGAGAGAGAGAGAGAGAGAGAGAGAGAGAGAGAGAGAGAGAGAGAGAGAGAGAGAGAGAGAGAGAGAGAGAGAGAGAGAGAGAGAGACAATAAACATTGCATCTTGATCTGATTTCCCTTGGGTGGAAATCAGAATTGTTTCCGAGCTCTTTGATCTAATAGTGCTTCCTGTCCCATGTGACTCTTGGGAGGGCTTCTCTTTAGGTAGAAATTGCTTACTTCACTTCTCGGGATAAAACTTTACATGGTTAATCAATCGGTTGCAACACAGCCTCTGGTGTGTGTGTGTGTGTGTGTGTGTGTGTCTGTGTGTCACTGTGTGTGAATTCAAGCATGTGGCTTAGCTTTTAGCGACTATCAATCAGATGGGTGCAATCAACAGATGGAACTCATAACTTGGCCCTGGGAAAAGGTGGAGTAGCATTAAACCAAACGAAGCAATTTAGCCTTAGACCTCAAAAGTTGTCCACTTTAACCATCATTAAAAGTAGCTAACTTCGATGGGGTCCTTGATGTACTGCACGCTTGGTTATTTTCCTGCAGATGTTTCATTACCAGGCTGGGTAACATCAGTACCTGGGAGAGTTGGAAACTAATTACACTTTATCACAGCTATTATGCCTGGCCCATCTATCCTCATAGACCGGTGGCCTCGCAACTCATCATAAGCCAACAAGTGTTTATTGCCCAGCAGATCTCAGCTTTGTAATAAATTAACGTTTTCAAAGGATGGGGTGGCGTAAATCTTATCAGTTGCTGGAAGAGCAGAAATGGGTTCCTATCTCATTCGCAGAAGTGCCTGCCTGGAGATTTGCATTTAATGTTTCCAAGCCAAAGGGAAGTTGGTCTCTTATTCCTCATGCGTATGTTGGTAAGCCGTGATAGTTTGCAGCTAGAACAGGAGCAGAAGGCAAAGGAGAAGGCTAATTACCATAGCTTGAAAACAAAAGTGTTGCAGTGGTGGGATTCAATTTTTTTTTTACTGTTGGTTCTGTGGGCGTGGCTTGGTGGGCGTAGCATGGCTTGGTGGGCATGGCAGGGGAAGGATACTGTAAAATCCCCATTCCCTCCCCACTCCAGGGAAGGATAATGCAAAATTCCCATTCCCTCCCCACTCCAGGGGAAGGATACTGCAAAATCTCCATTCCCTCCCCACTCCAGGGGAAGGATACTGCAAAATCTCCCTTCCCTCCCCACTCCAGGGGAAGGATACTGCAAAATCTCCCTTCCCTCCCCACTCCAGGGGAAGGATACTGCAAAATCTCCCTTCCCTCCCCACTCCAGGGGAAGGATACTGCAAAATCTCCATTCCCTCCCCACTCCAGGGGAAGGATACTGCAAAATCTCCATTCCCTCCCCACTCCAGGGGAAGGATACTGCAAAATCTCCCTTCCCTCCCCACTCCAGGGGAAGGATACTGCAAAATCTCCCTTCCCTCCCCACTCCAGGGGAAGGATACTGCAAAATCTCCATTCCCTCCCCACTCCAGGGGAAGGATAATGCAAAATCTCCATTCCCTCCCCACTCCAGGGGAAGGATACTGCAAAATCCCCATTCCCTCCCCACTCCAGGGGAAGGATAATGCAAAATCTCCATTCCCTCCCCACTCCAGGGGAAGGATACTGCAAAATCTCCATTCCCTTCCCACTCCAGGGGAAGGATACTGCAAAATCCCCATTCCCTCCCCACTCCAGGGGAAGGATAATGCAAAATCTCCATTCCCTCCCCACTCCAGGGGAAGGATACTGCAAAATCTCCATTCCCTCCCCACTCCAGGGGAAGGATACTGCAAAATCCCCATTCCCTCCCCACTCCAGGGGAAGGATAATGCAAAATCTCCATTCCCCCCCACTCCAGGGGAAGGATACTGCAAAATCTCCCTTCCCTCCCCACTCCAGGGGAAGGATACTGCAAAATCTCCATTCCCTCCCCACTCCAGGGGAAGGTTAGTGCAAAATCTCCAATCTCTCTCCACTCCAGGGGAAGGATACTGCAAAATCTCCCTTCCCTCCCCACTCCAGGGGAAGGATACTGCAAAATCTCCATTTCCTCCCCACTCCAGAGGAAGGTTAGTGCAAAATCTCCATTCCCACCCTACTCCAGGGGAAGGATACTGCAAAATCCCCATTCCCTCCCTACCTCAGGAGAAGGATACTGCAAAATCTCTATTCTCTCCCCACCCCAGGGGAAGGATACTCTAAAATCCCCATTCCCTCTCCACTCCAGAAAATCCCCATTTCCTCCCAGTCAGCTGGGATTCAGGAGGCAGAGAATAGATGGGGCGGGGCTAGTAAGAGGTGGCATTTACCAGTTCTCTGAACTACTCAAAGTTCTGCTACCTGTTCTCCAGAACTGGTCAGAACCTGCTGAATACCACCTCTGCAGTGCTGGTCTTCCATTAATCAGATGGGGCTGATCTTCTCAGCTAGGTGTGTCCTGAAAACTATCCTTCAATTTCCTAAACATTTTCATGCATGACAACAAATATTTGTCTTCTGTCTTGTTCTTCTGGGAGTTGGGAATTCCATTTGACTCACTTTGGGTGTTGTTTTTCAGTTCATTTCAGAGAATGCAATTTCTTCCTTGAGGCTGCTTTTCGCTTATAACAATTTTAGGGGCATAGAGCTTGAGTCCACAGTTTTTTAAAAAAATTCTCCCTGGAGAAGAGGGAAAATCTCAACCATTTCACAAGGCTGGAACAGGAATATCCCCAATTGAAAAAGCCCGATGAGGGGAGTTTCTTCTTAATACTGCCTCATGAAATTGAATAAAAGCATGGGAAAGGGAATGGGAGGAGGAGGAGGAGGAGGGGAAGGTAGAGGAGGGGAGAAGGAGGTGGAGGGGAGGAAGAGGAGGTCCTGGTTATTTGCAGAACCGTCTCCTGCCACATACCTCCATCCGACCTGTCCGCTCCCACATGGAGGGCCTCCTCAGGGTGCCGTCCGCTGGACAATGCCGGCCGGTGACACCCAGGGGAAGAGCCTTCTCTGTGGCGGGTCCAGCCCTCTGGAACGACCTGCCCCCCGTCCTTCATACTATCATGGGCCTTCGCCTCTTCCGTCGAGCATTAAAGACCTATTTTTTTTCATGCGGCCGGCCTGGCATAGTTTGTTTTTACCATTGTTTTAATAGGGTCTTAAATTATTTTTGCACGGGTTAAACTTATTTAATTTAATTTTAAATCTATTCAACTGATTGTATTTATATGTATTTTATCTTTTTATCATCCCTGTGCACCGCCCTGAGTCCCAAATCGAGAGAGAGGGCGGTATACAATACAAATTAAATTAATTAATTAAATAAATAAATAAATAAATAAAAGAAGAGAAAGAGGAGGAGGAGAGAAGGAAGGAAAGAAGGAGGAGGGAAGGAGGAAGAGAAGGAAAAGGAGGAGGAGGAGGTCTATTCAGTTGAGTCCGACTCTTGGTCAGGTCTCTCCATCTCTTCTGATTTTGCACTGCTTCTTTGAGTTGTTCTATGCTTTGGCTGGTGTCAACTTTGATGGGCTCCAGCCATTGTGTTCTTTGTCTGGCCAGGTTTCCTTTCACCGCTAACTCTTCCAAGCACAATTGCTTTCTCCAGTAAATTTCCCGGCATGACATGGCCAAAGTAACGGAGATGCAGTTTTATGAGATTATAGAGAGGGTTAAATCGTCTTCATCTTTTTGGGGGGGGGGGGGGGAATAACATTTTAAACCATGCCCAGGTGTTCTCAGACAAGCCTATAAAGATGCCACCATCACTGCATCTTATGAATGTGTCCTGCGTGTACCCACCTTCTCATTTCTTAAGATATGGCGTAAACAAACCAGAAACAGATTAGTTTTTATGATCTTCGGAGGACGGCGTGACTGAGAAAACCTATTAGCTCCCTTTTTCTTGAACTCCGTTGAACCGCTCTTAAGTTCTTTTCATGAACTTAGTGCTGGGAGACGGGGCGGCCTTATATCCCTCTGGCAGTTTCTACAGCAACCTCTGTTTACTCAAAGGAAGGCAATCATAGTTCCCTGATCAGGTTTTACTGCTTGCCGGTCAGAGCTATTCGGGAAATGACTCCTTCCTTCCATGCCAGCCGAGGAATATGAACTCTCAAAATATCCATCTTTTCTTTCTCTCTTCCTCCTCTTAGAATTGCATTTCCAAACTACCCTTTAGAATTTTTCCTGTTGTTGTGGTTTGTTTGCTCAGCCAGCCTGAAAGGACTACTTCAGCTTCAACCACAACAATGCACAAGCACACAATATCCTGCGGGCGCAGATCAACCTCCAACTAATTTCAATGACTCTCAGAAGGAGTACTAATGACCAGATGACCACAAAGAATTAAAACCCTTCCATCCTCCAAGTCAGAACTGAAGAAGCTTCTTGGGTGAGAAGCAAAACACTCACCTTTTGGAAAAAAAACACCTTTGGGATGTAACCCTTGCACCGTTGGAGTTTCTGTATTTGAGATCATGTTTGGATTATTTCTGCTCATCTCCTTATTATTTTTCCCTTCTTATTTCTGTAGTAGTAAAAGTATTGTTATAGCTGTTATATTCTTAACTATCATTAAGTCTTGCACTGGCAAGTGTCAAATCTGTTAGGACTATAATCCTAGTGTTGGGTTGGCAATATATATATAAGCCCTGATTGAAAATGGTATCTGTACCTTTAAATGATACAGTGTAATGTAATTGGCTGCTGCTTCCTCAACTCAGCCATAAGAGGGAAGCCAGAAGCATTGTTAGTTTGCTGATCATTTTGAATGGAGACTCTGGATGTTAGATCGGTGAAAGGCGAAGAAGCAAGGAGGATCATGGTTTAGGCAACTGTAAGCCAACTGTTTGAGTTATAGACTGTATTTTGATTCACTGTTTGTGAAGAAGTAGTTTACTTTATTTTTGCACCACAAGTAAAGTCTGCTTGTTTTTACCATCAGTGTCTTTGACTATTAGTGTGAATATCTAGCAACGTGTCTCTTGCTGCAAATTCCATTGCACAACTCTCTGTCTCCTAACGGAAATATCCTCAACAAAATCCTTTGTCTCTTGTGAAGAAGTACCGTATTTTTTGGACTATAAGATGCACTGGAGTATAAGATGCACCATGATTTTGAAGAGGTAAACTTTAAAAAAAAACGTTTTTGCACTCTGCATGCCTCCCAAATCCTCTGCACATCTCATTTTTTTTGCAAAAATAAAAAGGGGGGCCTGCAGAGGCTTTGGGAGGCTTCCAGAGTGCTCCTAGAGGCTGGGAGGGCAAAACGTTTTTTGCTCATTTCTGCCCTCCCTAGCCCCCAGGAGCACTCTGGAAGCCTCCTAAAGGTTATGCACATCCATTTTGCAAAGGGGGCGGGGTTTCGGTAGGCCAAAAATGCTGTATTCAGTGTATAAGACACACCCAGATTTTAACCCTCTTTTTTTTGAGGGAAAAAGGTGTGTTTTATACTCTGAAAAATACGGTACTTTTATTTGCCCGAGTTGGCCATATTCTCGTGGCCTGACTCAGCGTGCCAACCTGTTGAAAAGTGCGAACTATTTTCTGGTTGCTTCTCGCGCGGCATGCAAAGCCAACCAGACCCTCGTTGTATTCTCCTCCTCTTGCCCTCCCTGGCTCTGAGGCTTTCTGCCGTTTCCCATCCTTTTCCACTTTTTTTTTGGTTTTGTTTTGCCCTAGAACGGTACTTCGGTGCTAAATGTATCCTGTGGCTTTTCCAAGATGGGGTGGTGACAGATGGCACCATGATTAGGAAGCGGGTAGCGACATTGGATGCAGCCAACAGCTGGCTATTTGGCTTCCGTTCGAGGACTGCGGTGTATGGCAGATGCTCCATCTGTTTAATAGACTGGTTTGCTTCAGAAGGAGATGCTGGGCCATTTTCTAAGAAGCTTGGCCCTGTTCGTATGATGGGGTGGGTGGGCAGGGGGGGGATGACAGCTAATCTCTCTGAAGCTGAAAACAAGGACTCGGATTATGTAGCTTCAGCCACTTTCGGTTCTGCTAATAATATTTGCATCCCTTGAAACATTGATCAGAATAATAGAGTTGGAAGGGACCTTAGAGATCTTCTTGTCCAACCCACTGCTCAAGCAGGAGATGCTACACCAAGGGTCCTCAAACCTTTTAAACAGGGGGCCAATTCATGGTCCCTCGGACTGTTGGGGGGGCGGGGGGTGGACCGGTTGGGGGGGCATGGCGTGGTGGTTACGTGACTGAGTGGGTGTGACGTGATCGTGTGACTAGGTGGTTGTGGCCACTTGAAGAGTCCATTGAACAATGCAAATTAAACTTTGATTTACTTTGCTGCTGGGAGGTGTTTTCTTTGCTTTTCTTTGCATGTTGTTGTTTTGGTTGGCTTTTCTTTTTATTAGATCATTTTCCCCCCAGTTCTTTAGAAGTCTAGTGGTCCCCTTCAGGAAACTCAGTTCTGCAGGAATTCTTCTCAGCCTTAAGGAGCTTGAGAAATCTCCCTCTCCCTCACTCCCTCCGTCTCTCTCTCTCTCTCTCTCTCTCTCTCTCTCTCTCTCTCTCTCTCTCTCTCTCTCTCTCTCTCTCCTCTCACTCCTCCCTCTCTTTCTGCCTCTGTCTCTCTCTTTCTCCCTCTCCCTCTCCCCCCTACTTTCCTCCCTCCACTCCCTTACATGTGCGCGCTTGTGCACAAACACACACACAAAGAGAGAAAGATATTTCATAATTCATTTCTAATTCAATGCATTCTTTTCCCATACTGGGGAGCGTGACTCTGACTTCTCTCCCTCTCTCTCCCCTCCTCTCTCTTTCTGTCTCTCTCTCTCTCTCTCTCTCTCTCTCTCTCTCTCGGTGGGGGAGGTGAAAAACGGGCCATTTCTGCCCATTTGTTTGCCTCCTGGAGCATCTGTGCACCCCATTTTTCACCTCGCCTGCCTCCAGAATGTCTCTGCAGGCCAAAGTTGTTGGCATTAACCTTTTAATTCCAGCCTGCTGAGCTCGAGAATGTAATGCACTCAGCCGATGGATGGGTTCCTTCACAGACTGGATTAATGGCTGTAGTTTGATGACCCTATACCATTCTTGATTAGGCTTGATTGTTTATACAATACAATACAATAGCAGAGTTGGAATGGACCTTGGAGGTCTTCTAGTCCAACCCCCTGCCTAGGCAGGAAGCCCTATACCATTTCAGACAAATGGCTATCCAACATCTTCTTAAAAATGTCCAGTGTTGGGGCATTCACAACTTCTAGAGGCAAGCTGTTCCACTGATTAATTGTTCTAACTGGCAGGAAATTTCTCCTCAGTTCTAAGTTGCTTCTCTCCTTGATTAGTTTCCATCTGTTGCTTCTTGTCCTGCCCCCAGGTGCTTTGGAGAATAGCTTGACTCCCTCTTCTTTGTAGCAACCCCTGAGATACTGGAACACTGCTATCATGTCTCCCCTAGTCCTTCTTTTCATCAGACTAGACATACCCCGTTCCTGCAACCGTTCTTCATATGTTTTAGCCTCCAGTCCTGTAATCATCTTTGTTTGAAACAAGTTGGTCTCCATCTCTTTTTATAATCCTGCAGTGATGAAGCACCCACAACATCTTTGCTAATATATTTTTCTTGTTTTATATCACAGATTCCATTTCTATATTGAACAGTGTGTTTTCTAGGTGTCCAATGTATGAAAACATAAACATCATAATTGTTATAATCACGTACATATAGACATAAATGTGATAGTATCAATCGTTACTGAAAAGTATGCTATATTCCATTATAATATCAATTATAGAACCATCAAAATATATACTAATCTTTTTTTCTTTCTTTCTTTCTTTCTTTCTTTCTTTCTTTCTTTCTTTCTTTCTTTCTTCCTTTCTTTCTCACACGGTCCCTGTTTCATGTAAATCCACTCATCTAACCTCCGTATCTTTCAGCTAACCATTTGTACAAAAGTTCCCACGTCACAAAATATTCCGAATCTTCTTTTTGTTTGATTTTTAGAGTTAACCTATCCGTTTCTGCACATTCCAGATTTTTTAAAAATTATATTATCATCTGTAGGGGTTTTTACATTTTCCCAGTATTGTGCATATACAATCTTGTCTGCTGTTAGAATATGTAAATTTAAATGTGTTACCTTTATTATAATTTCCTTCTTTGTGTTGTTTTATCATCGTTTCCAGCCATCTGTGTATTTTTTTCCAGGTTTTTTTTTTTTTTTGGCTTTGGGAATAGACCACCACAAATGATAATATGAACTTGTTTCACCCACAACTTCTGGAAGCAAGCTGTTCCACCAGTTAATTGTTCTCACTGTTAGGAAGTGTCTCCTTCATTCTAGATGGCTTCCCTCCTTGATTAGTTTCCATCCACTGTTTCTTGCTTGCTTTCAGGTAATTTGATAAAAAAAGTTAACCCCCTCCTTTTTGTGACGACTTCTCAAATCTTTTCACTAGATTAGCAATTCTTGTAATTGTTCATCATAGGTTTTAATCTTCACGCTTTTAATCATCTTGGTTACTCTTCTCTGCACTCTTTCCAAAGTCTCACCATCTTTTTTGCAATGAGGTTACCAAAATTGAATGCAGAATTCCATATGTGGTCTTACTAAGGTTTTATAGAATGGTATTAATACTTCATGTGATCTTGATTCTATCCCTCTATTTTTGCAAGCAAGGATTGGTTCTCCTTCACCAGTGAATCCGGGGACAATAGCGAGGAGCAAGTGAGTCATTGCCCAGTCAGTATAATTTCTACATTCTGTAGAAGGGTGATGAGTAAAATGTGAGAATCTACCAAGACTGATTTTCATAAGCAAACTCAAAACACTGAGTGTTTTCCAACTGCTTTTACAGGACATTCAAAGTTAGATGCTTGGAAGCTAAATGGGCTGTATCAGAAAGCTGTCCAAGGAACAGGTACACATGACCAGGTTTGTACATGACATTATTGAATCCTGACCCTTGTCATGTCTTGACCAAGACAGTCTTGAATCTTGACTTCATAGAATGGACCTTGGATGTCATCTAGCCCAACTCTTGGTCAAGAGATCTTATATACTCTGCTCCAGTTTCTATTTTAATTTTTATTGAAGACTTTAAGTATGGACACAAGTTACAAAAAAAAAAGAATAAAAAGTGCAAAGAAAAAGAAAAAGAAAGAAAAAAAGTGAGAAAAAGGGAAAAAAGTAGAATAAGCAAAAAGAAAAGTGACTTCTAATTTTCATCCTAAACAAAGAGGAACAAATTTGATAACTCATCACACCTTATAAATTTACAAACAAATGTCTTCCCCTAATGAATGTGTTCTATATGCAAAACCATAAATCATCAATTTTTCAGTCCTGGTATCACCGAAAAGTCTGCAAAGGGTTACTAGAGCTTTATAATAACCTGTCTTATTTAAGTTTGATCAAACAAGACAACTTTATATTCCTTTCTTTTTAGTTCTAAGAATCTTGATCTTTGTTTTATTCATATGTTGTCTTCCTTTTTCTCATTTCAGAGGCTTCTTTGAGGCTTTAACAGATCTCTTTTGTAAATCCAATGGAAAGTCATTAACTGGGTCATTGAATTGGTTTGTCTTTTGTATTTCCGCTTTGATTTTGAAAACTTTAACCATCTTCTTTTATCTATCCAGTAAAAGCTACACTCCTGTTTCAACATTCCAAATATTTAAATTGTAATATACCTTTTATATTTTCACATTCTGAAAAAGTAAACTTGCCTATCATGTGCAGATAAGTGTGACTTTATAGCGTAAATAATTTCTCTAAATCATACCCATTGTCAAAAAGTCATTCTTCAGTTTTCTATTGTATAATTGACTTTTGATAATCTTTGTTGTTGTTAGTTACGAAATCATGTCCTACCCATTGCGACCCCATGGGCAATGTTCCTCCAGGCCTTCCTGTCCTCTACCATCCTCTGGAGTCCATTCAAGCTCACGCCTGCTGCTTCAGTGACTCCATCCAGCCACCTCCTTCTCTGCCATCCCCTTCTTCTTCTTTTGCCCTCCATCATTCCCAGCATGAGGCTCTTCTCCAGGGAGTTCTTCCTTCTCATTAAGTGGCCAAAGTCTTTGAGATTCTCCTTCTAAAGAGCAGTCAGGATTGATCTCCTCTAGGACTGACTGGTTGAATTGCCTTGCAGTCCAAGGGACTCGCAGGAGTCTTCTCCAGCACCAGAATTCAAAGGCCTCCATTCTTTGGTGCTCAGCCTTTCTTATGGTCCAACTTTCACAGCCATCCATTGCAACTGGAAAAAACCATAGCCTTGACTACACACTTTTGTAGGCAAAGTGATGTCTCTGCTTTTTAGTATGCTGTCTAGATTTGCCATAGCTTTCCTCCCCAGGAGCAAGCTGGCTTCAGTCCCCATCTGCGGTGATCTTGGAGCTCAGGAAAATAAAATCTGTCACTACCTCCATTTTCCCCATCTATTTGCCAGGAATTGAGAAGGACAGATGCTATGACCTTAGTTTTCTTAATATTGAGTTTCAAGCCAACTTTTGCACTCTCCTCCTTCACCCGCATCAAGAGGCTCTTTAGTTCCTCTTCCCTTTCTGCCATTAAAGTGATAACTTTACTGCGCTCTTAGTTTTGCTAAAACAGAAAACCTTATATTGGAATTCAAATAAAACAGACCCCAAAGAAATCTGGGTTTTTTTTCCCTCCTGAGAAGCTGTTTGAAAAGTTTATTTTCCTTAAATAACCTTAGAGTGGATATTTTCCCCTGAGGAAAATACAGGCATTTTGCAGAAATGCATTTGGCTGTTGTAACCAGTAATTAGGATTTGAATTCAGTTTGCACTAGGTGGCATTGTATTCCTCTTCGAAGAAAGCACCTGCCACCTGGAATCCTAGATCCTCGGCTGTCACTTGCAATTCCCAGATAGAAGCTGTGACAGTGAGCACAAAGACACAATTACACCTCGAATGCAAAAAAGCTGATATTGTTGAGCTACCTGATAACCCAAACTGTATATTCTAACCTATTAAAGGAAATAACAAATGTATAAGAATGACAAATGTAAAGAAGAATAACAATTATGTGAATGTATACTCAAAATGGTATGTAAGAGATTAAAAAATAATTTTTTTATGTGGGAAAATGGCCTCCGTCAGGCCAGCTTCAGGATTGACACAGAGATTCACTTAACAACAGTGGCAAGAAAGGTCGTAAAATGGGATAAAACTCACTGGACCACCATTTCGCTTAACAACAGAAAATCAGGGCTCAGTTGTAGCTGTCGAATCGAGGCTTATCTGTCAGAAGTAGGACTGGTGTAGACAAACTCACATTGAAAGTGCAGCTGGGCTAGGATGCAGGCACATCGGTGAGCTTCATGTTTGATTTTGATTTTGATTTTTGATTTTATTGGATTTATATACCGTGCCACTTTCCCAAAAGGGACTCGGGGTGGTGCACAGGAAATTAAAACACAATAAAACAGTACAAAATAATAAATACATCCTAGACTGAATAAAATCCTATTAAATTAGAGATGCCTGTGCTAAAATCAATTTAAAACCCTTATTAAAACTTAGTGTAATTTAAAACCAGTCGATGATATAATCTCAGAAGTTAGGCCAGGCCAGCTAAGTGAAAGAAATGCCTCTTTAGGTGTTTGGGAAGAAAATCAACAGCAGCATCTAGATAATTTGAAGGCCAACAGTAGATGGCAGGATGCACCTTAATACTTTTTTCCCCCCCCTCCCAACGCACCACAAAGTTTCCAATAACTAGTGGACTGGAACATGAGTTCTGCTAGAAGTGATTTGCTTCAATAAAATTATCTGTGTGAATGGGGGGGGGGGGGTGGCAGAGTAGTCTCCCTCTGCTTAGCTGGCTGACATTTCAACAATTCCAAAGGTGTTGCTCAGAAGCCCATTGGGCGATCATTTTGAGTGACGGCCTGGAGAATGCCTCCTGACAGCCTTTGTTTTCCCGCTGTCTCCTCCCCAATCCTGGCACGAGGACACGGCATATATACGTTAGGTGGAAATCTAAGTGCCTCTTGTAAGAGGGCAGGAGGAAAGCCATTTCCTGATATGAATTAAGAGAACAATGCAATATACTGGAGTAGTTACTGTCTGCTCGTGGGAGATAGATAGATCCTTTCTTTTTACAAGGCCCATTTATGTGTCTGACGATAACCATCAGGCTGAAGGGATAATGGCTGGAACTGACGCGCTCGGCGGCCATCTCAAGAGGCCTCTGATGGAACAACTTGATTTCCAGCACAAATATGATTTTGCGTCGCCGTGTGGGCAGCCCTTCCGCTTCTCTGAGCGCTGAAACGACAGGGCTGCATTTCTTTCTCGACGTGAGACACGTTGACAGGAACATCAAGCATAGGAGGACAGAGTTGGAAGGGGCCTTGGAGGTCTTCTAGTCCAACCCCTGTCCAAAACAGGAGACTTTAGACCATCTGGTCAAATGGTTGTTTGATCTTTATGTAGATGTGCAGGTATCCTCTTCAAGACATGGTGGCTCAGGGGCTAAGACACTGAACATGCAAATCAGAAAGGTTGGCAGTTCAGCAGTTCGAATCCCCGGCACCGGGAGTGAGCTCCCGTTACTTATAATAATAATAATAATAAATTTAATTTGTTGATCGCTCCCTCTCCCCGAAGGGACTCGGAGCGGTGCACAGGGCAAATAAAACAATAAATACACACACATAATTAAAAACAAATTAAATATTATCCCTGCGCTAAAAATTCCCAGTTAAAAATTACTAAAATCCCCATCTAAAATTACTTGTTCCAGCTTCTGCCAACTAGCAGTTTGAAAGCATGAAAAATAGGAACCACCTTTGGTGGGAAGGTAAGAGCGTTCCGTGCGCCTTCAGCATTTAGTCATGCCGGCCATATCATCACGGAGACGTCTTCGGACAGCACTGGCTCTTTGGCTTTGAAACGGAGATGAGCACCGCCCCCTAGAGTCGGGAACGACCAGCCCATATGTACAAGGGGAACCTTTACATTTACCTATGTATCATCATCATCATCTTTTAATGACCCCATAATCCCTTGCAGGGTGGAATCTGGGCAACTGAATGGAACTAGCAGAGTGTTTAATGGCCAGATGCCCTTCCTGTCGCCAAAGCTTTGGCTTTATGCCTAAGGCTGGAGTAGAACTCACAGTCTCCCGGTTTTTAGCTAGAAGCCTTATGCACTACATCAAACTGGCTATTAGCCACAAGTACATTGCACAGCACAATGATGTCACTGAAAGAACACCATTCATTTCACTGCCCTTTCACAATGGCACTAGGAAGAATGATGGTCACTTTAGCAATTCCCAATCTTCCTTCCTTCCTTCAAAAAATCAAGGCAACAATTCTAATCAGATTTTTCATAATTTGCCCAAGCCTAATTCTGGGTAAATTGTGCATATTTTTCATCATTTGCACAGGGAACAATGAATCCAACCAAGGAGTCATGAATGAGAACAATGTGACATTAAAGCAGGAGTCCATTCATCTTCATCTCATCTTCATTGACAGGAAGCTGCTCTCTAGAGTTTCAAGCTGGAAGTTATTCCCCTCCCCCCAGTCTAGAAAAGAATAGAATAGCAGAGTTGGAAGGGGCCTTGGAGGTCTTCTAGTCCAACCCCCTGCCTAGGCAGGAAACCCTACACCCCTTCAGACAAATGGCTATCCAACATCTTCTTAAAAATGTCCAGTGTTGGAGCATTCACAACTTCTGGAGGCAAGTTGTTCCACTGATTAATTGCTCTCACTGTCAGGAAATTTCTCCTCAGTTCTAAGTTGCTTCTCTCCTTGATTAGTTTCCATTTGTTGCTTCTTGTTCTACCCTCAAGTGCCTTGGAGAATAGCTTGACTCCCTCTTTTTTGTGGCAGCCCCTCAAATATTGGAAGATTACTATCATGTCTCCCCTAGTCCTTCTTTTCATTAAATTAGACATTCCCAGTTCCTGCAACTGTTCTTCGTATGTTATAGCCTCCAGTCCCCTAATCCTCTTTGTTGTTCTTCTCTGCACTCTTTCTAGAGTCTCCACATCTTTTTTACATCGTGGTGACCAAAACTGTATACCGTATTCCAAGTGTGGCCCTTACCAAGGCCTTATAAAATGATATTAACACTTCACGTGATCTTGATTCTCTCCTTCTGTTGATGCAGCCTAGAACGGTGTTGGCTTTTTTGTCAGCTGCTGGCTCCTATTTAAATGGTTGTCCACTAGGACTCCAAGATCCCTTTCCCAGTTACTACTTTCGAGCAAGGTACCAGATATACTGTACCTGTGCATTTTGTTCTTCTTGCCTAAATGTAGAACCTCACTTTTTTCACCATTGAATTTCATTTTTAATATCAGGGCAGAGCAATTTTCCTGTGTTCTCGCCCACCTTCTGATTCAATCGGATGAAGGAGACTTTGCTTTAGAAATTCTTCCAATTTTTCAATGAAATCTTAAGGGAAGGCTGCCCCAGGAGGGACTTCTTCACCCGCTACTATACTCCTGTCATTGCAGAGATAGAACCTTGCCTATCAAAAAAACCCAAAAGCAGTTGGAGAATTTCTTTCTCCATTTGAGAAATGTCGATGTATTTTCTATTCCTTGTCTTTGCTCCCCAGTTTGGTGGATAAGTTTGAAAATGGCAGATGTCCAACTATCTTCTAGCCCTGGGTGGAGAAACGGAGGCTTCTTAATAGATGCCCAGAACATATGGATTCTAGAAGGTCAAAAACGAGATTAAAAAGGCATCTCCAAGGACAGCCATATGGCATTGTCAGTTTGGAGCAACCTTAAGCACATTTTATGGTGCCAATAGATTGTTCCTTGGTCAGCTATTTCATCCGATCTTAGCCATTCACGGTCCCTGTGGCCATAGCAACAGGAACAGGAACTCATAATCAGCAAAATAATTTACAAATGTATGCCCGCTGTAGGGTGGCAATCTGTGCAGATTTCATTTTATGGTGTCCCCACAACACCGCAGGGACATTTTCAATATAGCCTCACAACCAAATGGCTCACTTCTTTTTCTTGGAGACTGGATATTTCTCACATCTCATAATTTCCTAATGATGGGTTTTGAGCAGAAGTGGCAAATTACCTTGGAGCTCCTATAGTGATATTTCCCCCCCCCCCCACAAAGGCATGCATTGAGATGCATGAAGCTCGGCTTGTATTGGGCTTACTCAGGTAAGAGGGGGAAGTTTACGGCGCACTCTGAATTCAACCAGTTTCTTTTCCAATACATTGAATCCATCCGATCACAAACAGAAGAGAACCATTCAACCTCATGGGGATTGTTTTTTGTTTTTTGAAAGACATCTGGTAGAGCAGAGGTAGTCAACCTTTTTATACCTGACGCTCACTTTTGTATCTCTGTTAGTAGTAACATTTTCTAACCGCCCACTGATTCCACAGTCATGGTGATTTCTAAAGTAGGGAAGTCAATTCAATTAAAAAAAGGAAAGTACAGGTACTTCAGTATCGGACAAAACCCCTACCGCCCACCATGAAAGCTGGAACGCCCACTAGTGGGCGGTAGGGACCAGGTTGACTACCACTGTGGTAGACTGTCTGATGCAAGAAGTCAGGAATGAGGAAAGGGCTCAAAATTGCTACGGTCAACCCTGAAGCCAACCTGGCTGAGGCTGTTTTGTCCCTGCCTCACCGTTGCCATGAGCACTGAGAGGGGGAAGAGGATGGGGAAATAGATAAACAGGTTGGAACATCAAAACAAAAGGGTTTCCTGTGGGAACCAAGGTCCCAACGTGAACCAAGTGGCTGGGAGAAGAAGAGAGGAGTGACTAAGCAACCCGCCTGCACCTCAATTGGATAATGTGACCTGGGACATCAGGAGTGGGAGGGGCAGTCACTTTTACTTTTTAATTAGGTCAAAACCACAGGAAACTTAAGAATTGGTTTTTTTCACCGGTTGGGCCAACAGGATGTATCCAATGAACCTATTCTTTGAGGAATCTACCTGCCTTGGAGTGCTGTTCTCTATGGGTGCATTACTCGGAATGCTGATAGCTACAAGTTGATTTCATGATCAGTGTTGGGTTCCAGATCCCGCTGCAACCGGTACGGCGCAATGGGGCCCGGCATCCACCACATAAACATGTACAGCGCATGTGCATGCGTCTTTCCCTCCTGCTTCGCCTCTGTGTGTCTCTATGATGCTCCAGCTGCTCGGGGGAGCATTGAACAGGCGCCGTACATGGCGTGCATATGCGCGGAAGTGCCAACGGGCTCAAATACAGGTAAGGACGAGGGGCAGGCAGGTGGGCCCTCTGGAACGGTACCCAGTGCTCCTGGCAGGCACCATTACGCCCATACTGGGGCGTACCACCTGCAACCCACCCCTGTTCATGATACAAGAATCTGAATGGTTGTTGGTCAAGATGAATTGATGCCAGAGAAGAGTCAACGGACTTCAAGGGGAGCTGGACTTATGTCTCTTGCAGGGCTGTAAAGATTCCAAACTGATGATGGATTTGACCCCGCCCTTGGCCTCAGCCTGGCTGTCTCTTAGATAGCTACAGCTGAACTCAAGTGGGATTGAATGGAATGGACAGCTGCTCTGCTTCTCTGTAATGGGTAGGTGGAAAAGAGCTTGGGAGGAAGAGATGCTGCCTAGGAAACAGTCAGATAAGAGATGGTGTAGCCCACAGCTGCATAACTGGGTAGAGAAAGAGGTTCAGAAGGGACCGTCTCCACATCCTCAGCCTGTAAAGGAGATGGCAGAAGGTTTATACTTTCAGACTTTAAGGCTAATGCCAGGCAGACAAGGCAGGAAATAGGAATTAGACGAGGTAATTCTACTTTATTGTAAGGCTAGAATTAACAGAACCTGTTGCATAGTCTTGGCAAGAGATTCTTGAGACAAAATATAAATAGTGTTTCATTTCCTTCCTCCCTCCCTCCCTCCCTCCCTCGTCTTCCTTCATTCATCAACTTTCCTTCATCTTCCTTCCTTCCTTCCTTCCTTCCTTCCTTCCTTCCTTCCTTCATTCATTCATTCATTCATTCATTCATTCATTCATTCATTCATTCATTCCTCCCTGAGATCCCTTATTACCTTAGTACTGGAGTGTTTTGATTTCTAAACAGTCCTATGAACAACGTTTCTGTTTTTGTTGCCTGAACTTATCACAATTTCTTTAACCACCATTTAGCCACCTTTCATTGGCTTCATTGCTGCCAGGTGCTGCTCTGAAGTAGGCCCTTGATATGTTAGCATTCTACATGTTCTCAGTCTATGTTGAGTGAGGGAAAACAGGGAAAGACACTTGTGAATTATCAGGCTTGCTTTTATGAAATAAACAGCCAGTAGGATATATGACTTTCCCTAGACTCTTCTGTTCTGTTCTCCCCAAATAGATAGGATCATAGGCAGTTATGGTTTATCTTTTGTTTACCCAAAGATTGGGTTTATGTTCCATTTTTCCCTTGCTAGCTATCCCAGAAAGCAATATACTTTTTAAAATATATAGATACTATGTGCGGGACAGTGGTGGGATTCAAATTTTTTTACTACTGGTTCTGTGGGCATGGCTTGGTGGGCAGGGCATGGTTTGGTGAGTGTGGCTTGGTGGGCATGGCAGGGGAAGGTTACTGCAAAATCCCCATTCCCTCCCGATCAGCTGGGACTCGGGAGGCAGAGAATAGATGGGGGCGAGGCCAGCCAGAGGTGGTATTTACCAGTTCTCCAAACTATTCAAAATTTCCACTACCAGTTCTCCAGAACTGGTCAGAACCTGCTGAATGGCACCTCGGGTGTGGGAGGAGAGAAAAAAATGGGGATGGGAGAAGCAGAGGGCTTATGGAAAATGGTTTTGTGGCAAATTCTTGTCATCATTTCTCTCCTGGTTCCAAAAACTTTTGTGAAGTTAAAAGCTTTTGTAGTTCTTGGATGCTTTAAAAAAATAAAAACCATCACTGGAAATATAAATTAGAGCGTCTTTTCTTTCTGGCTTTTCTTTTCTTTTCTGTTTTTGGTTTGCTTCTTCTTTTAATGTCATGGTGCCCCCAGAGTAAAGATGTTGGCTGCACCAATCTGGGAATTCGGGATGTGTGATTTATTATAATATGTACTACTTCTGTGGCTTTTTGTCCTCAAAACAGCATGGGGACCCAAGCTCCAGCTACTTTGCATGCTAATAAAGATTGCAGCCTGTAATTATTCAGCAGTTACCGTATTACCCTCTTGATATAAATCACGCTTGGTTTACTTACTCTTGTTTGTTAGAACAAATTAGAACAACGACGGACCTCCGCTCCTTCCGTCAAAAACTGAAAACACACTTTTTCTGCTTGGCCGGCCTTGGTTAGTCTTCCGTTTATTAATTGGGTTTTTAAGGGGTTTGGCTTTTTAGTATTGTGGGTTTTTAGCGCAGGGATAAATTGTTTAATTTTCTATTTTATCTATTTATGTATTTTTATGTCTGTATTTTTAATTCCCCTGTGCACCGCTCCGAGTCCCTTTGGAGAGAGGAAGCGGTTTATAAATTAAATATTATTATTATTATTATTATTATTATTATTATTATTATTATTATTGTTGTTGTTGTTGTTGTTGTTGTTGTTGTTTCTGTTCCTTCGCCTCTTCCAGTGGGGATGAGCTCCTTGTAGTAGGACTGTGATTCCTTTTCTTTAATTCCTACAGTTTGAGCAAGAACGTCAACAAGACTCCCTTTTCTAGGCTAATGTTTTATTTTTATTTGCCGTCCTTCAATTGGATGGGATTTGGGCATGAGCCAAGTTAAAAAGAGGGGTTCCCCCCTCCCCTTGTATCCTGTCAAGGGATGTGGTGGCTGAGTGGCCCTGGGTTCTAACAATGGAGAAGGGCGGGGTATAAATTCGAAAAAATAAATAAAAATAAGATGCTCAGGATGTTGATCAGAAAGGTCGGCAGTTTGGCGGTTTGAATCCCTAGCACCGTATAATGGAGTGAGCTCCTGTTACTTGTCCCAGTTTCTGTCAACCTAGCAGGAAATGTAAAAAAAAAATTGCAAGTAGAAAAATAGGAACCACCTTCGGTGGGAAGGTAACAGCGTCCCATGCGCCTTTCGCATTTAGTCACGCCGGCCACATGACCACGGAGACATCTTCGGAAAGTGCTGGCTCTTTGGCTTTGAAATGGAGATGAGCACCGCCCCCTAGAGACAGGAACAAGGAGCACATATATGCGAGGGGAACCTTTACGTTTACCTTAAGCTACTCAGCTACCCAGCCTACTGTATGTGTGAATATACCTGTTCAATTTGTTCTATACATCGCAAATAAATTTAACCCATAAAAACGTTATTTGACTGATGGATTAATATAATGGCTAAATACATAGGTGATCCTAAAATAGCCTGAAAGGGGAAGCAGAGAAGGCTGTTGAGATCAATTTATGATGATGTGAGATGGTCACCCTATTTTTATTCCTATTCTTATATCCTATTGATTCTTCTCCAGCTGTTACCTAGAGACAGCCTATTCAGCTGACTCTCTGAACTGTTTTTTCTCAGCTAGTGATTTAACTAAGATAATTGCATGAGAACAAATAATCTTAAGTTTTCCTCTCCCCACACTCATTGTTTTCCCTTTTATGCCATATCCTTTAGCTTGTAAGTGTCGGGGTTCCGACAGATGCCCTAATTAAATCATGAGCCTCGAGCCAAGCTTCAAAAGAAATCCAGTTATTTATTAGGAGCAACATGTCGGCATGAACCCAAGTGAAGCCAATTTCATTATATTTAAGTACAATGACAATGAAGACTATACTTAAAGCCAGCTCTGACCCCATGTAATATACAGCCCATCTATGACCCTGTTTCCACCCCCTCCCCCGCCTCCAGAGTGTGTCATAAATCACATTCTCCAACAGAGCACTTTCTGTAGAGATCACTCCCCCCCCCTCTGGCAGCTGTGGGTAACCTGGGACACAACCTTGAGAGAGATAAATCTGGCATGTGCATCTGTCTTTTGCTGCTGTGATGTTTCATCTGCTTCCCATCCTCCCCCTTTCCTATGGCAACTCGAGAGCAAGGTCAGGGATGCTTTGCGAGTTGACAGCAAGATTCAATGCAGAGAAAGCAACAGCACTGGAGATAATACAGGTAGTCCTTGACCTACAACAGTTGGTTTAGTGACCATTCAAAGTTACAATGGCACAGAATTGTCATGTCATCAAAATTCAGGACACTTGGAAACTGGCTCATATTTATGACCGTTGTAATGTCCCAGTGTTCATGCGATCCACATTTGCGACCCTCTGACAAGCAAAAAAAAGAAGTTAATGGGGAAGCCAGATTCACTTAACAACCATGTCACTAACAGAAGAAGTGCAGTGATTCGCTTAACACTTGGGGGCAAAAAAGGTCATAAAACGGGGCAAATTTTTTAACAAATGCCCCACTTAACGACAGAAAGGTGACAAGGTCTTCTGAACCCCTTTTGCGACCTTCTGACAAGCAAAGTCCATGGGGAAATCCAGATTCACTTAAACAACCGTGTTACCAACTTAACAATTGCAGTGGATCACCTAACAGCCGTGGTAAGAAAGGTCGTGAAATGGGGCAAATCTCACTTAACAACGGTATCACTTAGCAAGAGAAATTTTGGGCTCAGTTGGGGTCATAATCTGAGGACTAGCCATGCTTGTAATACAATAGAAAAAATGGAATTTCCTTTATATGCAGGTTGATATAAAAGAGAAAATATGATTTGATGCAGGCCATATACAGTAGCAACTGCCAACAAAAGTACATCTAGTCAAGACTGTGGTTTTCCCAATTACAATGGATGGCTGTGAAAGTTGGACCATAAGGAAGGCTGAGCGCCAAAGAATGGAGGCCTTTGAACTCTGGTGCTGGAGAAGACTCCTGCATTGAGTCCCTTGGACTGCAAGGCCATCCAACCGGTCAATCCTAGAGGAGATCAACCCTGACTGCTCTTTAGAAGGCCAGATCCTGAAGAGGAAACTCAATGACTTTGGCCACTTGATGAGAAGGAAGGACTCCCTGCAGAAGAGCCTCATGCTGGGAACGATGGAGGGCAAAAGAAGAAGGGGACAGCAGAGAATGAGGTGGCTGGATGGTGTCACCGAAGCAGTCGGCGTCAGCTTAAATGTCCTCCAGAGGATGGTAGAGGACAGGAAGGCTTGGAGGAACATTGTTCATGGGGTTGCGATGGGTCGGACACAACTTTGCAACTAACAACAACAGCAACAAATATAGTAGCAAATCCTAGGTTTGGGCAAACTTGTACATAAATTTGATTATAACAGCGGCAAATGAAGAAGGAATATTATTCTTTTTTAAAATGCGAAAGGCAAACAGTTTAGACTGTGTATATACAAAAGTCACATATCTGCACATTGGCAGCATGCCCTGCTCTGCATGCTGGAGGGTGCAACCTTAGTACTTGGCATGTTCATTAAAAAATCATCGCGGGCTTATTTATTATTAAATATATCTACCCATAGGCTATTACATCCACTAACACTACTTGGCTTTCTCTCCCGATTGTAATAAGAATAATACAATTCCAGGTAAAATGAAATAAAACTTGATGTGGATGGGAGAAAATGAGTGAATAAAATTGTGGTGGGCATCTACACAACCCCGAAAGAAGAACATAGTTTAGTTTATTCGATTTCTATCCCGCCCTTCTCCAAAAGGACCTAGTGTTGCAGAAAATAACAAGGCTTGGTCTTCTCAGAATCAGGAAAAGTTTATTATAGCTGCCAGGTTCAGAAAGCTAGTCAAAGGCCAGCATGTAACTTCTGAACAGTCTTCCGATAGCAAACACGCATTCTTATACTTTGACAAAGACAACATCACCCAGAAATACAATTCATCTCTGATTGGTTAAGCTCCTTATTGCTAGGCAGAGAAGCATGCAGGAAACATTAATTTCATTCTGATTTATGTGGTTAAGCCCTATGTCTGACTTGCAAGGGACTTGGATTTCCAACTAACTCGACCTACTTACAAGCAGGTGTTCGTGGTTGAATTTCCTGAGTGTCTCAAAGATGCTTTTTGTACCTTAAAGAGAAATAGAAATGACTAAAGATAATCTAGTCTGACCCCGACTCATCTCACTCTTATGTCTAAAACTCGCTTTATGCCCTGCCTCAATAGGAATCGAAGGGACTTCGGAGGTCTTCTAGTTCAACCCTCTTCCCAAGACTTATATCTTCTTGAATACCTCCAGTAATGAAGCATCCAGAAGACCTGTACTAGGGATTCGAACTGGCAAACTGCCGATCTTTCTGATCGACAAGCTCAGTGCCCTAGCCACTGAGCCACCTAATCAGGTTATATTAACTCTCTCCATTCTTTTGGGATGTGTGTGATAGGCAAGTAACATTGGGGAAAGTTCTCCCACAAACAAGCTGCCTCTGTTGCAGGTAAGGCGTTTGTAAGAGAAAAACCGGCAGAGCCAGGTGGTGGAGGAGTCAAACGAAGCACCAGTTTGGAGTCTCCGCATAGCCACCAGACAACTTTCTAATGTTTCCTCCGGGTGAATTTTAATACGTTGTGGTGACTCACCACCATCTTTTCAAATTACCGTAACGTTTGAAAGAGCTGCGCTTTTAAAAACTCGCTGCAAAGCAAGAACGTCTTATTTCATAGTCGGATTCAATTACGAATCCCTCGTCATTCATGGATGATTACAGCACAAATTGTGGGTGTCCGTCTCAAGCAGGCACACGAGTTAGGGGTGTTTGCTGCTAGAATTCAGCTTTCCACCACACCATATATTTTCCTAGAACCACTCAAGGATGTAGCTGCCTGCCCAAGGTGTAAGAAGTTGCTTAGTATTTATGGTGCATCTGATAGAGCAAATATCTCCTTCAAGGAGACACACATATATCACTTGAACTTTAGCACATATTACATTGTCCTAATGGAAAACTGTTATAGCTGAATGATTTCTTTCTTCCTTTTTTCTTTCCTTCTTGTACTCCCTCATATTGGAACATGGCTTTTTTTGAAATGTGCTCATTTATGTTTTATTGGAACATGAACTTTAGGTTTATTTCTCACCAACATTCTGCCCTTACAAAAGAAATCTCATTTTCTCCAGGAAAGAGACAGAGCGAGGGGACGACATCAATAAAGTCAGTTTTGAAATAAGAACAAAAATTCCAATTGGGAGCTTCGTTTGAAAATGCACCGTGACAAAACGAAACATCGCTCTCTTCCATCTCATGGTTGGCAAGGCAGAGGAAAGCCTCGGCAGGCAAAAAAAATAAAAATAAATGCGCAGGGACAGTACAGGTGGTACCTTGCTCAATAGTAGTAACTGTGAAAGGGATCTTGGAATCCTAGTGGACAACCATTTAAATTGAGCCAGCCATGTGCAGCCGCTGCAAAAAAAGACAACATATTTTCTAGGCTGCATCAACAGAGGGATAGAATCAAGATCGCATGAAGTGTTAATACCACTTTATAAGGCCTTGGTAAGGCCACACTTGGAATCCTACATCCAGTTTTGGTTGCCACGATGTAGAAAAGATGTGGAGACTCTAGAAAGAGTGCAGAGAAGAGCCACAAAGTTGATTAGGGGACTGGAGGCTAAAACATATGAGGAACAGTTGCAGGAATTGGGTATGTCTAGTTTCATGAAAAGAAGGACCAGGGGAGACATGATAGCAGTGTTCCAATATCTCAAGGGGTTGCCACAAAGAAGAGGGAGTCAAACTATTCTCCAAAGCACCTGAAGGCAGAACAAGAAGCAATGGGTGAAAACTAATCAAGGAGAGAAGCAACTTAGAACTGAGGAGAAATTTCCTGACAGTTAGAACAATTAATCCATGTTACAGCTTGCCTCCAGAAGTTGTGAATGCCCCAATACTGGAAGTTTTTAAGAAGATGTTGGATAGCCATTTGTCTGAAGTGGTATAGATTTCCCTGCCTAGGCAGGGGGTTGGACTAGAAGACCTCCAAGGTCCCTTCCAACTCTGCTATTGTATTTTATTATTGTATGATGGCTATAATACTGACAGGGCAAAACACTTGTATAAAGCCAAGCTAAGGAAAATTTATATTTAAGCAATATAAGAGGCAAAATCAAAAAGTTGACTCAAGGATGAAACCCAGTTAAGCTGGTCATTGCCCAAGGATGATCCGTCTTGAGGCAGATAATTGTATCGAGGGAAAGACCTAAAACCTAGAAGGATGACTCATTGCATAGCCAGCTTTTTACTGCATTAAGAGATACTATTAACCTCTTGTTTTGGTCATCCATCATGGTGAATGGCATGGCTCAAATTGCAGTTTTCTGACTGTAGCCGCTTTGTATCAAACCACAGTGATCATATAAAACAGGGCTCAATATTTCAGCTAGGATGTTCCCACAAAAGAAAAAAGAAAAAGAAAAGAAAAAATTGGCTGATATATCATAAGATGTTCAAATCCCGTGATTTGTTATATATAGTTTTTGAAGTCTTTCCATTCTGTTGAGACATCATGCCATTAAGGTATCACGAATACCGGTTGAGGTGGATGGAGGCAGCCTTGAAGAAAAATGGTCTTCTAGTCCAACCCCCTGCCTAGGCAGGAACCTTATACCGTTTCAGACAAATGGCTATCCAACATCTTCTTAAAGACTTCCAGTGTTGGAGCATTCACAACTTCTGGAGGCAAGCTGTTCCACTGGTTAATTGTTCTAACTGTCAGGAAATTTCTCCTCAGTTCTAAGTTGCTTCTCTCCTTGATTAGTTTCCACCCATTGCTTCTTGTTCTGCCCTCAGGTGCTTTGGAGAATAGCTTGACTCCCTCTTCTTTGTGGCAACCCCTGAGATATTGGAAGACTGCTATCCTGTCTCCCCTAGTCCTTCTTTTCATTAAACTAGACCTACCCAGTTCCTGGGCAATTTTTCCTCTATTTTCCCATCAAAGATTCCCAGGAGAAACAATTCCAACTTCCACTCTATCCTTTGCTCAGTTATCTCTTCCAGCTGCATGCATTTGAATATTTTCGTGGAAGGCTTATTTTGGGGGAAGAGGGCTTATTTCAGCACATGCGCTCAAAAGCCCGATTGGGCTTATTATCCAGGGAGATCTTATTTTCGGGAAAACAGGGTAGTTGGGTCCTGAAACATCTTCAAGCCAACCACCAACCTCAGAGAGCATCAAGTGCTCCAAACTTTCTGTTTGTTGCCAGGAAAATGATATGGATGGGTCCATACAGTTACAATACAATAGCAGAGTTGGAAGGGACCTTGGAGTCCAACCCCCTGCCTAGGCAGGAAACCCTATACCCTTTGAGACAAATGGCTATCCAACATCTTCTTGAAGACTTGCAGTGTTGGGGCATTCACAACTTCTGGAGGCAAACTTCTGTTCCACTGATTAATTGTTCTAACTGTCAGGAAATTACTCCTCAGTTCTAAGTTGCTTCTCTCCTTGATTAGTTTCCACCCATTGGAAAGAATCACACAGGCTATTCCCAGAATCACACAGACATTTGCTTAATGTCTGTATAATTCACTTAACAACACTGATTCGCTTAACAATCCTGGGAAAATGGGACATCAAATCGGGCACAACGCACTGAACAATCACCTTCTTTAGCCACATTGATACTGGTTGCAATTGCAGTCATAAATGGAGGACTTTCTGTATTTAGATTTCGTCTCTGGAGCGCTTCATATTTGTTTCATCTTTTCTGTTTTGGTTTTGTTTATTGTTTGCATTTTCGTTTCTATAATTGTGCCAGGTAATCTTGCAAAGTCACATAAAATTAAAATCAAGTTTGAAGTAGGGTTTGTTAATTGCAGCATTTTGTTGTGGTTATTGTTTCCGAGGAGATTAATGAGGTGAATTATTGTAATATAATTAGGCTATCGTACATCTAATCTCTTACATACCCTTGCGGTTTCCTGTTATTCAAGTATCACTTGAAGGTTAATTTCACTTAGCTGGTGTATTTTTGACTTTGGTAAAACACTTTCCATTGAAATATGTTCATAATTATATTTGGAAGTCATTAGTGGCAGCTTTGCCAAAATTACCGTAAGCCTCCCCAGTTAGAGGTAAAGATATTATAAGTTATTTAATCTACACATGCTCAGAATGTGCCCATCAAACTCGGAAGCACCATATGCTCTTCCTTGGATTGCAGTGGAGTTGATGAATGCACCAAGGATGAAGCGTTGCAGAAGTTGGTTTCAATTGTCCATCAAGATGATATACAGCAATTATTGAAGAAACCCAGGCCGGGAAGCCTGCGAATTTCCATTAGACAACTGCAAACAATGTCATTTTTATGTTCTAAATGACAAATCCAATAATCCCTTTGGCCATTTTCAAAACGTTTTTTAATTTCACCTTTAAAAAGGGGAAGGGGGAAAAAAGAGTCTGGCACGCCAGAAGTTAACCAATTCTTCTTTTCACAACCAGAGGCAAAGAACTTAAGCGAGTAGAATGCTCCAGTTAGATTACGTATTGTGTGTGTTTGTGTGTGTGTGTGTATGTGTGTGTGTGCCTGAGGTTTTTTAAAAATTATCTTTCCTCATTTTGAACAGCTGTGTATGTTATTAATGCCGCGAGTCACAATGAAACTGTTTATTCATCATGCTTCTCTCCCAAAGCATCCAATCAACTATTGTTGCCATGATATTAATTCTTCTCAATTCTCTTCCTATTCTGGTTGGGTTTTTTTGTTTTGTTTGCAAATCTCTCCTCTTCTTGTTGAATCCATTCTTGGTTCTTTGTAGCATGCCTTTATTGATACATTTACTGTACCTCTTCTGCCCCCATTTGCTGAATGATAGGTGTCAGTCCTGTCCCAACTTGGGTGCTTAGGAAAGAAAGACCCTCGACTTCATTTGAAGAGAAAAGGTATATTCTTTTACTAAAGCCAAGTGGTCACGTTCTAAGCAATACGATACAATACAATACAATACAATACAATACAATACAATACAATACAATACAATACAATACAATACAATACAATACCAGAGTTGGAAGGGACCTTGGAGGTCTTCTAGTCCAATACCCACCCACCCCCGCCTAGGCAGGAAACCCTAAACCATTTCAGACAAATGACTGTCCAACATCCTCTTAAAGACTTCCAGTGTTGGGGCATTCACAACTTCTGGAATTAAGCAAAGCCAGATAGAATAGAATAGAATAGAATAGAATAGAATAGAATAGAACAGAACATTGGAATGAAGAAGAGAAGAGAAAAGAATGAAGAATAGAATAAAGTAGAGTAGAGTAGAATAGAAGAATAGAATAGAATAGAATAGAATAGAATATTGGAATGAAGAAGAGAAGAGAAAAGAATATTGGAATGAAGAATAGAATAAAGTAGAGTAGAGTAGAGTAGAATAGAATAGAATAGAATTCTTTATTGGCCAAGTGGGATTGGACACACAAGGAATTTGTCTTTGGTGCATATGCTCTCAGTGTACATAGAAGTCAAGATATATTTGTGAAGAATAAGGTACAACACTTAATAGCCATAGGATACAAATAAGCAACCAGGAGACAATCAATATCAATATAAATCATAAGGATACAAGCAACAAAGTTACAGTCCTGCAGTCATATGTGGGAGGACATGGATGCTAGGAACGATGAGAAGACTAATAGTAATAGTAATGCAGCCTTGGTGAATGGTTGGACAGTGTTGAGGGAATTATTTGTTTAGCCGAGTGATGGCATTCGGGGGGAAAACTGTCCTTGTGTCTAGTTGTTCTGATGTGCAGTGCTCTATAGCGTCGTTTTGAGGGTAGGAGTTGAAACAATTTATGTCCAGGATGTGAGGGGTCTGTAGATATTTTCACGGCCCTCTTTTTGACTGGTGCAGTGTACAGGTCCTCAGTGGAAGGCAGGTTGGTAGCCATTGTTTTTTTTCTGCAGATCTGAATATTCCCATGTAAACTCAGTGTTTTTCTCTTCTTCCAGATCCCCCACCTTCTTGGTCATCTTGTTGATGTCCAAAGATATTCAGACTAGGTGTTTTGATAACAGTTCCAAACTTTGGCGCTCCTTTGGTGGGTTTTTGTATTCTCTTCTCAGACCTATGCCCTTGGATCTCTCAACCGTTGTTTCTGGTTGGCACTTCTAGTTCCTGTCATCTCCCTCCTAGCATTCTCCCCTTCCCCCTTTTATGGCAGGATGCCAACGATGTGAAGTGAAGCTGAAAACAGTGCGATGGCAGATCTGACAGCTTTGTTTTAAATTTTAAACACATTTTAGGCGGGTCTAGAACAACTCGCCGCAGGCTTGCCATGGCCAATTCTCCACCCAGGCAACTCGCCGCAGGAAAATTCAATGCTGTATTAATCATTTCATTCAGGCACTTTTATTATTGGGGACCACATTTTCATCAGAATTATTGCAATTCCTGTATTTCTGGATTGACCTTCTTTATTTTATTATTATTGGCCACGTTTTCATCTAAATTAATTTAACTTTTCTATTTGTTGAAGAGGTGTCCCGCACTAAGTTGGCCTCAGTGAGTTGTCCAGTTTCAAGGAACAATACTTGTAGTGTTTTTAAGAGTTTAAATACGGGTATTAGATGCATACATATAGGTCAGGGCAGAGGTGGGATTCAGCAGGTTCTGAGCAGTTCTGAAGAACCGGTAGTGGAAATTTTGAGTAGTTGGGAGAACCGGTAAATACCACCTCTGACTGGCCCCTCCCACATCTATTCCTTGCCTCCCAAGTCCCAGCTGATCAGGAGGAAATGGAGATTTCCATTTCCCCCTGGAGTGGGGTAGGAATGGAAATGTTACAGTATCTTTCCCCTGCCATGCCCACCAAGCCACATGCACCAAGCAATGTCACGCTCACCAAGCCATGCCCACAGAACTGGAAGTAAAATTTTGAATCCCACCACTGGGTCAGAGGTGTCAAACTCAAGACATGCCGGCTGGATCTGGCCCGTGATGAGGTCAGATCCAGCCTGTGGGACCATTGCTTCGGCCTGATCTACCCACATTGCTTTAGCCCGATTTAGCTGTATAGCTTTGTGAAGAGGAAACATTGGAACAGCAGTTTGGGGAGTGGAGTCAAGCTGGCAATGCCCACCCAGTCAGCCATGCCTAGTAAGTGACATCAAGCTAGCCACGGCCACCCAGTCGGCCATGCCTGCCCAGCTCCCTGAGATCAACCACAGCACTGATGCTCACAGCCCTCAATGAAATTGAGTTTGACGCCCCTGATATAGGTGAACACGGAGGAAGCCAGCATGGTAAATGAGGAACAAGTAAGATATTTCATTATTTAGCATGATAGGCAGAGACAATTTCTCCCCCCCCCTCCCACTTATCACTTCTTGTTCAGACTACGAAAGACAACTAGTGTTGGAAATCTCTTTCAAGGAATAAGAGAGTTTTCTCAAGGGCCATGCGACACTTACATATTAGAATGAGGTCAAGCGATGTGGTTTCTTTAGTTTGTATTTCTTTTTCCTTAAGTTTGCAAATTTCTTTAGAATGTAGAGTGGAGCTGGGCTCGAACTGTTGGATTGCAGGCCATTTCTGGCTGGCAATTCCAGCATCGTTACCCCTCTGCGATATCGCATCCCCCATGCTATACTAACGTTTATTTATGCATGTGTTTATTTATTTTCATTTTATTTTATTTATTTCATCAAGCATGAATTAGGTAACAGATATAAATATAAATATGATTATGAAGGCATGAAATGAATACAAATACAAGGTAATATTAGGATAGGAACAGTAGGCACACTGATGTGCTTATGCACGCCCCTTACAAACCTCTTAGGAATGGGGTGAGAATAGACAGTCTAAGGCAGTGGCGGGTTTCTGCAGGTTTGCACCTACTCGCGAGAGCCGGTTGGTGAAATTTAGAGAACCGGTGAGAGGGGGTTCCACCGGCGTACCTGGAAATAAATCTGGCCCGCTGCTGCCAGTGACCCAACGGAAAGGAAAGGAAAGGAAGGAAGGAAGGAAAGAAAGAAAGAAAGAAAGAAAGAAAGAAAGAAAGAAAGAATTTATCATCACAATTGAGTCCAAAATTTTGATTGCTAAGCAAGAGCGTTGTTAAATGAGTTTCACCACATTTTAAAAGGTGGCCACTCCCACCCTGTCACATGACTGCCAAGCCACGCCCACAAAATAGGCCACACCTACAGAGTAGGTTCTAAAAAATTTGAAACCCACCACTGGTCTAAGGTGAAAGTTTTGGGCGTTTGGGGAAGAAACCACAGTCAGGTAGAGCATTCCAGGCATTGACCACTCTGTTGCTGAAGTCGTAATTTCTGCAATTGAGTTTGGCGCTTAAGTTTGTATCTATTGTTTGCTCCTGTATTATTGAGGTTGAAGCTGAAGTAATCATGGACAGGTAGGACATTGTAGCAGATAATTTTATGTACTACGCTTAGGTTGGATCGTAGGCGGCATAGTTCTAAATTGTCTAAGCCTTAAATTTCAACCCTGGTGGCCTAAGGCAGGGGTCTGCAAAGTCGGCTCTTTTAAGACTGCTGGACCTCAACTCCCAGAATAGCTGGCTGGGGAACTCTGGGAGTTGAAGTCCACCAGTCTTAAAAGAGCCGACTTTGCAGACCTATGGCCTAAGGCAGGGGTCTGCAAAGTTGGCTCTTTGAAGACTGGTGGACTTCAACTCCCAGAATTCCCCAGCAAGCTATGTTGGCTGGGGAACTCTGGGAGTTGAAGTCCACCAGTCTTCAAAGAGCCAACTTTGCAGACCTCTGGCCTAAGGGATTCTGTTGCGAGCAGAGGAGTGGTGGACTCTTCTCGTGAAATACCTCTGGAGTCTCTCAATTGTATTAATGTCCAATATGCAGTGCGAGTTCCAGGCAGATGAGCTGTATTCGAGAACTGGTCTAGCAAAGGTTTTGTATGCTGTAGTTTGCAGTTCGATCTTACCAGAGAAGAAGCTACGCAAGATGAGATTAACAACTCTTAATGCCTTTTTGGCAATGCTGTTACAGGGAGCTCTGGCACTTGGATCATTCGAAATGAGTACCCCAAGGTACCAAATTTTATTTTGATTTATTTATTTTATTAAATTTATACCCCGCCCTTCTCCTTGTTAGGACCCAGGGCGGCGCACAGGCATTATTAAAACCACAAAATACAATATCAATTAAAATATATTAAATTACTAGACCCGTGCTAAAAACCCATGTTAAAACCATACCAAATTGATTAATTTTTTAAAAGTCAGAAGTAAGGGCTATCCTAGGCCGGCTTGTTGGAATAGATACGTCTTAAGACGTTGGCGGAAGAGGCAGAGGTCCGAGATAGTGCGAAGGTCAGGGGTAGGTCGTTCCAGAGGGCCGGGCCCGCCACAGAGAAGGCCCTTCCCCTGGGTGTCGCCAACCGGCATTGCCCCGCTGACGGCACCCAGAGAAGACCCTCTCTGTGGGAGCGGATCAGACGAAGGGATGTATGGGGCAGGAGGCGGTCTCGTATATAGCTAGGCCCCGAGCCATGGAGCGATTTAAAGATGGTCATCAGCACCTTGAAGCGCAAATGAGGGAAGTTTGGATAGCTGTTTTCTATCAGACGGCCTTCCCCCCCCCCCCACATTGCAAGCCATGTGCTTGATCAGATTAAGTACAAAAGAATAAAACAGGTTGAAACAGCCTGGGTCTTCCCAAAGATCGGGAATAATGTTCTTAAACGGAGTATCTCTGCAAAAATCACAGTGTCGATTATGCATGGATAACATTCCGCATTTCTCCTGATCCAGAAGGGCAGAGAATACTCTGTATATATAAAATATTACTCCATTGGCCCTGTGAATTGCTTCCTTAAGTGCCCTTCTTCGTTTAGATGATCTGAAATGGAAAAGAGAGGGAACAGATTCCCTCCAGGGTGAATAACTCAGTTTCAAATTCCACTAGAGAGAGGCAATAACTTCCTGAAAATCTGTGCGTCTCAACAAATGTTGCTGCTTACACAAGGAGAGGAAAGGAAAGGAAACCCATTCAAGAGAGAAGTCTACGGAATATGGTTTTAACACTGTGAGACCCCCTGAATCATGTTGTCCATCTGCCTGGACAATTTCTTCAAACTAAGCCTAGATGGTATTTTTTGTACTTTTGAAGCAGGAAAAGAGCAATAGCACTTAGACATATATACCACTTCACAGTGCTTTTACAGCCCTCTCTAAGTGGTTTACAGAGTCAGCCTCTTGCCCCCAACAATCTGGGTCCTCATTTTACCCACCTCGGAAGGATGGAAGGATGAGTCAACCTTGAGCTGGTCAGGATTGAACTGCTGGCAGTCAGCAGAGTTAGTCTGCCATACTGCATTCTAACCATTGGGAAGGAAGGAAGGAAGGAAGGAAGGAAGGAAGGAAGGAAGGAAGGAAGGAAGGAAGGAAGGAAGGAAAAGCACTTACATTTTACATCTTCTCTGGGTGGGTTACAATATCAGGACGTTGCTCCCAAAAATCTGGATCCACATTTTGCAAAGCTCGGAAGTCAACCTTGAGCTGGGGAGACTTGAACTGCTGACAGTCAGCAGAATTAGCCTGCAATACTGAATTCTAACCACTGCACCACACGACTCCCACAAAATCCTGAAATTACTGGAAAACAGAACAATTACTCAGTCAGTGAGTCTAACATCCATCTTATCCTCTATTTTTTTTCTTGTCATGAGCAAAAAATTGCTTTTAAAATCTACAGACAAAAGATTATTGCATAACCTTGAAATTTATAATAAAGAGAATGTATATTTAATCATTCATGTATTAACCACAGCTAGAATTGTATTTGCACGACATTGGAAAAGTGTAGAGATTCCTGTTGATGAGAAGGCGATAAGGAAAATATTAGAATGTGCAGAAATGAACAGATTAACATTATCAATTAAGGAGAAATAGGAAACTGAATATTAAATGATTTGGGAAGTATTTTACCAATGGTTGGAGAGGGAAAAAGGAGTTTGGAAATGAAGAAAGCTAAAAAATAAGTAGATAATACAGAGATATAAATAAGATGAAAACTGTTAGTATGTGTATGATGAGAATAATGATGTTGATATGATATTATTACTAGAAGATATTAAGAAGAAAATGGAGAGTTTTACAATGTTTAAATACTTAATATTTTATAATACTAAACTTAGGGAAATAATGTTAATGTGAAGCTCCCAGAAGACAACCTAATTAATTTACGAGCCTCGAGACAAAGTTCAAAACAAATCCCATCATTTATTAGGATCAACATTCTGGCTTGAGCTCTGGTGGAGCCAAAACTGAAAATCATTTAATGGCGACTGAATTTTACCCCTGTGTCTCCTCCCTTCTGCCTAGGTCATAAATTACATCAGCCAATAAGAAATTGTATTTGAATCTAGGCATGCACATTCACAGGCCAGCTTGAGATTCCATTCTGACCACAGGTATGCCTGGAATCCTCTTTTCTCTATTGCAGCTCGATAGTAATCATGGAGATGTTTTGCCAGCTGACATTTAATATGAATTTGAAAGATGTGGCAAAAGAGGAATGATGTTACACAGAGATGTTAGTACCCAGAGGACACACTGCATAAGGAAAGATGGAATGTTTATTTTTGTAACTAAAAAATAATAAAACTCTCTTTAAAAAAATAAGTAAAGTTATTGCATAATCTTATAGAGCAACAGCAGTTGAACTTTGAAGCGAGTTTGTCCATAAACACAGGCAATGAGTTTTGTTCTTATAAGTACCGTATTTTCAGAGTATAAGACACACCAAGATTTTGAAGAGGCAAATTTAAAAAAAAAAGTTTTTGCAATCTGCAGACCACCCAAAAATGGCCCATTTTTCGTCAAAAAAAGAGAGAGAATGCATAGCATTTAGGAGTCTTATAGGGTGCTCCTGAGGGCTGAGGGGGGGGGGTGCAAAAACAAGCACAAAATGGCCCATTTGTCGCTCATTTCTGCCCTCCCCAGCCCCCAGGAGCATTCTGGAAGCCTCCTAAAGGCTATGCATGGCCATTTTTGCAAAGGGGGTGGGGTTTCGGGAGGCCAAAAATGCTGTATTCAGTGTATAAGACACACCCAGATTTTAACCCTCTTTTTTTGAGGGAAAAAGGTGTGTCTTATACTCTGCAAAATACGGTACTTTTATTTGCCCGAGTTGGCCATATTCTCGTGGCCTGACTCAGCGTGCCAACCTGTTGAAAAGTGCGAACTATTTTCTGTTTGCTTCTCGCTCGGCATGCAAAGCCAACCAGATCCTCGTTGTATTCTCCTCCTCTTGCCCTCCCTGGCTCTGAGGCTTGCCCTCCCTGGATCTGAGGCCTCCCTGGCTCTGTGTATAAGACGCACCCAGATTTTCAGCCTCTTTTTTGAGGAGAAAAGGTGCGTCTTCATACTCCGAAAATACGGTATGTCTTTCACATCATTTATACTTCAAAGGGAACATCATATTCAATATCGGGAAGGGCCCTGAATTAAACATTGGTGATCCTAAATGTATGGCTTAGACCAGGGGTTCCCAAACTTGGCAACTTTAAGACTTGTGGACTTCAACTCCCAGAATTCTCCAGCATAGCATAGCTGGCTGGAGAATTCTGGGAGTTGAAGTCCACAAATCTTAAAGTTGCCAAGTTTGGGAACCCCTGGCTTAGACTGTATCCCCAAACAGTCCGTCCTTTAATTGGTCCAGGGTGACCCGTTAGGGTACAAGTCATGGTTTGCCCTTTAGCGTTGAAAGAGATGATTGAGTGGGGGGAAATGAAAGCTTACGGGTGGAAGCAAACCAATATGCTGTTGATCAAATCATTTCTGAAGGTTAATTTCATTTGGCTGGTGTGCATTTGACTTTGGCAGGATGACTTATATTGGAATATGGTTTTTAATTACATTTGAAATTCATTAAGCAGCGTCTCTGCCAAAGTGATTGTGAAGCACTGCCATTCTTGGGGGTGGGGCGTGTTGCAAAAAATAAAGCAGGAACA